>VZTQ01013160.1:0-15349 GCA_013400755.1 Pelecanoides urinatrix
GGAACCAGGACACAGGGCTTTTTGTCTTTATCATGCTCACGGTGTCAGAAGACTGTTTAGCACTTTAGGACTATTTGATTCAACAGCATCTGGTTTGCTGGCCTTCATGGGAACTGTCAAGATTTCTTTTTGATTGATGGGGTGTGCAGGCAGAGGAATCCTTTCTTCTGCAGCCTGATTGCATGGAAAAGGCTCCTTGCCTACTGGCAACCTTAGGCCGTTGCAGGAATCAACCTGTGTGAACCTGTTTACGGCACAAATGATCTTGGGGCCTTGTCAGAGCTCACTGATGACAGTGAAAAGATGGTTGTTTTTTCTGCCTGCTTAGGCAGATTAATAAATGCCTATGTAATAAATGCTAAACCCATTGGGACAGGCACTGTTATCCATGCTGCAGTCAAGTAGCACACAAGGACAACCTCTGTTGTTGAAACACCTTGTGGGCTTGGTTGATCATTTGAAATATTCTTCAATGGAAAACTCACTTTTCAAAGATTAAATGCTAATTTTGCTGGGATTTTTTTTCCCTGTTAAGAAACCATTCACTATACAATGAACTGCTTGATCCTTTCCTAGATTTAGGTTACGTTCCCTGTCCAGGAGGTGAGAACCTACATCAGAAACACAGAACAGTTTCCATCACCAAAGTGTTTTTGGTGATTCAAAAAAATGCAGTAATGGGAAATATCAGTTTGAGAAAACAACCTCAGTGTTGGGGGTTTTCCTCATAGTTCTAATTAAAAAAAGGAAAAACCCTGTTCTGAGTTCTTTTCTTTTCAGAATTCAAGTCTGCAATTCAGGCAGTGCTAATCTCTATGAATTATCAGATTATCCACAGTATATCTCTGTCATGAAGCCACCAAATCTGCTTTTTCTCTGTGATCAAAAAATTTACCTCAAGCATGTCTGCAACTTCATCTCTTTTAAAGCTTGGATTTCTCATAAAAGTACCTTTTTAACAAGTTTAGTAGACCATCACTTAAATTTTGTCATTTTCAACACTACTTTAATTGGAGATTGCTTTCTCACACACTTTATTTTGCTATGTGGGTCCTGAGACCTTCAAAACTTGCCTCTGAGTCTGTAAAATCCATTTGTAAATTATGGGGTGTGGTCTGTGTATCTTTTACCTTCATTGACAACTCCCTCAATCAAAGCAAATTATGCCAGTATCCTTATCTCACTGTTCTCTTAAAAGTGGTATATGAGTAAACACCACCGCAGTGCTGTTCCCAGCACCATGATAGGCCATATCAGGGCCTTCCCCAGGATCACCTTACTGCCAAGCATTCTTGATATAAGCCACTTTTTAAACCCACAACAATGCATCTGCTTTATGAGGTGTGTATGCAACCTCCACTTAAAGCATAAACACTGTGCTGAGAAGAAATTAATTCCCCAGCTAGTTCCTCAGTCAGATGTTATTAGCACCCCTGCTAGTTCCTCAGTCACTTCCTATCCATGAGACTAAGTATTTGTCCTGTGTGTGACCTTGGATATTTATCAACAACCAATTTATGATGCCTATTCCTCTGTAAATTTGCTAAGTTTCTTGGACCAGTCCTTAAGACACAGAACTTCCCAAGTCAGGTCCACCAGATTTGTAGTCCCTAATGTCAGCAGAGTAAAATAAAATCATAAGTGATATTTTTATATGATTATTCAAAATAGCAAGTAATTGTTAGGAATAAAGAAAACTTAAATCTAGACAATGCTAGAACTTCATAATAGAGTCACACTATCAAATATATGCACATAAGCATACTAATTTGCAGATATATGCACAGAAAACTTAATCTGCAAATAAAAGGTCCAAAGCATCTGTCCATCTTTATGTTTCCAAGAAACAGATGCCAAGATTACTACTTGCCTAACTTTCTAGTCTCAAAGAGAGCAATGTGTGTGTTAGCAGAGACAAAGAGAAGAGACAATTCATGAGTTAAAAGTGTAAGTTCATTTATAATGAACATGTATCATTGTTGTGGTTTAACCCCAGCCGGTAACTCAGCCCCATGCAGCCGCTCACTCACTCTCCCCTGGTGGGGTGGAGGAGAGAATCTGAAGGGTAAAAGTGAGAAAACTCATGGGTTGAGGTAAAGACAGTTTAATAGGTAAAGCAAAAGCCGCGCACACAAGCAAAGCAAAACAAGGAATTCATTCACTACTTCCCATCGGCAGGCAGGTGTTCAGCCATCTCCAGGAAAGCAGGGCTCCATCACGCATGATGACAAATGCCATCATGCTGAATGTCCCCCCTTCCTTCTTCTTCCCCCAGCGTAATATGCTGAGCATGATGCCATATGGTATGGAATACCCCATTGGCCGGTTTGGGTCAGCTGTCCTGACTATGCTCCCACTCAGCTTCTTGTGCACCTGGCGGAGGATGAGAAGCTGAAAAGTCCTTGACCAGTGTAAGCACTGCTCAGCAACAGTTAAAACATCATTGTGTTATCAACATTCGTCTCATATTAAATCTAAAACACAGCACTATACCGACTACTAGGAAGAAAATTAACTCTATCCCAGCCGAAACCAGGACAAGCATTCATTTCTATCAATAAAGAAGTGTACACAGTTAAAAAATAATCTTTGAAATTTCAAATAAATTCTTTTTTATGATGAAGTTGCTTCTGTAAACAATATTAATCGTATTCATACATTTTCTTCATCTGCAAGGGAGACATTTAATTCCAGAATCTTGTGTCTCCTATCCTTATTCTCATTAAACATCAGTAATTATCTTCAAGACATCCAGAATTGGTCTTCATTGGACCAATCCTGGAACCTCCACAGGGAACACTGGCAAACACTTGTTCAGGAGAGTAGGCTCACTCTTTTTGGTAGGCATGTTTATGGGAGTAGGCTCAGCTAGCCTAGCTTCTAGTCCAACTGAAGGTCCATATTCATAACAGCACTACAGTCAGAGTAAACTTCCAAGCGATGTGTGTAGCAGAGACAGGGAACAGTTTCTGCATTGTGAAGAAGTAAATGAAGATAAAAATGAGAGGTTGCTCCATGGAAACAAGTATCTAAATTTGCACCCTCTTTGAGAGTAGATAGAGTAGCTATAAACAATAGTGTGATTCAACCAAAAAGCTTTGATGGAAATGATGCCCTGAGTGTTGCTTCTAGCACTGTGTTAGAAGCTGTATGCCTCGTAAAACACTTATGAAAGGTAATCAGTGTTTCAATTAATGGTCTATCATTGTTCTATAACACTCACACACAAATGATCATTCTTTTCTCTTTTTCATAATTGCTCAATTATAGATCTTTAGAAGCTGTAGCATTTGAAATGGAGTAGAATCTGTGTACAATATGCTCAGTAACCACCTCGTTTTTACTTCCCAATTACTACTTTGGTGCTTTACATTCAGTTTTATTTTATAAATTCAGCTGCTGTTTCAACTTCATGGACTTAAACCGTCTGGGGAACTGGCCTAAGAATCAGACATATCTTCAACAGTGCTAACTTTGTATTGCACGTTCACTTCAAGCACGTTAGAAGTCGATGCTGTGTGTCATCGGTAGCCATCCTGCCAGAATCAGAGTCACATACCAAGACCTTTATAACATCCATGGTACACTTCACTCCACTAAAGGGGATTAAAGGAAGCAGATAGTCTCACTGTTCTCTTGTGAAGCTGACTATGCCATCAATTGCCAGGGTTGTCAACTCCTTTTGCCTTCGGCAGCCTTTACCTAAGTGACCTTCTCCTTTTTACCCAGAAGGCCTCATACTATTACTGCCAACAGGTCATGGCATCTTATCCTGGTCAGGAGCTACACATAAAATGCTCATGAGCCACAATTCAGACACCCATGCAACATCCTATATCTTTTTCTTTACTGTATATTCTACTGCAAGCGTTTTATTAGTCTGAAAGAGACTTGTATAGATTCAGGATGTGCTACCTTTATTTACACTGAATAATAAGCTAAGTCTACCGTATTTTTCTCAGTGGTTCAAACATTGTCTCAACAGTATTGTAAAGTGCATATTTACTTCTGCAAACCTACGTATCAAAAGAACAACTGTGGAGCAGAATCTTGATGTCCTTTTCAACCAGTGTCTCTGTGTCTTTGTCAGACATGACATTTTCTGTGTGAATCAAACAGGAAGGGGGAAATGACAAAGTTTTGCAAGGATTGAATAGCCACTGTAGACAAAAATTGAAATACCTGTTCTTTCAAAAATACTTTAATTCATTAGACTAGTGCAGATGTCTCTGGTTCTGCTCTGTACTGTTGGATAAACTTGTTTTTGTAGGGGTGACATCACATCATGTGTTATGGTAACTGTGGCAGGAGGCTTTGCTTTCTCAGTGTGGACTTGTTATCTCAGCGAGTTCAGGCAAAGGTGCCTCTCACTTGGCCGCTGAGGATTTCATAATGTTGCCAACGGGAACATCTGTTTCTAAGCTGTACTTTGGAAGTGACCTAAAGAGCAGCATACATACAGATTGCTCTCTCACATTCAGGGACTGCCAGCAGCCACAGCGTGTGGGGTTACTTTGGGACTCGGAGGTTTTCTTAGGTAGCACTTCCATGATGGGGTTATGGACTTAGAGCCTGAGAAACCACCATGGAAATCAACAACTAATTATAAACCATGTTTGGTTGGTGTGCTGCAGGCACCCTGTCAGGTTTAAATGGCTTTCTGCAATACATGCAAGACCTCCTGGATTAGGAGTTTTTGGCAGAGATAATTCCCTGTGTTTTTAGATTTGCATTGAGGCATATATTGGCTGTCAGGATATGAAAAGGCTGTTTTTTGTGGCAAGCAAGAGTTCCCCCCATTTCCCTCAGTGCACAAGCATTTAGAAGGGTTGGACAGGGAATAAGGATTATTCATAAAACAGGACTTTCCATGTTATCAAGATCATAAAAGAAATTCATTATTTCTCCCCTGTGACCTTCCTAAGAGCCTTCCAAAATATTACAGATATCATTGTTTGCCGTAGAAGGTACTGAGTAGTAAGTACTGTTAGGATAACGTGACTGCTTAAACATGGCTGTGGAAGGACACCACCAACTGACCTATAGCTGAAATAGTTCAGTGACTTTGCCTCATGCTCTTCTGAAACTTCAGTTCTCAATAGATTCGTTCCTCGGTGCAGACAAAGGGCAAGATTTCACTCAATTAATCACAGCTGCTTAAAATTTAGGCTTTTGGTGTAAGCAAACTCCATGGGCTCCTTCTATAGTTAATGAAGCTACAGAAATATTTTCAAAATAATAATCTCATCCTGTAACAGGTGCCTAAAGTAGACAAGGTCCCTTTGGAGCAACCTATTTCCATCTCTTAAGTACAAACTCAGCAGCACTAGTTTTAGGTGAGAGAAATGCCATGTTTTGTGACAAAGCAGCACGTGTCATTCAAGCATGGCAAAGCCTGTGTTAACTCCTTTTTGTGATGCCTCCAGGCCATGCACTCCTGACCAGTGACTGGACAAATCTTGCTCTTTTTCTTGTGGTCCCATTTTCTTATCCAACTGTGTGGTATAATTCTTCCTTCAGTGATATAACCCATGTTGTAGGGAAATTTTGCTTTCACTGAGCAAAATAATTCACAAGCTTAGTGATCAAAAAAAAAAAAAAAAAGGCACAAAAGCCACCCAAAACAAAGAAAAAGAACCTCCCTCCAAGCAATGTTTTGAAATTCATCATTTTCTTCCTTCTCTGTATTTTTAACTTCAGATAAAGATTTTTTTCCTATAGTCTTCGAGTTCATTTCTCACTCCTTGTACTGTGGTTTATGTTATGCATTTTGGCAGTTTGTCTCTGCTAAAAGTAAGTGTTATAATTGTGAATATAATTAGATTTGTTCCACACAACTGCATATAAATGTATTTCCAAGGTGGTTTTAGAACTCCTCTGTTCCTTATTGATGGATTAGAACCAGGGTCTGTTTAGAAATGGTGCTTTTCTGGTAATGTTATTCATGAATCCCAGTCCTACTTCCCCTTTATTTTTGCTACAGTTTCTGCCCAGCGTTTTGCTAAAACTGGGAGCATTGGCAAGTGGCTGCCTTGGCAACTGGTAGCAAATTAACTTTTGGTTAGCCTACAAGGTGTATTTATTCTGGGGCTTTCAACTTTAAATGAAAGCGCAGATCATCTGAAATGTGTTTCTTGGAAATGGAAGAATGAACAGCTGTTTCATGCTCCTCCTTTTAAATTTCAGAGAGTTGGAGCTCTGGTCGTATGCAGCTTTAAATAACATTTAAGGATAGAGCAAACAGCCTGCTAGTCTACTGTGATTCACTTGCAGAACTGATCTAAGATGTTGGAGGTTTAAATGAGCTGGCTGCCTTTTAACTCAGTGGTGTGAATTTTGAAATTTTTTTCTTCATACAAAAGCTTATCCTTGATTTTTTTTCCCCCCTCTCTTCTTTTTCATAGTCTCACATGTGGTTCATTATAAACCAGTTGGGTTTTTTTAATTATTTTTTTTGAAAGGATGACAGCTACTGTTTTTTTTATAACAAACAAGATCCTAACTTCTAGAAATGACAGATACATCTCTGGAAAAGCAAACCTTGTGTGGGTAGAGAATAAATTGTGGACTAAACAATTGATGGTATGATGAATGCTAATTCAAGGAGACTGAAAAATTAAATACTCTGGTAGCTTTGGATTTATATCCAAATGTGGTTCTGCCCACCCAGCAAAACTTTAAATTTCTATAGTTTTATCTATTTGCTCTGCCACAGAAGAACATTCAAAAGAAAGCACAGAAAAGCAGTCCAGACAGCACAATGAAAGCAAAAGATTTCAGACCCATTGGGCTCTTTGTGGGAGCCTTACTGAAGATTGTGCCGCATGAGTTGGAATAAGTACCAAGACGTCTGCCCTGTCCCATGACCTCCAGATTCATGGATACCTGAATTCCTTCAGCAATTTTCAGAGTGGTATTTTAAAACAAACTGAGACTAGTATCCCCTTGAAGATTCCTGTTCAAGTTGGACCAGAGCAAAGCCACATTCATGCAAAGTTTCATGGACTTGGAGGTCAAACTGTAAAACCTGGTGTGTACAAAACTCATCTAAGAGTGAGGGAGACTGATCTCTCATTCTTGTCCACTTAATGTTTAATATTTTGATAAACTAATTATAAAACATAAACATAATCACCAATCTGTGTGACATTTCATTGTTCGTTCATACACTATTTGGACATCCTACCTTGAAGAAGCTCTTGTTTACCTCCTCATCATCAATATCCTTAATATTTATTTTATTTCTAGCTTTGAATAGCCCAGCTCTGGTAAGCCTGGGAAGCATTTTCATCTGGCTTTGTTCAGGCTTTTCTGATGAGTTGAGATGTGAAAATCAGTGAGAATCTGCCTGGAACCTAAATTTCTTGCCCTCTGGAAATTAAAAAGGTCTAGTTGCTTATTTAATTGCATTTTAACGGAAATCATCTACACAAGTGATGCATGTAGCAAAGAAATTGGACTTTACAAGACTCTTTGTTTCAGGGCTTCCTGTTTTGGAGATTCTGAAATCTATAGATGAAGTGCCTCCCTGTTAACTCAGCAAAGGTGGAGGACAAAGAGCTTTAGTGTTGGATCCTAAGGAAGATTTTACCTGAAGTCTTAAAAGCTGTCTCAGATAAATGTTAGGGTGATTTTTTTTTCTTCTTTTTCCCCCCTCTTTTTTCCGGAGTATTCCCCCTGAATGGTATTTTGGCCTCTTAGCATTTATTTGCTCTAGTCCTTAGTTCTCAGAAACATGGACAGATTACAGTGTTGCATGCAGAGGTGTTTTTGAAAGAAGAATTTGAGGGCAGACGCAAAGAATAGCTGATTTGACTGTGTCTTCTTCACAAGTCAGACAGTTCTTGTGCATGCCATGCAGTGTAACAGTGTGGAATAAATGCCTGTGTGCAGCTTCATGAGGGAGTACAATCATCCTCTATTTGACATTCATACCACATTTATTCATGCAGTCTGAGAGTACTGCACAAGAACATAAAATTGCTTGTCTTCTGTTTTCTCTTCCTTATCTTAACTGTATTTTTCAGTCAATGGGGCAAAATTATCTGATCACTATGAAAAAATACAATGACAGTGTTGGTCACCAGTAATTAAACTTCCACACAATTGCTACTGAATATGAACGGACCTTTTCTTTTCAAAAGGAAATTAATTACTTTTTTCTGAAAAGGTCATATTTTAAAAAATCCAAACCATTTATATAGCATATCTGTTTCTTTAATAACATTGAATGAAAGAAATAAAAATATTTCATGTTGAATTCTTCTTATATCACCATCCACAATATAGAACATATTTTTATTATTATCAAAATGTTCTTTCTTTATTCATGAGTTTATACTACAGTATAAAAATAGTATGTTCAAAACAAAATTCTGCAGCCATGTAAAAATGCAATGACAAGATCAGAACTAAAATTCTGAATTTTTATTTCATTTTGGGATCAAACCCAATTATAACAATTACAACAACTAACAATTTTCCAAATAATGGGTTTTTTTTAAATAAGATTTTTAAGTAAGTTAACAAAAAGATCTCAGTTATTTCCTATCTCATGCCAGTATGATATGTAGTACAGTCTAGTATGTTGTTCATCTGCTTTTGTATTGCACTCCATCAATTTAATCTTCTGGATGACTGGAAGAAGCCTCATGTGTGCAGGCCCTGGTCCTCATGGGGGACTTTAACCACCCCAATATCTGTTCGTAGATCAATACAGCAAAGCACAAGAAATCCAGGAAGTTTCCTAGAGTGTATTGATGAAAACTTCTTGACACAGATGACCGAGGAGCTGATGAGGGGAGACACACTACTGGACCTCATACTTGCAAACAGTGACCATGAGTTGGTTGAGTACAGGATCTGGAGAGGAGGAAGCTGGTCAAAAAAACAGGACCATGACCCTGGACTCCAGGAAAGCAAACTTTGGCCACTGTAGAGATCTGCCTGGAAGATTCCCATTGGAAACAGCCCTGAAGAGAAGCAGGCCCAGGAGAGCTGGTTGATTTTCTAGGATCACCTCCTCCAAGCTCAAGAGTGGACCATCCTGACAAGCAGAAAATCAAGCAAAGGTGGCAGGAAGCCTGCATGGAGGAACAAGTTGCTGCCAGCAAAACTCAAACACAAAATGGAAGCGTACAAGAGGTGGAAAAAGGTTATTACCCCCAAGCAAAATAGAGAGACTATCCAAGCACATAGGGATGGGATTAGGAAACCCAAAGCTCACCTTTTACTATGAGAGTGATCAAACACTAGCACAGGTTGCCCAAAGAGGCTGTGGAGTCTTTATCCTTGGAGATATTAGAAATCCCAGTAGGTGTGGCTCTGAGCAACCTGCTTTGGTCATAGGAGTTAGACTAGATGGTCTCCAGAGGTGCCTTCCAACCTCAGCCATTCTGTGATTATGTGAAATAAGGAAAAAGGTAAGACATTTTTTCACAGTGATTCCAATTCCAATTCCAGAGCTGTTTTATTTCATGTTCTTCTTTAAACTTATTGTCTGGATCTTCTAGCATAGAATCTAGCTCTAATTGTGAAATTCTCCCTACCAAGAAATCCTCCCTGGGGAGCTTGAACCTAATCCACAACACCCATTTACAGGCACATCAGATTCTGGAGTTAACTTGATAGGAAGAATTATTCAATTAGCTTTCAAACTATATTCCAGCTCTAGTTTTTTTCCTGATTTTTTTCTATTCAATCTTAAGGGAATTATTTTATCCATCCTACTCATTTTATCCTTCTTCTTGTTCTATTTGTTGCATTTCTTGTGAGAAGGAAGGAAAATAATTGGCAAATCAGTCAGCTGATGGTAAAGGAATGTTGAATGTCACAAGTTTCACAATATGGACCAGTTCCAGGTCAAATAGCATCTCTTGCAATGAGTTTTCATCAGATTGAGAACAATGGTATTTTCCTCTCTGTATCAATGTGTAGTAATCAGATTCTAACACTAAAAGTCGTAAAGGTGGAGATTTACCAATATTCATCACTGCATCATTGCAGAAATACAGGCAAAAGCATTAAGTGACATGCTAAAGAGTAGTATTATTCATGTTGCATACTCTGCAAGTACCTCAGAAAAGTTCTAAAAAACCCAAATCTTCGGGAATTGAAAGTGTTTTAGAACTACCTTAATATCACAGTTTTAAAGCTGTCACAAAACTGTCCTGCTGGAATGCCATGTACCAACTCGCTTATCCAAGATTTACTGTCATTTAACGTATGTAATTTTTGAGTAAATCCTTTCATGTGAAGCTTTCTTCTCCTGAGTAGTAGCTCATGTGTTTTTTACCAGTGGGATATTTATCTGATTTTCAGATAGCATTATTCTTTTTGTTTCTGTGATTCACTGAAAAAGAGAAATGGGAAAAGGAAAAAGGGAAAGGGGAAAAGGGGAAAAAAAAATGTGAAAGGGAAAGGGAAAGTAAAAGAAAAGGAAAAGGAAAAGGAAAAAAAGGAAAAGGAAAAGGAGGGAAGGTAAAGAGAAGGTAAAGGAAGGGAAGGGAACGGAAGGTAATGGAAGGGGAAGGGGAAGTGGAAGGGGAAAGGGAAGTGGAAGGGAAAAGGGAAGGCAAGGCAAGGCAAGGTAAGGCAAGACCAGGCCCTAAAAGAAACAGCTGAAACAAAACATTGTCTTGATACTCTTGCTTGCTGTTTCTCATCCCACAGCTCCTTGTTATCTGGATTCACAGGAAATTGAAAAGTGCCTGTTTACTTTTGTATGATTTCAGTAAATCTTTCTGTTGATTTTTTTTCTTAATCTGCATCTCCTCTTTTATCATCTGCTGTCTTAAACATGTAGTAACTAATGAATACTTTCTAAATTCAATAACTGTATTACATCTTGTTTTCTTTCTCCTGACAGCTCTAAGAATGATCTCCAAACACAAAATCTACATAATTTTCCTTCAGTGTTTTATCAGAAATGTATTTTATTTTACAGAGTCCAAATAAGCAAATAACTAGTCTGTAAGTACATTATAATTACAGATTACAGACTAATTAGAGAGTTATTTATGCCTGAAGATTATATACTAATTATACATGAAGTTATTATGGAAAAACTGGCAAGTGCTATAGAAGCAATTACTATAAAATTATAAGTAGATGCCATTTGATTTTATGATTATTTGCACCATATGAAATAACAAGTTGCCAAAAATCAGACCAGGCTAGTTTGTTGCATCTGATAGCTTTGACTTTTTAATAACATTAAGTCTCCAAGCTCGCCAAGAAACATTCTACAATTACTCTGCAAAGGCACAGGCATCTTAGCACCTTCCCATAATACATTAAGTGCCACAACAAACATCTGCTACATGGAGTTCGTTCCACTCTAATCTTATCCCGGGGGAAAAAATGTTTGTGTAGTCTCTTCTTTCACTCAGGTTTCTTTTTCTTTTTTTTTTNATTAACTATGTCTCCTTAATTTGAAAAGGCTAATTTCAGTGGGATAGTGAATAAATTACTCTATCATTTCAGTGCTGAGCCAAAAACAAGTAAACAAAAAAGTTCATGCCATCCAAAACTGAAGTGCATGTGTGCATGCATGAATATGTGTTTTCTTGCCAAATTTGTAATATTTGAATGAGGGAAAATATTTTGTACAACTGAAAGTGAAGTAGTTCATAGATGAACATTTGTAGTAAAAATCAGGACAGGAAAAGTTGACTCTATAATTTTCTAGTGGTGGTCCATGATGTTCTTTTCAAGACATTTTTTTTTAAAAAGTGAGAAATCCAGTTCCCCACTCATTTGTTCTGGGAGGGAAGTTGACTTCATGATCTCAAGTGATGATGAAGCTGTTGCATAAATTTCTGACTCAATTAGGATTTAAATATTTCATAGCAAATGGGACAGAGTCATTAGGAGAGATTGAGGGACACAGACACTTCAGAAGGTTTTATGAGGACACAGGAAAGCTTGTTTCAAACACTTCTGTAGGTTCAGACAGAGGACTTGGATAGTGCTGTCCCCAGTAGACCCCATAAACTGGAGATGTTTAAGGATGGTGCCTCTCAGTCTTTCCTGTCAGAGCTGTTCTGCTTTGTATGTCTATTTTACTGTTCTTTCTGCAGTGTATGTTGGTGGTCAAGACAACCATCCTGAGGGAGAAACTGCCTTGATCCCAGTCCCTTTTTCAGTTAGTATTTTATGCAAAGGAGCACAGCTTCAAGAAGAAGCACTGGAAAGATAAACAAAAGTAGAGTGGTTGGAGCACTCTCCTTAGGGGTAATGGGAGAAGAACTCCAAACCATTTACAGAGAACTAGGACTGGCACCTCACAGGCTGGTCAGCGCTCATTCCATCACCAGATGAAAGAGAAACAATCTCTGCTCCAGTTCTTTTGTGAATTCAGCTGGGAACTGTGTTTTTGTTCTCTCCCTACCCCTGGTTGGAATTATTCAGTGAATTAAGGTCAAATTATCAAAGCAGTTTCAAGATGTCTATAATGCCATTGTTGGTGAAAAATTTATGCTCTGAAAAAAATGTGTTTGGGTCTATATTTAAAAGACCTTAGATTATAACTGCTTTAAAAGCTTCCTCTTTCCCTAATTCAAAGGAGACAGGGGGAATACCTCACTGTAGGTAGCACTTTCTCTTGATTATTCTTTTTGTCACGTTTAAGATGCTTAAAACATTTTAATATGTTATTCATCCTACGGGTGAACTGATCACTGTCTTTTGTGTTACAGAGTAATCATCCCTGGAGGTTGTCACTGAATCAAATGGGTCAAGTTTTCAAAAAGTATTCACTAATTTTCATTGTTCCTGCACTTTGGTATTCAATATGAAGCTATTTTAAAAGCTTTATTTTTTGGACCAGCAACCAACTACAGCTCCTGCTAGAGTCAGTGAGAATGGTGGTGAGTTAACCCACATTATTGGGTGGTCTGAAAGATATTAACCATACGGGCCAGATAACTAGCCAGTGTAAATAATTTCAAAGGAGCTGTTTTTTCAATTTAGACCAGTTGAGGGTCTAATGCATGCAGTATTTTCACCTAAATGAAGTCCTTGAGCAACTTTTGCCCTTTTCAATAAGTTCCTTCTCCTTATGCCTTTGGGGCTAGAATGTTTAAAAAAAGGATAACACATTAATAGCAGCAAAGCTATTTTATGAAATCACAGTGTTTTTTCTTGACATTGTTATTACAGGAAAATTGCTTATAACATAAGACCATGTTTATAGAAGTAGAGGCACTTAATATTATTTCCATAAGCAATTCATAAGGTTCAGAGAGAGCCTCGTGGAAAGTAATTTTTATTGTGTTTGGCGCATGTAGTACCATTTCCTTTTCTAGAATTTTAGACTTCTCACTGTGACCCAGAAGTGGTGTTCAGCTTTACTAAAAAAAAAAACGAAGCAGAGACTGTATTTACCCTGTTTGAGCTCTGTACGCAAGTCCCTCTGCGTGCTAGTACAGAGGACACCATGTGGACTGGAGTTGTGGTACTTTGACAAAGGGGAATAATGATGCCCATTTTCTCCATCTCTAGTGGTCGTTAATGTTTTATAAAGGGAAAAGGAACATTTTGACATTTGGTAAGGACAATTTCTAATTAAGGTTTGGATTCAACAAGGCACTTAAGTTCTAGTGGGACTTAGACACATGCCTGACTGGAAACCTGCCCTGCCCTGTCCCAAATTTTTCTTCTAACCACTAAACATCAGTATCAGGTTCTTTCTTATTCACTTTTCTACTGACCCCACAAGCTTTTTTTCGCAGCAGCCTATCTCGCGAGGCAGGCTCGGAGGCTATTGCTCTTCAGTGTACATTGCCAGGCTATGTTATACACAACCCACACTACAGGCACCCAGCACGGTTAGAAATAGCATAGAAAAGAAGAGGTACTGGACTAAGTGGTAGGACCAAATTGCTCACTGAAGGCAGATCTTCTATTTATTGGGGAAATACATCAGTATCTAGGTTGTAGGCTCAGACTTGCAGACAGTGTAAGTACACATATGGGCCTTTGGCTGACAATGCTTAAATCAGAGAAGGTGTTTTGAGTTACAGAACTTATTGAGCTACAAATTGAAATTAAACATTTAAAATGATAGCACTGATTAGATTATTCCAACACAGTTAGAATAAATAAGATGTGGGAACTTATAAAAAAAAACCCAGGTTGTCTGTAAATAAGCTGTCCTGTCTGGCTGTGTAGATTTCCCTGGTGAGAATAATGCTGAGCAGATATTTCTGGTGCTCAGTGTGGAAGATGAATACTGGTTTAGGATGTCTTTAAGTACCCTAAGTTGCAAGTGTGAAATATGGCATGTTGCAATTGTATAGAATAAGAATCAAATTTGTCTTTGGATGCTGGAAGATTGTACTGCCCTGTTTACTCTTCAGGTTGCTTTATGTTAGCATTTTTACATGTACTGTCCTGAAAGTTAAAAAACCCATGATATTGAATGAGTCCTGTTAATGTCGTAAGGCTTACCTACCTCACCTACCGAGGTCCAGGAAGACAGAGTTTGAGAGGAAAAGTCAAGATGGACTATGACATAAAGTTGAACAACGGTGCTGCTGTTTGCCAATGTGTTTTAGGGAGAAGAGTGAAACTTTCTCAGTCCTTTGGAGGAGTTGTTGCTGATATATACCTAGGGGGTTTGTGCTGCAGATATTAGAGTAGGTTTTTGTTGCAGGTGTGTAAGTGCCATAAAGTTTATGCTTTCAGACCCAGTCTGTGTCTCCCATTGTAGCATCTCCTCTCTCAGAATAAAGATATTTTTGAATAAACACTCAGAGGTATTTTGCTTTTCCCTACACAGATGCCAGAGGTTCTTCAGAGAGCTCTGAATTACTGTCTAGGAGGCTGCTGTCTAAAACCTAGCCACTGTGGTGGTCAATTGTATTTTTATTTTTTTTAAATATATTTGAGCTGTTGCATACTCGCTAATTAAAACATTTTTCCTTCATTTCAAGTTCTAATGCCAGGTATATTTAATGTTGGTTTATTCTTTTGCCATTTTGGAAATATTAATGGGATATAGATTGGTTTATGGTGTGTGCATTTGCATGGACAAATGAGATCTATTTCTTATAGTAGTTTTAAATATAGTACAAGAAAATGTCCTCCATTGTAAAGTTTTGATTTGTGCTAGTGAAAAAGAAAATATGAAGAGGATATTTCACAAAGAATATTTTGCAACTCTGGAACTTTATAGTGATCTCAGATTATGTTGTTTTCAGGCCATGTGAATGGCAAACAATGATTTACAATTGGATGCTCATCAGTGACAAAGTCCTCTTAGTCTGTGAAGAGAGACATTCTACAGCCTTATGTTTACAGGATGAATAGAAATGTGAGGGAGATTACTGATTCATTTTTATGCAAT
>VZTQ01013160.1:17010-62018 GCA_013400755.1 Pelecanoides urinatrix
TACACAACCCACACTACAGGCACCCAGCACGGTTAGAAATAGCATAGAAAAGAAGAGGTACTGGACTAAGTGGTAGGACCAAATTGCTCACTGAAGGCAGATCTTCTATTTATTGGGGAAATACATCAGTATCTAGGTTGTAGGCTCAGACTTGCAGACAGTGTAAGTACACATATGGGCCTTTGGCTGACAATGCTTAAATCAGAGAAGGTGTTTTGAGTTACAGAACTTATTGAGCTACAAATTGAAATTAAACATTTAAAATGATAGCACTGATTAGATTATTCCAACACAGTTAGAATAAATAAGATGTGGGAACTTATAAAAAAAACCCCAGGTTGTCTGTAAATAAGCTGTCCTGTCTGGCTGTGTAGATTTCCCTGGTGAGAATAATGCTGAGCAGATATTTCTGGTGCTCAGTGTGGAAGATGAATACTGGTTTAGGATGTCTTTAAGTACCCTAAGTTGCAAGTGTGAAATATGGCATGTTGCAATTGTATAGAATAAGAATCAAATTTGTCTTTGGATGCTGGAAGATTGTACTGCCCTGTTTACTCTTCAGGTTGCTTTATGTTAGCATTTTTACATGTACTGTCCTGAAAGTTAAAAAACCCATGATATTGAATGAGTCCTGTTAATGTCGTAAGGCTTACCTACCTCACCTACCGAGGTCCAGGAAGACAGAGTTTGAGAGGAAAAGTCAAGATGGACTATGACATAAAGTTGAACAACGGTGCTGCTGTTTGCCAATGTGTTTTAGGGAGAAGAGTGAAACTTTCTCAGTCCTTTGGAGGAGTTGTTGCTGATATATACCTAGGGGGTTTGTGCTGCAGATATTAGAGTAGGTTTTTGTTGCAGGTGTGTAAGTGCCATAAAGTTTATGCTTTCAGACCCAGTCTGTGTCTCCCATTGTAGCATCTCCTCTCTCAGAATAAAGATATTTTTGAATAAACACTCAGAGGTATTTTGCTTTTCCCTACACAGATGCCAGAGGTTCTTCAGAGAGCTCTGAATTACTGTCTAGGAGGCTGCTGTCTAAAACCTAGCCACTGTGGTGGTCAATTGTATTTTTATTTTTTTTAAATATATTTGAGCTGTTGCATACTCGCTAATTAAAACATTTTTCCTTCATTTCAAGTTCTAATGCCAGGTATATTTAATGTTGGTTTATTCTTTTGCCATTTTGGAAATATTAATGGGATATAGATTGGTTTATGGTGTGTGCATTTGCATGGACAAATGAGATCTATTTCTTATAGTAGTTTTAAATATAGTACAAGAAAATGTCCTCCATTGTAAAGTTTTGATTTGTGCTAGTGAAAAAGAAAATATGAAGAGGATATTTCACAAAGAATATTTTGCAACTCTGGAACTTTATAGTGATCTCAGATTATGTTGTTTTCAGGCCATGTGAATGGCAAACAATGATTTACAATTGGATGCTCATCAGTGACAAAGTCCTCTTAGTCTGTGAAGAGAGACATTCTACAGCCTTATGTTTACAGGATGAATAGAAATGTGAGGGAGATTACTGATTCATTTTTATGCAATGGAAGCTGACATAAGAAAGAAAAAAAAAGTCATCTGACGTTGATTATATCACAATTAAAGGCCAGACATAATGTAGACAGTCTAACTACTGTAAGACATTGCACTGTCCCAAATTACTCTGAGCATCAAATGTTAGAAATGTATCATGTTTCCCAAAATGTGAGGATCTGTACTTCAAAGACATCTAGTAATTTGGACAAGAAGGCAAAAAAGTCAAAAAAGAACTCACAGAAAGCGCCATATGTTCAGGAATTACTAAGCACAAGTTTTCTGAAAATCCTTCCCCTTAAAAAATCACCTGCTGGATCCTCAAAAGAGAGAGGTAAAGAAGAGTCCTTGAAAACAACTTTTGCCCTCTGTTGTTTCAGCTGAATCATGGCCTTTAAGACCCTTTCAGTCACTTAAGAATATGATTCTCATTAAAGAGTGAGATCTAATATTGGAAACATTTCATAGAATGGTTTGGGTTGGAAGGGACGTTAAAGATCATCTAGTTCCAAGCCCTCCTTCTATGGGCAGGGACAATTTTCACTAGATCAGATTGCTCAAAGCCCCATCTAACCTGGCCTTGAACACTTCCAGGGAGGAATTTATGCTGCAACATTTAATTTTTATTTTATAATTCTTACTGCTTCATCTCAAACACTACACAAAGTTACCCATTGTTAAGTTTCAAATTCTAGATGTCAAAGTGATAGTTTTAACTTTTCATAACACATTGCCATTATTCTTTTGACTTCTAGCAATACTTTTCAATAATTTACCATATTTTAAATTATTACATCTTAACAGTACGATTCAAATCTTCTGGTAGAAAACAACGCCATCAGAAATTTTTCACCAATTCTGGTCACTAGCTTTTTTTTTTGTAAATATCATTGCCTTCAGATAAGTCTGTGCCTTACAGAGCAAGCCACCCAGTGACCACTGCTAGCAAAAGCATAGCTTTCCTACCAAGTGAACTGATAGAGTCCTAAAAATTTGGATTCTGCTGTCTGCTGCCTCTGTAGGAATAATCTTATTGCCGGTATCACATTAATTCAATATTGTGTTACACTCTAAGGACTGTTATGCATGCATACCACAATGGCAAGATGTAGTCCTATCTTTTTTAAATCTAAAAGTGGTAAATAAAACTGAAATTATTTTTCTTTCATGCAATATAAAATGTGAAGTATCTGGGTATCTGTGCTAGGAAAGAAAAGGAAAAAAGTGTGTTTTCATACATGTAACCTTAATGTTATAAATTACTCTGGTTTGAAGATGTTTGTGCCTGCTGCAGCTCTTAAGGTATAATTAAAAGAGTTTCAGATCACTCGGTCTACATTTTTAATCCTTACAGCTCCAGGGTGCTCATCATATGAAAATATTTTGTTATGAGGAAGAGGATTCAACACTTAATGTATTTAGCTTTTTACTGTTAGCACCTAAACAAAAAAAGGCTTTTTGTTCACTTGTTTGGTTAGGTTTTGTGCTAAAGAGAGTAAGTAATGGCTTTAACAACAGTAAAATGATTTACACAATGAGCATATACCTGTGGTATGGAGATTTTCCTGATTTTTTTTTTAGGGAAAAAAAAATAAAAGAAAAAGACAGAGACCCGTCAAAGGTAGGCATGGGAAATTATCCTCAACTGAATGAAGCCCCTTCTTTCCACCCTTACAGCTAGTAAGAGCTTAAAGGGAACATTCTTCAGTCTGAGGTTTTTATGCCATAGAACACAGCAGCAGCCTCAAGTAGGTGGGGAACCCCTGAACCCCTGCACTGCTAAATCACCTGTGAAGGCTCGAGGAAGTACATAGCGCAAGGTAATGCAGAATGGTCCTGTTCTGTGTCTTAGTTTTGATCATCAGCTCAGCAGGAAAGCAGGATAAGGCAGAAAATGTAAGAATGTCAAAAGAAACAAAACGAAGACCATAAGAAGTGGTAAGAATTTTCATTGAAAACCCCTTTTCCTTCATTTCCTTGCCCAACAGCTCCTTGATATTTTCTTTTCCCTGAACAATGCCTATCAACAGTTGCACTTCACATACGTTTGGGAAGCTCTCACCAACTGTAGCCTCAGTCTAGGTGGGATTCATATGATTAAATTTAAAAGTTCATGGTGTAGGTACTCCCATGAGAAAAAAGTTACAGTAATTCCCTTTAGGGTGAATAGTGCCCTGGCCAGCAGAGACAATAAAACTGAGGATACTCCTGAAATATATCTTTTTCATCCAGGGGATCTCATCCTAATTTGCAATTACTGTATTGACTAAACTTCTAGGTCCCCCTTAGATATAATGGGTGTCAGGATGGCAAACCTACACAAAGACGCAGGCAAGGGAAGGTGATGGGAAGAAATTTATGTCCCCACAGTGGCATCTAGTGCCACTTTTGTGTTTTAGAGATATCTCATGTGACCACCAGCTGCTGCTCCAAAATAATGTGGATCTGCTCTAAATCCAGTGTCACATTGGCCAGGACCATGCAGAGGTTTTGGATTTCCTAAGTTAACTCAAAAGACACTATATTTCAATGCTTAAGTAGATTTCCTTAATTTAGGGAAGATGAGTTTGACATCTTATGCCAAGAAACATGTCCACACCTCCACAAGCTCTTTATATCATGTAGGCATGTAAAATAATGTTTCTGGAAGACAGGGAAACACTTCTTTCAGGAATTTCCATATTATACTAACCCCCTTTTTCCAATCTACTGTGGCCATCTTATTTTATTTCGTTTTTAAAAAAAAAAAAGTGGTAAAATAAGAGCAAAATACCTTTACTATGAGCACAGATACTCTAACATCATGTTGTGACATTAAAAAGAATCTTGTATCTGCCCTAAAGGAACAGATTTCAAGAAGGAAAAAAAAGTCAAAAATAACCTCTTGTTTATAACCATTCAAAAAATAAATGTACCATTTCTTTCTGCTTAATAGGACACATCAGAAAAAACAAACATTAAGAGCTGAGCCAACTGTGGTACCTGCTGGAGCTGAAAAACTAAATTTCTTGACTTTCTACTGCCTGTAGTTAAACCCAGGGCAGGAAAACTGAGCTTGAAGAAGAATTTGATGCAGTACAGAAGAGGAGGGTGAAGAGATGGAGGCGGACAGGCTATATATAAAGTGAGCTCTAAACATTACAGAAGGAAAAAAAACCAAACAACAACCCCCCAAACCCCAAACAAACAGAAAGGATAAAGAAAAAGGAAAGAAATAGCCAGATGGCCACAAATCTCCAAGTTTGTAAGCTGCAAGTTGAATCATCATAGTCACTTAAGAGCACTGGAGGTGAACGTGTCAATGTAATTCACCAGTTGAGAACATTGTTTGAAGAACAATCCTTGAAGGATCCAGAAAAGGGCTTTTCTCCAAGTTATTTTCCTGTCTGAATGTTCATTCACAGTAAGAGATACGATAGCAAAATAAAATAGCATTGTTGCTTATAATTATGCCATTAATTTCTAAGTTCCTAGTTACAATAGTTAGGAACTGCAGTATGACCGAGTATGTCTTTATGGCTTTGAAAACACAGAAATGTTAACCAATACTGAAAACACCACTGAGCTGTAAGCGATTACTAACATCCCTCCTTTACCATGGGAAATGAGGAATAAAGAGGAGACAGACTTTTCCTGACGTTACACGGGGAACTCTGGAGACAAGGGAGGCAAGAGTGAGCACAAAGTTTAGGACATGGAGCCAGGATTAATGCAGGCCCTTGGAAGGATTTAAATGGCCTTGACTTATCATTTTGGAGCAACCTGTTAAATGCAAGGTCGGGTTGGAGTGACTCACACAGCCCAGACAGACAGATTTCTGATACATAAAATAATTCTGAGAATTCCCGCTCTGGCTATCTAACCAGTCTGCATGGTGAAGCTTGCCAAATCAGGAATTTCCTTAGCAAGACTAGAGATGTCAAGCTGCCTGATTGAGTAAATAATTGTTTATGGAAGAGAGAAATAAACATCTTTCCACCACAAGGACCTCTTCTTGAAATTCTACAATCTTTATTACTGATCAGTCTTGAAAAGTTGTCATCATGGCATCTCTTGGTATATCACAGTGACTGGAGGAGAGGCAGAGGACTTTCCTCTTTCCATGTCCCTGCTTTGAAGCTGGCCAATGGTATAGTGTTTTGAAGAGAGGGGGGCAGGCGGGTTGCAATTTCTATGGCCTAAAAATAACAGTTTTTAAATTGATGCTGTGGAGGTGGAAAAATATGACAATAGAACACAAGTGAATACACTGTGAGAAACTGGAAACTGAAATGGAGAGATATGACCTGACGTACAGAATCAGCACAACCGGCACATGATTTATTGATTATGGCCTGTCATATGAGAGGGCCTCAGCTAGCTGAAAAGCACAAAGCAAAGTAGTATTTTTCTCTCTATAGAATTTGGCATTTGGAAATTGCATACACTTTACCTTTACAGTGATTACTCTCTCCACACAAAGGAATACGTGGCTTCGCTTTTGAAGGCAGGCATGGTGCAAACTGTGTGATTTTTGAGATGTCAGCGCAAAAAGCTGTGGATTATATTATTGATTCACACATACAACCTGGAGGGCCAGAACAAAACTTGATGGGGAGCAGGTGAGTGCAAAATCTGCATGCATTTGTGAATATGGAACAAGATATTGCAAAAACACAAAAACCACCACCATGAACAAAAACATCCTTTTATCTCTTTTGAGTGCACTGGTTTTGTCTGCAATGAACTTCTGAGCCACTCTTTTGTGATCCTACTCCTAATCCTGAAAAATGACTTCAGGGTGATATTTGAAGCAAAATAGTCCAAAAGAAAATATTCACACAGTGAGTGATCCAACCGCAACCCTTTTGAAGTCAATGGAAATTTGACTTCCAGAATCTTTAATCTAACATCAATAAACTGCAGGAAGCTCAGCAGAGGCCACCGAGGCGCTTGGGGCTGGAACACTTAGCCTGTGAGCAGAGGCTGAGGACCAGGTGCTTGTTCAGCCCGAAGAAGAGGTGGCATTGGGGGACCTGGCAGCAGCCCCCAGTACACTGAGGGGAGATCACCAAGAAGATGGAGCTGGGCTCTTCACAGTGGTGTGAGATGGAAGGGTGAGAGACAGTGGGCACAAGCTGAAAAAAAAAAGATTCAGATTGGATATAAAGAGAACATTTTTTCCCCTTGAGGATCGTCAGACAGTAGAGCAGGGAGGTCGTGTTATCTCCATCCTTGAAGGTTTTCAAGACCCGATGGGATAGAGCCCTGAGCAACCTGGTCTGACCCTGTAACATCCTCTTTGAGAAGGAGTTTGGACTAGGGACCTCCTGAGGTTTCTTCACACCTGAGTTATCCTATGATCTTCATACCTAAGTGCTTCAGGAATTCATGTTAGCTCAAGGATGTATTAGTGGTATGTATATTTACCAGAAGATTAAATAGAGAAATAACATTTTTAAAATTTACATAGGTGTCCTGGTTTCGGCTGGGATGGAGTTGATTTTCTTCCTATTAACTGGTATAGTGCTGTGTTTTGGATGTAGTGTGGGAATGGTGTTGATGATACACTGATGTTTTGGTGGTTGCTAGGTAATGTTTACGCTAGTCAAGGACTTTTTGTCTTCCCGTGCCCTGCCAGGTGTGCAGGGGGCTGGGAGGGAGCGTGGCCACAACGGCTGGCCCAGCTGGCCAATGGGCTATTCCATACCATATGACATCATGCTCAGCATATAAGGCTGGGCGAAGAAGAAGGGGGGGGGGATGTTTGGAGTGATGACGTTTGTCTTTCCAAGTAACCGTTAGGCGTGATGGAGCCCTGCTTTCCTGGAGATGGCTGAACACCTGCCTGCTGATCGGAAGTGGTGAATGAATTCCTTGTTTTGCTTTGCTTGTGTGCGCGGCTTTTGCTTTCCCTATTAAACTGTCTTTATCTCAACCCTCGAGTTCTCTCACTTTTACCCTTCTGATTCTCTCCCCCATCCCATTGTGGGGGGAGTGAGTGAGCGGCTGGGTGGTGCTCAGCGGCCGACTGGGGTTAAATCACAACAATAGGTTTTTTGTTTCATTTTGTTTTTCTTAAGGTGGCTGTATCAAATTTCAGTATTGAAATGTTTTATTAAAATATACTTGATTTCTAGGAGGGAAGGTGATTATCCTAACGGATAATCCAGTTTTTCACAGAACAAGTCAAACTGGTAGAGATTGGTGTGTGGACATTTGTACGTACATGGGCTTTAAAGGAGACTGCTCTCTCTCATTTATGGTAATGAAGCTTTCACATATATAACTGATATCCTAGAAATTATTGCAAACTGACATTTATGCATCACATATAAGGAAACTAAAACCTTCTTTACAATTAACTTTTGTTTTTACTTGAGAAAAAAAATAATGATTTAAAATTTTTGAATAGGATTTTTAAAATCATTCCAATCTAAGTATTTCTTGGAGTGTAATGGAAAGTGCACACTACAAATCCCGGAACACTGCAAACTCAGAATAACCTATAATGTTTTAATAAGTATCTCAGAATGAACTTGCAGGATATTATGGATCTCCTTGTAAGCTGCTAAGGGGCCAGACTACTGATATCCATCTTTTTTGCTTATAACAAGAAAGGGTATATCGCTATCTTATAGTGCAATGCACGGCAAATTTAGCCAAAGAGATCTGTCAGGTTCCTGAGTATATCTCTACAGGGTTCAGGGCATTCTCCTGTGCCTCCACAATGCTGTTAACTAAACAAAAACTAGCCTAAATACCAAATATTGAAAGTAATAAGTTTCTTTTATTTTCTTAGGGGCTCAAAAGCCATTTTAATGGGCTCTAATTAAGACTACAAATAAAATCAGCAGGGAAGTATTTCACAGAAAGCTTATTCTATAAAATATTCATATTATTTTCTTTTTAATTTCACCATCGTTTCTACTACATGTCCTTAGAGGATTTTTTTTCTTTATATCCATTTGAATGATGTAGACCTGGTTTCAGTATCTACTATTAGTCTGGAGGCCTCTGTTCATATGAGTGATTTAATGGCCAGATCATCTAGAGCTGAACCCTATCTCATATAGCTGACAAATCTTAAATTCCAGTTTTTGAAATTTAGTGCCTACTTTTCTAGCCAGACCTGCAGACGTCTACTGAAATGATTTCTTAGGAATAGTTCTAAAGGATAACCCTTAGCTCCAGATAGCTATTTCAAGATGATGCAAGTGTGCACCACTAAGTCTTGATACAGAAAAGAAAAGTTAATGAAAAGCCATGAGAAAGTGATAACATTTCCTCAGCATTTTCTCAGGAAAGGAAAACAGAGCATAGCAAGAGTCATAGACTCAGCACTGGTTGATCATTTTTACTGTATAATTAATCAAAGGATCAGAGAGACCCATTAATTACTGTGTCCTTAGCATTTTGAATCATTAACTGACAGGTCTTCTAGACAAGCAGGAAGAAACTACACATGGGCTAAAAAATTATACAGCACAGCAGAATTCATCCTTGGTATGAAGAAGCAGCCAGTGTTATTATCTTCCATCTCCACCTCTTCCTTTATTGTTTCCCATTTGTTAACCTGTGTATATAGTTTAAAGGACATTCTCCTCCTTTCCCATCATCTGTCATTTTAGGGGTTAGAACAGGGTCAAATGGAGTCCTGTAAATCATGCAGTATTTATAACTTGGGTTTATAGTTTTCTGTTTTGTATTCAATTTCAGGACTGGCCAAGGATTACTTAGTTTCTAGGGTGTGATTCATTTGGCACAGCATGGCTTAGACTGGCTAGCTATTGCCTTTGCCTATTTCAGCTGCAATTTTTTGCAATTAACTACTGAGCTCTTATAGGGTCCTGAAACTAGTAGAAATGCTCTGCAGTGAGAACAGTAAAAGTATTGATGCAAATGTTGAGCTAACTGAGAATCACAGAGTACAATCTGAAAGTAGTATTAAAAATGATAAATTACCATGATCCCACAGCTAACAGACAGCCAAGAGTCCCTTCTATAAGCCAACAAAAGCAGCAGGATGGCCTAGTTACAGACATTGCATGGATGCAGCAGACAAATTCTAACACTTTCTTATACTTTGTTTCCTTGCAGGACTTTAAGAATATAAATATTTGTTTTAAGAAATTTCAAAAGAGAAAAGTAATTGGAATTTTGCTAGTTTGGGCAATTGTGTATAGCTATGGACCAAAATAGATGCATGGCTTCAGAACCTCAACTTGAAAGCAAAATGCCAAAATACCTACAGAATCTCCACGCCAATCTAAGACAATGAACAATGAAAGAAAATTCACAATAAAAAATTATAGGGTTCTTAGATTGGACATTAGGAAAAAATTCTTGACTGAAAGAGTGGTCAGGCCTTGGAACAGGCTGCCCAGGGACGTGGTGGAGTGACCATCCCTGGAGGTATTTAAAAGACATGTAGATGAGGCGCTTAGGGACATGGGTTAGTGGGCATGGGGGTGTTGGGTTGACGGTTGGGCTCGATGACCTTAGAGGTCTTTTCCAACCTTAGTGATTCTGTGATTCTATGATGCTATTCTATGGTCTGTGTAAAGCTGTGAAAGGTCCACTCATTGAACTGTCAGAAGTAGTGGGTCAGTGGCTTCGTGGTTATCAGTATGGTGCTCTGATCTCCTTGGGCATCTTTGTGACTCTCATCTCCCTTCAAAATATTCTTGGAATCCACAATCCAAATGAAATCAGATTTGTTAAAGGGAGACAGACTGCAAAGATACTAGCTCCTGGAAATGTTATCAAAAAGGTGTTCGGAATATGCCATTGGGAAGAGCCTGGGAGCTCAACCTTTATCTGGCAGCAACAAGACAGTTTGACTGTCCCAAAGAATCAGTCAGACTTCTTTATAAATGCCCGTGAGTGCAACCAGAGTACACGAAGCCATGGGAAACCAGAGTTCCATTTGTTCCAGTGCTCGTGTGAAGGGTCGGGTGCCACAAAGAAGAGACAAATAGGCTGAAACAGGTATGTTTATTCCTCCTGGTCAGTCCACTTTGGAAGCAGAAGGAAATGAGGTCTGTATGCCATACATCTGAGAGGACACAATCATGCATTTCAATAATACTTTTATTACAGAAACTTTATAGGAGCTCAGGGGCCATTCCGTTAGGCACTGTACAAATATATAGTCCAAGGTCCTCTCTGCTTCAAAGTGCTTGAAAAACAAATAAAAAAGGGAGAAAGGGCAATGTTAAATAGAAGGGAGGGGGGAAGAGGGCAAGAGATGGAGAGGAGCAAGGTTACTTTTAGTGCACTACTAAAGGATGTTTGTTTTGTAGTGAAAAAAATGTAACTTAAAATATAACCATTACAACTAATTAACAGGAGAGAGATTCTCTATGAATCACATAGAGATAGTCAAAAGTTGAAGAAGAAATCTATACAGAACTAGCAACTCACCCCCAAATACCCAACTCTGCTTTTAAAAATAGATTTGCTGGCAAATGTGTGTGTTTTGGTTAGGGAGTGCTCAGAGTCTGGATGAGTATACAGGTTCATCAAACTTGCATGTTTATTCAGATTAAGCTTTCAGAATTCATTACATTCCTGCCACAATCACTAAATTCACTATAAAATTTTATTAAAATGGTTTAGAAAGATATGCCTACCTAACTGCAGAAGGCTGAAAAGTAAGGAAGACACACTTGTCTACACAAGCCGGCAACTATATCATTCCACACACACCCCCAATGTTATCTTAAATATTACTATTCCATGCTCTAGCTTTAAAAAGAGAACATTTATGAAAGTGTGGCTTTTATTTTATGTCCTTCCACTCCAAAGCAATGTATAACCCAGTAAAAAAAGGTACAAATTACCCTTTCAGACAAAACTTCTACAAGAAAAATAAAGCAATAACACAGTGAGTTTTATTTTATTAGTCTGAAACCATAAGCACAGTCAGTATATGGCATACTAGCTGAACCAAAGATTTCAACTGCTTCTGCAGTTCAGTCGTTCATTCAAAGATTTTCTCTCAGCAGCACAACGACGCTTCCCTGCAATGTCATCTTGATCATTTTCCTTTATCCTCTTTCTAGTCCTTAATCATGGTTGGTCTGACTAACCTAAGAAAATAACTGTAAAGATCAGCCTAAAAACATTTCCATATTCTGTTTTGGTTTTCACTCTGTAGTTTGCCAGAAGCCTGACCCTGCTTAAATGCTGGTAATGTAACTCCTCCTGAAAAGAATGAAACCCCCATACATACAGCTGAGCTCTCTCCTTGTTACCTGCAAAATATCTGAGTGGGTGGAGTAGAAGAGCTATAGTGACAAATTTTTTTTTATTCCTTAAGTGTGGACAAAACAGTTCTCCTAAAAAGACTGAGTTTTCAGAAAGATCCAAGCCCTCACCTTAATCTCTTTGGTGTCCTAGGTTGCACAGACAAACAGAGAAGCATCCAATCATTTCTAGAAATGTAAAGCCACTGAGTCTTTCCCTCCCTGCCAGTTGTCTCCTCCTGTTTCAGTAGATGCTAAAGTTATACTGCAAGGCACAGTAGCACAGTGTTTTTCTTAGCACAAGCAAATTTTATGTGTATAATTCTGGATCAGTTAATGTATTTGACTTTAAATTGCACCAAGGCTAATTTACAGATTCATTTCACTTCACAGATCTTCCTGAGACTCTAATCATAGCTGCATTTGATACAGGGTCAGTCTTTTGCAGAAGTCTTAGTCTCATGTGATTTTAAAAGGCAATGAGCAGATCTTAAAAAGCTGTCCAGCAAACATTTGGTAATTTCTTCCAAATTCTCAGCTGCTGTAAATTGAGATGGTGCCATTGATACGAAGGACTAAATTTACATCCAGTGAGAGTATGGCCCTTGTAATTTGCTCTTTGTTCCCTACTGTATGAAAGTTTTCCCAGGTGCACTATTCACAGGTTTATCTGTAGTTATAGAATGACCAACTAAAGGTCAGAAAATGTCATCTCTGCAGCACCGCTCTGAAACATTAACCACTTCCTCTTCATGCAGTCAACAGCTTGTCTAGAGATATAAAAATATATGCATATATTTAACAAAAACTTATAGGAGGATGTTCTAAAAATATACCCTTTAACAGGTGAAAAATGTGTTTATGAAATTGATTTCCTAAAACTACAATGGAGAGTGATTAAATTATAACAAATGCACTTCACACCTGGAAAAGTATGAATGATTTAAATAAGATAAGAATTGAATCTGTGAGAAATTGGAACCATCATCAGTTAATAGACTTTATTTCACTGAATTGAACTGAGCTTGAGTCAATTTGCAGTCCATTCACCAAAAACTATCACAGCTTGGCTGTGATGGAAGCGCTTTTATCACAAGACATAATGCAATGAAATTGTAGGACTAAGAGAAATAAGGTGAAGGAGAAAATTTGACACACACTGGCCTACATTCCGGGGAAAAACAGGTTTCAACAGCAGCTTTACTGAATTGATACTAATAACTTGTCATAAAACACGGGGTCTCTATTTGGAATTCAGGCTTTGCTGTGCTAGATACTATGCATAAATATTTCCAAAAGATGGTCAGTACCCTAGAAAGTTTACAAGTTTAATTTATGATAAAAACAACAGTTAGATAAACCAAACAAATCTAATGAGTGCAATCTGTTTCATTTATCCAACAACAACAAAAAAAGATAACTGAGAAGCAACTTGATTGCGGTTCATAAATACCTCTAGAGGGAGGAAATAGAAGGTACTTAAGTAGTCTTCCATGTAGCAAAGGCAGGCATAACAAGGAGCAGTTGTTGGAAGTGAAATCCAAACAAATGCAAATGAGAAATCAGTCAGAAAATCATAGTAAAGATGATTAGCCCAAGAAACAAAGTATTGAGAGGAATGGCAGGTTCTCCATCTTTTCAAACTTTCCAGCTAAATCTGAAAGACAGTAACAAGGTTTGGTCATACAGCACTTAGGTCATCGCCACACAGATTTTTGCAGGCAGATGTGAGTTTGTGGTGTGCTCCAAGGAAGCTGGAAGCAGTGCATCTGTATTGAAAGCCATTTGGCTAATTTAATATAGCACACGTCTGTCATGCTTTTTGCTGGGATAGAGTTAATTTTCTTCCTAGTAGTTGGTATAGTGCTGTGTTCTGGATTTAGGATGAGAGTAACACACTGATGTTTTAATTAAGTAGTGCATACACTAGTCAAGGCCTTTTCAGCTCTACCAACTGAGAAAGCTGGAGATACACAAGAAGCTGGGAGGGGGCACAGCCAGGACAGCTGGCCAAAGGGATATTCCATACCATACCATATGATGTCATGCTCAGTATATAAACTAGGGGAAAGTTGACCAGGGGGCTGCTGCTCAGGGACAGTCTGGGCATCGGTAGCTTTGTGGTGAGCAATTGTTTTTCATTTGCATCACTTGTCTTTCTTGGGTTTTATTTCTCTCTCTTTTTGTTATTTTCCTTTCCATTACAAATTATTACTATTACTATTACTATTACTACTATTACTATTGCTACTATTGCTACTATTGCTACTATTGCTACTATTACTAGTATTGCTAGTATTATTATATTTCAATTATTAAACTGTTCTTATCTCAAACCATAAGTGTTCTCACTTTTACTCTTCCATTTCTCTCCCCCATCCCACTGAAGGAGGGGAGTGAGCAAGCAGCTGTGTGGTGCTTAGTTGCTGGCTGGGGTTAAACCACGACACTTCTCAAACTGTGACTGCAATGAGCTTGCATCTGTTTGCAAAAGACCATGTGGAGTCACTGGTACAAGTGTGATGAGGTGGGATTTTACTATGAGCATTAAACAGGAGGCCAGACCAGGTGGTAGCTGAAACAAAAAATCTACAAGGCAGCAGTCAGATTAGCAGCAGTAATGAGGGTTATCAGCTACCCATTTGCAACCATCATGAAACAAGGCTGAAAAGACATGTTTTAGCTATTTCAGTCCTTGTGAGCAGCTATATTTTTGTGCTTTGAACATAAACTTTCTGAAGGAAAGCTATGAGCTTGTAAACTGGTTTACATCTCAGTCTTTGATAAGTTTTAGTTTTCTCCCAAAGTCACAAGATTGAGCATCTTGTATGATTTCAGGAACAAACCTTAACACAGCCATATCCTTTTTCCCCTATTTTGACAGTGAACTTGCACAAGGGTTTGGAAGAGACTTTTGGAATTTTCAGAGTGTATTTGAACAAAAAAAAATGCCAAAACCAAAATGAAATCCCCCTCCAAAACCAAACCCAAACCAAAAAGAACCACCCCACCCCACCCCACCCCCATAATTTAACAGGTTGAATTCTACACCTGATGTCACTGATGCCATATAGATAGGTAAAATACTTTCTCTATGCCTTACTTTATATTTCCTTCCCCCTCTTTGGTCCTACCATTCACATATCTTCCTTTCGTATTCCATTCCACAAATTTGGGATGAACACTTGAAAACTTATTCCTAAATGGTAATTGAAGATTATAACTTTTCTAACAGATTATTTTCTCCACTGTTTACTTAAAATGTCACAGGTTTTAGAACTTGAACTTTATGAAAAACACGGGAAATCCACACAAAAAATTATTCCAAATCAGGCCAGATGTACCTCCCAAAATTTTTAATTTGGAAATTACAGAAAAAATAGATATCTGTATTTGAAAATGGTCATATTTAAAACAAACAAACAAACAAGCCCACTACCATTTCTTGTTCTGTTAAGAAAATGTGGTTATTAACAAAAACAAAACAAAACAAAACTAAACCTAAAAAACATTTTTCTCCTCTTTGTAAAAAAAATAGCTGGAAAAATTTGACTGAATGGGATTTGGATTCTTTTCCACACAGAAGTACCTGATGCAGGCTTTGGGTTATCAGCTGTGTCCAAAGACATGTGGGTTACACCTGCATCATCCTCAAGGTGCAATATTTGGTGTGGTATAAAAGGGTCAGGGCTTTTGAAAAAGGCAGAAATAAGGATAACTTGTGGGATGGAACTTTCAGGGCTATCTCTAAATCTCACTGCCTAGATTCCCTTCTCTTAGTAGTGTAGTTTCATGGGAAGCTTTGTAGCTAGAGGCAAAAAATTCATCTTACACCCTTGAAAGTAAAGATGTAGAGGGAATTACAGCTTTTAGCGCTGTCAGCAATTTTAACCTATGTCTATACTAGAAAATTAAATTGTACCAGTTTCCATTCCCAATAGGCAGCTTGCCAAAGGCCAACCTGTTTTACTCACATGGGCACAGGCCATGTATGCACAGGTCCTATGCATGTCTGAATTACAGGTATAAGCAGCACCTCTAAACCTAATTCCCTAAGAGGAAGGAAGTCTACAAACCTCTAATAGAGAGAGGAGCAGGAAGGATGCTTTTTCATTGAAATTGTTCCTTTTTGCACTCTTTCCTCCCACCCCCTACCATTTGTCCTCCAACAAAGAGTTGCAACAACTGTGTAGTTAGATCCAGGAAAAAAAATACAATAGAAGGGAACTAACACATTACGGTAGTAGACATAAGACTATTTCTAACACACTGCTTTCTGCGCAGAAAACAGTTTCACAAATTCCTTAACATGTATCTTAAATGGCTCTGATGCCTAATGTTTAATCTGCATCCATGATTTAATCTTAATCAATCAAAGAGAGTAGTACTGAATGTAGACTTAGTGCAAGGATTGAAAGGCAACTGTAGTAAAATGTAGCAATAAACATCCCAGCCTGATCCTCCTCTCATTTGCCCAGGTAGAAGTCAGAAGCAACCCCACTCTAATGAACGTAGTCATACTGGAGTAAAACTGGTGTAAACAAGAGTAGATTCCTGCTGTATAAGCTGAAGCAATTTCAGACTTGGCACTAAATTCTGATAAACATGCTACAGTGCAGCTGTATATTAAATAACCAATTTAGAACAAAAAACAAGCCGCTAATGCCTACATTTTTCTTCAGACTAATAGGTGGCTCAAATACAGTATTTCTGAAATAAATGACAGGGAGTGTTAGCTTTTGAAACTTGTTTTCTTCAGTTGCCTCTAATAATGGTAGAAAATGAAGGAAAAATTGCCTTAGATTCACAGAAAAGAATATGCTTTTATGCAAAAGATACATCAGACCCTGATATAGATAGGGAATTTAAGACTTCTGTGCTGAGCTCCATAAAGGTGTTTAGATACCTAACTCCTGTTCTAGAACATGTAAAGCCCAGATTGGGAAAGAAGGGAAGGAGGCTATAGAAGTGCTTGAGTAGGATATCCATGCCCTGAGCTGTACCTCTGTTTCACATGAGGACACAAAATAGAAGCCAAGGAGCAGAGGAAAAGAGATTTAGTCTGTGCCTTTGGGGCAAAACCCCACAATAGCCAAAACACTGTGTAGAGAGGCCTTGATTGTCTTTCTAAGAGCAGCACACCAAGAGCACAAACCAAGCTTTCAGTCTCTGAAGTTCTGTTTTATCTGAAAACAAAGGAAAACAAGATACATTAAAAAAAAAAAAAAAGACATTAAAAATTCCCTTGTCAGACATGAAAAAGAGAAAGAATCACACACAAAAAATCTCCTTCTTGCCACATGTCTTTGGGAGATTGGTTCTTTTTTAGGTCTTGGTCTCAAGCTAGGACTTCCAAGGACCTACTGAACTGCAACAAAGTCCACATAGTCTTCTATGAAAACATCCTTCTGTTCCTCTGAGTTGCAGCCATGATTCTGTACTGGGAAGGCAGAATATTCCTCCATGTGAGCACATCCCACTTAACCTCAAATGCAGCAGCCAGAACAAGACAAATGCAAACCCTCCTCCTCTGCTGCTCTGCCACGGCCTCTGTCAATCTTGTCTCTGTCCCTGCCTCCTGCATGGACATTGGACGTATGCACTGGGCAGCTTTTCTCCTGGGTAGACCACCAATGTGTGCCTTGTAACTCATCTCCAGTCCTGCCTTTGTCCCTATATCGTGGATGGATCCTTGGGCCTATGTTGTAGCCTTGTCTCCATTCCTGTCTCTGGCTCCATCTTCTTTAGCTCTTGACTGGGCTTCCTCGATGTATCCGTCACTTGCTGTGTCTGCCACTGCTGCTGGACCCTGTAACCAGAACCTGGCAGGATACACCCCTGGGTGAGGGCACTGCATGTGCTGGGGTCACCTTTGGCTCCCAGCTCCATGTCCCTCTTGATCAAAGTTGCATGCATTGCTGTATCCTGCACTGCGTGGGACAGGAACGTGCAAGCTGGGATTTGAACAGGCCTAGCAAAATGGGACCTTAGGTAATTTAGGCATTTGAATTTCCAGATGGCCTTAGGTACGTGCCTAGATGCTCAGCTCCACCAGCTCACCCTGGTGACTTAGTGTCAGGTAGCAGCAGGGTATTAGGCATCTAAAGAAAATAGCCCCTAAAAATAGAGGAGCTGGAACAACCCAGTCTCAGCAATCTTTAGAGCACACTCTGACACACGTTTTGTCTCTGTTGTATTTAGAGCATCTTTCTTTTATTTTGCATTGTGGTTTTGATATTTATCTACTTTCTGGATCATAGCATGACTTTCCACTCTTTTGTGACAATCTCCTGTCAATTAGATTATAAACTCTTTTATGGAGGAATTTGTGTTGTACGTGTGTCCAGCATTTACCATAATAAAGACTCACTTTCAGCTGGAGGTCTCTAAGCACTACTTTAAGAGGATATAATCATGCCGGCAACAGTGATGATGTCTGTGTAAGTGTTGGTTTCAGTCTGACTAATGATTTTTGCAAGGACCTTTTCAGTTTTCTGTGCCTTATACTTCCACAGTAGCAAGAGGAAAATCGTATTTACAAGTGCCACAGGATAACACAAGATAATAAAGCTTTCTGAGCATCATCTATCACAGAAGCAATGTCTTTTAGAAAGAACATATTCTTAGAAATGTGATCTCTCAACTTACTTGTGGTTTTAGCATTTTAATGGAGAAAGGGGGAGTTGCATTAGCTGCATTTGTACAGATATTCATATTCATATATGAATCCACATCTATTTATGACTGGAATTTTCAGTTTGAAGGGCAAGAGAAATTTGGTACAAGTGGCAGAATCTGATCTTATCTCTTTTTCTCACAGCTGCTGGAGGAATTTGTAATGCAAAAGCCACAGGGTGAAGCAGGTTGGTATATTTGGGATTCAGCATTTCGTTTAAAGCCTGCTCCCAGAACTGCTGTAATGATATGGGTGAATGTTGATTTCTATTAAATACATTGCAAATATGTACAGCATGTTCTGTCCCTGGTAAGATGTCACTATGAAGAGATATCGCAGCTGAATTGCCAGAGAATTCAAGTGTGATGGGGAGGGGGAGGAGGAAGGAAGGAAGGCACAAAGAACAAAATGTCCCCACAGCCACCCACGAGGACACACTCCTAGTGAGATATGAATCAGCAACAGCCAAGGAAGCCCTGACGCCTAAAGGGGATTACGTAAGAATCTGAGATAAGTGGTGTCACTAGCACCTTTGGGCATTTCGCAGGCATTTAACTGTGTCATCTAACCTGAGAATAGATACCCTGAGCTCTCCTCTAGTCTATGGAGAAAGCCAAGCAGCTGCTGAGGGTGATAACTTTAATAAGGAGCCTAGAGCAGACAGGCTTGTAAATTAGGCATCTCTGGTAAATGCTCTTTGGGTGTGCTGAATGCAAGCCTTAAGCTTAAAGCTGCTGGTTTAATGCTTTGCTGACAGCTCTTTACTATCCAGTCTCATAGATCGTGGTCTCCTTGGGAAGGTACAGTATCTTCCCCATTCCGGGGAAAGGATAGATGTCAAAAGAATACTGATAAGGCACCATTACCATAATGGTAAGACATTATAAGTATAATCATAAAACAACAAACTGTAAACTCTTCACTAAAAAGGTATGTCTTTGTGCTTTTACTGACCTTGACAAAATAGGGACTTCTGTAGAGCCTTGAGACACAAGAATCAGCAATTTTCATTGCTGTCATCTATTCAGCAAAATCAGTAGGGATCAAACTGTGTTCTCACATATTGATATCTCTTAAGTCAGATATTCAACTAGGTCTCCTCGGCTTATGAGTATGACCCTTTGTAGATTGACCCTTTGTAGATCCCTTCTTCCTGCACTGGGGAGGTCTAGAGTCATTTAACTATCCAGATTAAGAGCATGCAAAACTGATCACAACTAATAAATCACAATTGTTAGCACATATTTCTAAGAAGGTAATCATAATTTTGATATTCAGCTGCTAATTTTGAAGCCACATTAGGACTAAAGAGATACAAGGTCGTGTATGATTTGGGTGTCAGTACCATAGGAGCACAGGGAGAACAACTTTCAGTAGTACTTCAGTTGCAAAGTCACTTAGTTTTTGTGATATTTAGCATTTCCTTTGAGGGGCATCAGACAAATCCCTAGGTTCTACAGCTGTCCGTACTGTGATTGCAGTTTATTTCTAGGAACAGCTACTCTATACTCTTCTGAACTTTTCTCTGACTGTGGGCAGTATAGACAGGAATAGGAAGGCAGAGGAACAGAAATTGAGAGGAAGAAGTGTGAGATTAGTATTACTGGAAGATCTGCACTCAAACGTGGCACAGCTATGTGACTTCACTATGTGATTTCAAGCTGTGTGGAGCTCAGACACAAGTACAGCTTCAGTAATTTTGTAGAAAAGAGACAGTTAGAGGGTTTCTCACTTTGGTGGTCAGTAGGTATGGAACCAAGGTCATAACAGTTGCGCACTGAGGATTGCTGCCACTCACCATTTAAGGCAGCCAATTTCTGCAATATTTTTGGTCCATCAGCAGGCTCTTAAAGGAGACGAGCACGATGATCCTTACAGATAAGGTGAAAAAAACTAAAAGCCCTTATGCACTTGGGAGAATGTGCTTATTTATCAGAGAGGCAAATGTGACTACAGTTGGTAAAACAGAGAAATTTCAGCAAAGAGAGGGAACAGGAAGACAATATACAGGTGGAAACGTCAAAGAAAGAAGTCTAAGAAAGTATCACTTCACATGGGCAATTCTATCTCATGTTATACAAGGTGTGATATGAGTTTTTGAATAGTGATCATTCGTAAGCAATATATCTTGAAACATTATACCAGCTCAATGACCTGAAAATGTTTGATCTTTATACACTTGAAATGATATATCTCAAAGGCAGGGATTTCTCATTTGTGATTGCTTATACTCACACTCTTGTCAATGTACAGAAAGGCTATGTACAAATGAAGAGTGAGATAAAATCTTTAAACACAATAGGAAAGACAGAATTTATATTGTTTGAACCTTTACTCTCAGACAATATTTTAATTATTATTTAGTTTGATTCAAACATGTCAAAACTTTAAACGTATAATAAACTTTAATGCTTTCTTTAGTTGTGTCCAAAGATTCACAAAGATGAGATGAAATGAGATTTTTTTTTTTTTTTTAAATAAGCCTTCACTTTATCAGTGTACATATTAGCATTTTAGTAGTTGTCATACTGTGGATTTAACAAGATATTTGGTAAAAGCCGAAAAGTTAAGTTTCCAATTTTAATTTTATTCAATGTCTAATCTGAAAATAGTGTTAAGGCAATTAAAACCATCCAAAATAAGAAAAGATCTGTTGAAGTCACTAGGCTGAAAGTACCAAGATTTGTACACACCCCTGGAAGCATTCGTTTTCTGATCAGTACTCTAATTCCTTTCATATGACAGGTCAGACCGTAGCCTTTTTCAGATTCCTGAAATCAAAGTGCTATCTATTTACAGAGAGAATTTCTTTTCCACTTTCCTTGTTATTTGCATCTTCCTGGATCAACACCAGTTTGTTTGAAAGCGGAAGTTCAAAGCTACTTAGAAGATTGGACACTCATTCTATTTTAGTTTTTAAATGTATCATCAACAATTCACCATGGTTTCAGAAATCCACAGTAAATGTCCCCCTTACACCATCCACCCTCCATTTCTTGCAGTTTGCTATAATCTGGTGTGTAAAGCTTCCAAAAGTTGTGCAACAGCCTATTTTGAGAGAACTTGTAAGCAGGAACACAGTAATGGGTATCAGGTGCAGCTATGAATTTAATGAATGGTTTGTTGGAAATCACATTAAATAGCAACATCCGTCTGCAGATGAGCTCTGCAATGTCCTTATTTCAAGCCCAGGCAGATGGAGGATTTGCAACGCATTTACTGTTTGCTGGTTCATGCAGCATTGCTTGCTTGTAAATACATTCACAATCATGCTTGAAAAGATTTGGAGTTTGACTGTCCAACCTTTTATTTTTGCAGTTTCCTCTTCAAAATAATGAGTGTGGGAAGAATGTAACACGGTTAATCATGAGAATTAAACTGGTTTAGGATTTTGTCCTGCTCAAAAAACCCCACAACTTTTTTTTTTTCCCCTCCTCTCTCAAACAACTTTAGCCTGAAGAATGGGGGTGAAAGGGAAACTGTCAGGTTCTTTTTAAAACTGTCATTAGTTTCTGATGTTAACCTAAATTTTGAAGTTTCATATTTAGGAACCAAAAAGGGGAAATGCCACACCAGGTATCAAAACCAGTGACTTGCTAGCATATGGCAAGTCACATCATACAGCTCTTTCAGAGCATTGCTGTAAACTAATTTTTAATGTTGATATTCAAAAATATCCCAATTTATTTTCATTTTCAGCTATTTGGAATCCAAATACCTCCTACAGTATTTATATATGGCTGTTTGCTGGGGAAAGAAGAGGTGAAAACACTTTCCCAGGAAATTATTTGTATGGTTCATGAGTGGATAGACCTGACTAGCGGTACTACTTTCTTCCCTTAGCCCTTCCCAAGGATGTGAAAGGAGTTAATAACCTCATATAGTGTGTGAGCTGTAGGCTTTTTTCTCCTATCATTCAAATAAAAAGTGTAGCAGAGGAAAAGGAAGAGCATATTGAATATTGATTTTTGTCTCAAACATAAGGAAGTCCCTTTTGGGAATGGTACAAAAAAGGAATGTTTATTAATGATAGCCAGATTCTAAATGGCTTCTGAAAGTTGCTGATCAGTAACTGGACCAAGTTTAACCTCCTGCATGTAACTGTCCTCTCTCTTGCTCTAGATAATTTAGAACAAGTTTTTGAAGGACAATGTTATTGAGTTGGTGAGACGAGATTTCACAGAGACATACAAAAGCAGTAGGAAGGTGTGAAAATGTTCATTGGTAAGATTATACTGGTTAAAATACAGAATGTAAAATATCTTTCTATAAAATTCATTTCCAGATAGAAAAAATAGTCTTATTCCCAATCTCACTCCTACCACGTTAACATAGGTTCATTGACTTCAGAACTACACCCAGTAGACAAATAACAAAAATATACAACACTATTGAAGTCAATGGGTCTCTGATGACTCACATCAGTTGGAGTTGCAGTTCAGCTTGTTGTTTGCAGGAATTTCCAAACTTGGAAACTCTTTTTCACATTTCTAGCAAAGTCAAAATAGGTCTTTGTGAAATAACTGCAGCAAACGGTAAATGATGTATGAAATGAAATATCTCATCCATCCCATACATGAACAACGTGCAGAGGAAGCTTTCACCATGCAGTTTCAAATGAGTCCCCGATGCAGAACCATCATTTGCGTGGAGTAATGGGAGGAAGGGGGTGATGCTGTCATTCTTATCTGTTGTCAGGTATGGCACTTCCATATAGAGAGATTCAGATTTTACCCCTTTCTCGTTTTATATAATAAACAGTGTCGTATATTCTCTTAAGCAACTTCCATTGAGTTTGACGGGAGTTGAGCCTGCAGTGCTGGGGACCTATTCATGTCTATATAAAAATTTCACATTAAGTTAAATTTTTATATATAACAGATCTGACCTCTTAGCACATGTCTACACTACATAGTGAAGTGATGTGTTAAAGACCCCTAAGCTTTCCATCAATAAACTGGCATATCTAGTGTGTTGACATACAAATGTATTGTCCCAGGTCACAAAACCAGTACAAGATATTGCTCATGCAGCACCAGCTCTACACCATGTAGCATTCACATCTGTCAGAAAGTCTACATTTCACCTGAATTCCTCCATTTTGAAGTTAGATAACTGGTTCATGCAACTTATCTAGGCTTTTTCACTAGGCAGGTCCAAATAGCAGTTCATCTTACTGAATATAAACATTTCTCGGAATAGCTTTCATGAGCTTAGTCAGAGTAGAAGGAGCCTAGAGGACTGGTTTAAATAGTCTCAGTCTAGTGAAGTTAGGTGTGGTGAACCCCACCTGTATGCAACAAATAGTTCAACAGTCATTGTAAAATTTCTGCTGTGTACAACCACAAATACTACAAAAGTGAAAAATGTTCTTTTTGATTCTGTACCAGGAGAAAAATGAGTTCTAAGAAGTTCTGAAACTGAAAAAAAAAGCCACACCAAAGTTAGAGAAGCTTCTGAAAAAGACCATTTGTTTCCAAAACTTTGCTCATTTTTAGTGGCGTGAAGTCTTCATGTCCCAATGTGATGGACAAATGAGCTTTGCAGTATGCTTATGATTTTGAAGACCTGAATCTGCAGATATTTGACTTTTTTGTTGGCATCTCTGCTATGACAACCATGTCTGACCCACACAGGATAGAAGTTTAACAAGGATCATGCAACCGTTCTCTACCTATCTCAGTAAGTTTTTCCCACCGTATTATTATGGATGGGCATGGATTAGGCTTTCTGTGGTGACTATGTGGGAACTGGTTTCGAGCAGCACTCAAGCAGTCAGCAAAGCAGCTCAGAGTCAGACTATGGCTGTTTAAGCATCTCTAAAATTCACGCTGTTTTGATACACCACATCTCTAAATTCTTAGCTTCCTCTATTACTCATTTGACTGTGAAGGTCTGCTTGGCAGAGATGTGGTAGGAAATTTAGCCATCAGGCTTGGGGTACTTCTGAGTTCCAGTGCGCTCTTCCTGAAGCTTTGTCGGAAACAGTTTGCTTGTCTCTGAAAGCAGAGTGATTTGATCACTCTTGGCAGTCACAGTTTCCTCCACGTATTTTGTTTTGTTCCAAGAATGCCAAGAAAATGTTCTTTCTTTTAGAAAATAGTCTTCTCCCTCCTGAATTCACATTAAGATGTCCTCAGAGGGCTTTGCTGTCACCTTCTGTAGGGTAAAACAACAGGATGTTCCCCCTTCCTCCCCCTAACTTTGAAGAACCTCACACTGGGTTGCCTTTTAAAACTTTTGAGCGACAGTCTGTTATCCACATGCAGTCAGCATCATGCCAAAGAGCAGCATCTAAGAACTGAAAACTGCATTTGCTTTTTAGTAAAAGAGAATCAATATGCAGAGTTATTAGATATCCTCATTCTCTACCACTCTAGGATTTGAATGTGGCAGCTGCTGCTGTGATTTCTGTGCAGTGTAGACACATCCAAGTTAACGAGAAACTAGCTTGCTAAGGCAAAAACAACCATTTAGCCTGACCATTCCCAAATGTCACACGATTTTCTGTGCTGTTTGGTCCAGTCTGCTTGGATCGCAAGCCAGCTAATTCCAAAGCAGTTCATAGGTATTTTTACTAGATGATAGGTACAGCGGTGCAGTTAAGATTCATGAGACTTGGTAAGAAACAGAGGATTTCCATATCTCATGTTACTTAGCTCCCTCAAGAATATGTATCTATCTACTTCCAAAAGGGATGGAGGGATTGACAAGCTGATGCTGACATGAGCATCTGGCCAGAGCCAGAGCTCCACAGGGGAGGAAGCATGAAGTTGAAGAGTTCAGATGAGCATGAGTGACACAGAAAAGCACAGTGACACAGCATGAGCAAGGGAAGCACGTAGTTCTCCATTCCCAGAGCAGACCATTGCAAAAGGGAAACTTTTTCCCTCTCCCTGTATTTGGGAGTTTGCAGGGGCTTTGACACACCGCAAAGTTATCTTGTGTTGATCATTTACCAGCTGAACCTTAGTAACCGCTCATGGTGAAGAGGATGTGCTTTGACTTCACTTAAGCCTATTTTGCTGTGTGCTAAAAGATATGAAATTACCTTGGCCGCCTTTGTTTTGGAGTGAAGATCCATCTTATGGTATTTGAAGAGAAGTTTCACTTAGGAATCTCTCATCTACTTTAGTAACTAAAAACAGACCATGAGATATGGTCGGTATGAGCAGAGAACAGATAACCCCCGTCCTCCCATTCCTTTGTGATAATCGTTTCCTGACCCAGCAGCCAGAGCATCACTTTCCCAAACTTGTGCGTGCTGGAAGACATACAAATGGACACTGCTGCCAGCTCAGTTATGTCCCTGGAGCTTTTACTCTTGGTCAACATTTAATACCACCTCAAATACCTACCCAAGAAGACAGAAGAATAAGGGCAAGATTACTTCTAATACCAAATACACTACAATAATGCATGATATTATCTATGTCATCCAGACACAGAAAGAGGAGAAAGAGCATCTCTAACACACGTGCTTTCTTACAACTCATGATAAATGATGGGAGGTGGCAGTGAAGAAAGACAGAGAGATATTTTGGTTTGAATTGCCATTTTCAGAGAAATTGCCACTACAGTCAAAGCATTGATCCAATTTGCCAATGGTTAGATGCTACAGAGGAATCCAAAGCAAACAAAAGTTTAAAAAATAAAAAAAAAAATGTAAGAGGAAAAAAGTTGGACTGAGTATTAAGAAAAACGGAACAAAAGAAAACACTTTAAAAAGAGAGCTACAGTGAGTTCCTAAGAGAAATGGTGGAAATCCCAAAGCAATCATTGTACAATTTTTTTTCTGGCCAGAGCAGAAAATATACTTTGGAGAACAATTCTTCATTGTCAGGGGAATTAAGTATATTTCCTACTATATCTTTCATACCTCAGGTTTCTATGAATATGTGAGATAAGCCAATGGGGGAAAACCATTAGGTTCGGCACTCTGCAGCAGAAGAGTAACGTTAATGCAATTCTGTTACTAAAGACATAAAGACTGAAGATTTTGGTTTTTTTCGCCTCCAGGTGATGAGAATTCTAGGTGACAACAGTCTGTGTGAAAAAACTGAGGAATGTGTAGAGAACTATAGCTATACTACTTTTGTTAACTGGTGTTCCCAATCCCTGCTTGAAGCATCAGGTTTCTGTGACTATAGCTAGGGGAATATCTGCGCAGTTACTTTAGGAAATTTGCCTGCTTTTGCTAAGCAGAAGAGCAGGTTCAAGTTTCTTTGCAACTTCACTGTGAACTTTAATCTTCATGTTCATGTATGTCTGGTTAAATACCTTCAAGGCTTTCCCCTTCTGCTACTTACGACTACATTCCTATTAAATCTGGCATTTCACTGTTGTTTCAAAGAGATTGAATATAGATTCTCTCATACATAGCTTGAACCTTTGATATTTGCATCCAAGTGTGTTCAGGGAATATCACTGTATAGCGACAGAAATATCCTATATAACAAACACTCTATAAGAAAGAAATAAAGGCTCGGATCAGAGTCTTTTATTCTCTGAATAGGTGTTTTGCTTTTAATATTATCTTTTTCTTGTTTAGTTAGAAGGTTTGCAATCATACCTCAAGCCAGCAGAAATGATAATTCAGAGGAACCAGTGACTCTTGACAGTAAAAGGATATTTTATGTGGTCCTCCATAGATCTCTTTTCTCTCTGCTCTGCCCCAAAGAGAAATAAACAAAATCATGCAGGTCCAGCCACATGAATTTCAGTTCATCAGAAATGTTGGAAGGAAAGTAATAGCTTATCAATTGGAAATGTTATAAAAAAGTCAGAAAAAAATACAATGAATTATCCAGGCAGCCACACTGAGAGCATAAATGAACGATTAATAGTTCATATGTTTCTCATTGTGGTACATTGACACCTTTGACCAAAGGGAGGGAAAATATTCTTCTGCTAGAATTAAATAGTAATTTCTCAGTCAGAGAGCTGCACTAGATTCTTGAGGGTGTTAGCAATCAGAGGGATATCAAGACCTACATTTTCCTACAGTCTGCCGTGCAATCACTTCCCTAGTGCAAAATAAGTCTAAGGAAGCTATTACATGTCTAAATTCTTTTATGCACATGATCATGTTTCTTTTTTAAAACAGTAGTTCCGTGGAGTTACTGGTGTGGTTTTACTAGGAGAAATACTGTTGCATTTGAGATTTTGCGCTAGATAATAATAGAATTCATTTTGTGTTGCCTGTTTATAAATTTTATTTTACTTTAATAGATCTCGTTATGGATGTGGAGTATGCAGTTGAGTAGCATACCTTTTAAATGGCTTAGGATCAGATTCATTCAGGGTACTTCAGATGTTTTCTTGGTTTAGTTTTACAAGGAAAGGTATTGATATTGTAAAAGCAGAGAGTAAATGGGCTATGTTGCACTTGTCTAAACAGCAGGGCATGCTCCCGTGCATATAGGAGTAATTGTGCCCTCTCCCCTTTGCCAACAGTGATATATCAAACCTCTCCTGTGCACCCCCAGGGCTGCAGCACAGATGAACATTGCTCCAGACATAGAGGTGCCCTGGGGAGTCACTTGTTTTGGTCAGAGATGATGGTACACTTTGTGGATGAGGTGGTCTAGATAAAATATGGGTATAACAGACCCTTTGTAATCATGAGGTACCAGGCACAAGCCTGTTTTGGAGAACACCTGGATTCCTGTCCCTGCTGCTACACTGCAAAAGGGTCACTGTGTGCTTACAATTATCAATTCCTCTCTCTGTATCACCCAGCGAATGCAGCACCAGGTTCTCCATTGGAGGTGGGAGGGAAGAATGGACCAGAATTGTACAACAGCCACTTTGTGATGCCAGATTCTGTTCACAGGCGTCTGCTTGAAAAGTCCTGCTGGTTCTCACAGGCTACATCTAGGCAAGGATCTGGGGGCCTCTCCAACCTCTGGGGCCTCTACCACTGCCCCAGTGTTGTTATGACTCTATGACAGACTGGAGCAATCTCATAGAATCATAGAATCAGTAGGGTTGGAGAAGGCCTCTAACATCACCGAGTCCAACTGTCAACCCAACACCCCCATGTCCACTAAACCATGTCCCTAAGCGCCTCATCTACACATCTTTTAAATACCTCCAGAGATGGTGACTCCACCACTTCCCTGGGCAGCCTGGTCCAAGGCCTGACCACTCTTTCAGTAAATAAATTGTTCCTAATGTCCAATCTAAACCTCCCCTGGCGCAACTTGAGACCGTTTCCTCTCATCCTATCGCTAGTTACTTGGGAGAAGAGACCAACACCCACCTCGCTACAACCTCCTTTCAGGTAGTTGTAGAGCACGATGAGGTCTCCCTTCAGCCTCCTCTTCTCCAGGCTAAACAACCCCAGTTCCCTCAATCTCCCCCACACCTTGTTTTAAAAAAACAGGTGCCAAGTTTGGATACATGGGATACAAGGACGCTGGACCATCCATGTTCCATCACATCCCAGGAACAAGGTGTTAACACAGGTAAAGTCTTCCCTTATAAAAAATCATCTAAGCCCAATAGAATATCAATATATTTGCACCTAAGCATGAAATATTGTATAGTTTTCAAGTATACAGTTGTAATTATCTGCAAGTCACACCTATCCATAACTAATACTGATTTTGGGTATGGAACAAAACTCGCTACAGCAATGTGTAAAGTCACTACATAAAAGAAACCTCTCTGTGACCCTAACTTCTCTGGCTGTATCTGCAGATCTGAGATTTTTGCATTTCTCTACATAGTGATTCATTCCTCTGTAATGATATTCCTTTTGTGGAGTGCCAATATATAATTAGAGGTGTGCGTTTTATGTTACTGTGTTAGTCTTACTACAATACGTGAAGGTTCAGATCCACTCCTGTAAATCAGTAAATTAATATTGATGAAAATCAATAGAGCTGCAGTGATCTGATCTTCTTGTGCATCTTAGTTTCATGATTTTCTATCTTTCATGTAAACCAAATTACTATTTTCTGAACTCAGATAACTTGTTTTTCTTAAATTTACCCACCAAAATGCTAAATTTTATAGAAGTAAATAATTACAGAGAATAGCTATAGTTAACAATAGGAAGACTAAATATAGAATTTTACGCCAAAGTGCAAAAAAAGCAACCAATATGACATCCTGCTCTAATTAAAGTGTGTTAATTATGGGAACAGATTTATTCAACTTATACTTTCTATGTGTAAGTGTAATATATAACAGACTTTTAAATATTTCTGCAAGCATGGAAGTAAGATAATTGAAATCCCTCACCTTATGTTTCATTTAGAGTTAGACAATTCCCATTTTCTAATGCCATGTATGAAACACTATGTTACAAATAAAAAGCTGAGTGAAAAAGCTGAGCTACTGATTTTAATCTAGAAGGATGATTTTAACACTATGAAACCAACAGGAACAATGGGGGCTTGGTATTACTAGTTGTTTTCTGATTTGGGAGATTTCCAAAGAAGCTCTGAACTGAAAGAAAGCTTTCGTCATTTGTACTCCCTTGGGCACTGTCTCTGTTTAAAGGCACTCTGCTATGTGCGTGTGCTGGATGACGTGGTCAGGAAGTTGGGTAGTGACAATATCAAGACAGATAATTTTAGAGCCATATCCCATTGTCACAGAGTTTGCCTGAAGTAGTCCTTCCATGGATGTCAATGGACTTAGAGGCTTTCAGGTCTCAATTCAGTTGCTTAAACACAGGCAGCTAGTGTCATTTGAAATGTGCTTGGGTATCTGAGACATCCAAATAGCCAATATGAACCCATGGCTTTCAGAGTGACAGCTGAATCTAGACTTGTGGGATCCCCTCAGGCACAGCAAATGGCACTAAGTGCCTCTGTGTGGGCAACAGAATCGAGCCCCCTGGGCTGAATTCATTTTCCCTAACTGGACTTACACAATGTACGTTTCTATACCTGAGTTAGTCTTCCTGTCGGACCTTTACAGACCCGTATAGATACAATGCATTTGACTTATTTCAGACGTTTACATTGGGACGAGATGTCTTGTCCCCAGTTCCCTTCACTGGCTCTAAAAAGATTTCAGAAAACTCAGTTATTGGCATCTTCACTATAGATACCTTGGCTTGATGCAGTGCTCTAAATACAAATTAAGGGTCATCTGCTATCCTGCCTGTATCTGAGTGGCCTCGTAGCTCACATCAGTGCCCATTTCATTACACTTCATCTGTTTACCCTGCAGAGTACCTTCATGTGCTGTAGATCTACCTGCTTGCATGATTAGTGTCCCATAAGCCTTACAAATCTAATTAAACCAAAGAGGAAGTTTATGGCAAATTCAGACCTTTGACTCCATCATTTTGACCACTACCTAGCCTGCCTACACACTTTTCCTCTGATAATTAGTCACAGTCCACCACAGGAGGAAGGTCCTCGTGGTTCCATTATTTCACAGCTTCCTGCCCCTGGCTGAGAAGAAGAAAGGGGTATTGGTACCTTAAGACATATTTAAGGCAGCAAGATGGTAACTGGAAGCTTTCCACTAACTTTAATGAACTTTGGACTGGAATCATAAAGACAAAGTCTCAACAAACACCTTCACGAGAAAGTGATTTGCTGAAATAAGTCAGACAAGGCTGATCAATGGTTTCACACTGTTCACACGACCCCGTATGCCTTCATGTTTCTCAGTATGACGCAATCTCTTCATGCTATCCCATGGTTAGGGGGAATTTGACTGTGGTTTGATTTCCATTTGAATTGTGAATCTACATTTCCCTGAAGTATAGGTCTGCTGTGGGTTGTCCTTGGCCAGCAGCCACACACCCACGGAGTCTCCTGCTCACTCCCCTCCCTCTCCCGCCTCCCCACAGGATGGGGGGGAGATTAAGAACAAAAGTGAGAAAACTTGTGGCTCGAGATAATGACAGTTTAATAAGTGAAGGAAAGTTTAAAAAAGAAAGAAAGAAAGAAGAAGTAAAGGGGGAAAAAAAAAAAGTGATGCAAAAGCACTCACTCGCCACCTCCCACCAGCAGACCCATGCCCAGCCACTCTCTGAGCAGCAGCCACCTTGGAAACCAAGTGCCCACCTCCCACCCTCTTCTTCCTCTACCCCAGTTTTTATTGCTGAGCATGGCGTTATATGGTATGGAATAGACCTTTGGACAGTTCAGGTCATCAGGTCAGCTGTCCAAGCTGTGTCCCTTTCCCAATCTCTTGCCCACCTCCAGCCTACTCACTGGGGGGGCAGCGTGGGAAAAAGAGAAAGCCTTGCCATTGTGCAAGCACGGTTCAGCAACAGCCAAAACAAATCCAAGACACAGCACCACACAGGCTGCTATAAAGAAAATTAACTCCATCCCAGCCAGACCCAGTACAAGGTCTAATGTCATTGCCTTCTTGGAGGCAAGGCAACATCAGGAGTACTGGAGAGCAGCATGGTTTATCTACATGCTACCACCTACTGAGGGTTGGACAGAGTAAAGGGCTGAAGGGATGAGAGGAGTGGAGCAGTTCCAGAATCAGAGTGAACAGCTCCTCTGTCTGTAGCTCCCAAAGCTACTCAACTGTTGTTATTAAGGGCTAACTGTTGATTTGTTGCATGGATGGTCTAAAATGGAAAAGCAGTCAGATATTATTCTTTGTCACTTCAGATCAGATTCCCAAGGGCAGAATGAAGGTTGCATTGGATTATTTTCATATTGTCCATTTTTTTGGCCCTACCTAAGCAACAGTATGAGTTTCACTTTAAAGGGAATACAGAAATAAATGTATAGGTTTAAGTATTAAAATGCACAAACCTTTCACTGTGCAGTGTAAGCCTTTTACCAGGCAACCAGAATTTTTCTGCTTGTTTTGTATCTGTTAGATCCCTCCCCACTTTGATTGCACATCCTTTCCCTCCTGCTCTAAATAGACAGAGATCATTACTGCATTTTACTGAACATTTGCCAAGAGAAGGTGCTGGTTTTTATGGGAGATGTTGGAAACATCTCAAAATATAGGTTGTATAGCGGAACACTCAGCTTTTAAATTAGTTTAGGATTTTTTCCGCTGAAAAGTGTCATATTGGCACACAAAATATCTTTCTGTGGCTGTTTGTGTGGAACAGACACCCAGTTAGTAACAAGCTGGTGCTCAGTCCATCAGTAGTTGAAGTGTTTTGTTTGGAAGCTCCGGCCTTGCCTTTTGGGTTGTTTTTCAGTTGAAGAAGCTATTGTTATCACACTGTGCAAGCAACATTGGTGCCAACTGCCCCAAATATTGTTTTGCTTGCAGCCTCACTGGCACTTATTTAATTATCGTCTCATTTCATTTAAACAACATACTGTAAGAACATTTTAGTACTTTAAGCCAAAGGAAACACTGGAGAACATTTTCATCACTTATAAATAGAGATTCAGAAAAGGATAGGGCACCTGGATGCATTTCTCATTTAATATATAGTTAAATTAATTAAATTACTTAATAAGAAAGATTGTGCATGAAAACAGTGCATGAAAACAGCCAGGAGGTTTTCATATAATAACCAGTTTTTCAAAATACATTGGTTGCATACTGATACTCTGGCTTTTTCTTTTGGGCTGAGGAAATAACTGGAACTGTAAGTTGCTTTTTACAAGATTTAACTTCATCTTTGCTTGCATGATGACAGTAAGTCAGAGGCTGTAACTGAAACCTGGTGTGAATGAGTTTGGCCAGTGTTTCTCATTATTATACAGACTGAGCCAAAATGCTGGATTCAGACATTTTTGAAATCCTGTGCACGTTTCAACATGTCCTCATCTTTAGGGACTTTTGCGTGCTCAGTGGAGAAAAAAAATAACAATTGTGTTTGTGGACAAGTAACTGTTCATCTCAACTGATTAAACACAATTCTCTGTAACATCAGCTGTTTGGTGACAACTTTAAGACAACCACAGTTCCTCCTGCCTGTCCCCAGACAGTATATATCAAGAGGGAAGAACTCCATGCTGACTTTGAGTGGGTCACCACGTCCATGTAGCACTGTGCAATACTTGTTCCCGTAAAATGCTATGGGTACATAAACAGGAGATGGTGTCTGAACCAATAAATCCTTCCTCTCAGGACATCGTCAACATGAGTACCATACTAACGTGACAAGGTTTCACTGCATTTTGCTGAAGCAAAGTCCTTATCAGGCTTCATCAGTCCTTAGAACACGTCCCTTTTTCAAGCACCTCTCTCTGCTTGGGAAAAAGTTTCTATTTTGTCCTTCTTTTTCTCCAAGTCGCTCATGCATTTGTCACAAGACAAAGGCTGAAGCACAATTACAGAGCAGAATGCCAACACATTGACCTGAAATATGGAAAGTGTTCCTTCCCTTCCTGATGAAGAAACAGCAAATGAGAAATAAATATCTAAATTTAAAAAAAAAAAGAAAAAAAATCCAACTTAGTTATAAGAAAATAAATGATTCATAAATGACAATTTAGTCCTTAGAAAATGTTGACATTTCACTAAGGGATACACTTAGCCCAGGAGGAGCAACAAATTGTAATCCTCAATGTGAAAGAATTATTATTACCTTCATCTGAGGTACGACTGAGAAAATAAGACCCAAAATCAAAACATAAATAAATATTTTCATCTTCAGAAATAAGACTACATTTGGTGAGACCATTTATTACACTGTGTTCCTGCTACCCTTCAGTTTTTGTATGTATTTGTCTGCTTCTCTTCTAGATCTGTTATTGTCTGCATTAAGGACACAAATGGAAGAATTCTTACCTGAGTAAGGTTTTCTTTTGTGCTTCCCAAGGTGAATTCAGACTAGCATTTTTCTGTAGTGTGCCTGGTTTTCCTGTCTGGTTTATTTTATGTGTGGGACATGTCTCAGTAAACAGAGCTCAGTAGTCACTTGAATTTTCATACTTCAATTTATTAGAATGTGATCAAAAAGTTTGGACAAGAAAGGTCATTCCCATGTCTTGTATTTATTAATGAAGTACTGCAGAGCTCAAGAGAGATACAATTATGCTGTTCTGCGAGAGGTTTATGAAATTTCATTAGTGAAGCCTTTTACCAGTTTTCAAGGCATTCAAAATAAAAAAAAGAAAAAAAAGTAACCTGATAATTTGTTTAGGATTAAAAAGAAAGTATACAGGCTTTTTAGAAGGAATGACAACTGCAAGTTCTAAAGCACATCAGCAATTCTAGAAAGAACTTACCAGGAGCCTGGAAAAAGAGAGACTGAAATGAAGTGTGTAAATGTTTTCAGAGGGCAGTGGATGTGCCATGCAAAATAGAATTAAACTGACCTCACAGTTTAAGCTATTTGAACATATGGATGGCAAACGTTTTGTCATATGTCTTTGTGCTAACCACCAGTATAACCAATGTGTGTCTCCACATCATGCAGCGCTGCCTCTCCCCACAGGACTGTGCTCCTGAATGGTGTTTAAAATAAAGCTAACGGTACGCTATGTTGATCCTGAGAGGAGCTTGAATTCAGGGGTGAGATTACCCCTTCTTGGCTGAACGAGATAAAATGCGTGCAAGAAAGGATTCCTGAGATGTTTCTAAGTCAGTGACGGAGTCAAAAAGAATTGTGCCCAGCTTTTTCCCAGAAGTATTGTCTTCTCCTATAATTTAGTCTTCATGTAAACTTTGGCAAATGTGTCAGATTGCAGAAGATTGTATGAATATTTTGTCCTCAAGGCAGAAATCACACCCAATACTTCCCTAATGTAATTAATTAATGTATTGCTCTTCATCAGAAGAATCTCTCTAGCTGTTTTACATAATTATAGCTGGGTTCATATTTATCAGAAACCTCTCTAGAACAGCCACAAACAAGATTTGCTTTCCTAAGCCCATTGTATCTCATTATGACAGTGGAGAGATCATGCCCTGGTGGAATTCATGATCTCAAGGGATATAGGCCAGGCAAAAAGTATAGGCATGACCCTGAACCTTAGGAAAGTGAACTTTTAATTGTCTAAAGAACTAGTGGATGGGACCCCTGGGAAACTGCCCTTAGGGATAAAGGAACAGAAAAGAGCTGGCAGCTATTTAAAGACATTTTCCTTAAAGCACAAGAACTCTCAATTCTCACATTCAAGAAATAGGACAAGGAAGGCAGGAGACCAGTGTGGCCAAGTAAGGATCTCCTGGTCAAACTGAAACACAAAAGGGGAATGCATAGGTAGTGGAAGCAGGGACATACATTCTAGAAAGAATATAGGGATACTGACTGAGAGTGTAAGGATGGGATCAGGATAGATAAGGCACAACTGGAGCTAAATTTGTTAAGGGATGTGAAGAATAATAAGGGCTTCTACAGGTAGATTAGTCAGAAAAGGAAGACAAAAGAAATGGTACCCTTGTGATAAATAAGACAGGGGATCTGGTGACAACGGACGTAGAGAAGGCTGAGGTACTCAACAAATTTTTTGCCTCATTTTTCACTGGCAATTGCTCTTCCGACATCTTGAGTCTCAGAATCTCAAGGCAGGGACTGGGGGAATGAAGTCATAGGAGAAGATCAGGTTCGAGACTACCTGAGAAACCTGAATATACATAAAACCATGACACCCAATGAGATGCATCCCAGGGTCCTGAGGAAACTGGCAGATGTAATTGCTGAGCCACTCTCCATTATATTTCAAAAGTCATGGCAGTCAGGCAAAGTCCCCCAGTGACTGGAAAAAGGGAAACATCATACCTTTTTTTAAAAAGGGTTAAAAGGAGGACCCTGGGAACTACCGACCAGTCTCACCTGTGTGCCTGGTAAGATCATGCAACAGATCCTCCTGGAAGCTATGTCAAGGCATATAGATGACTGGGAGGTGATTAGAGACAGCCAACATGGCTTCACCAAGGGCAAATCGTGCCTGACTAATCTGATAGCCTTCCATGATGGAGTGACTGCGTTGGTGGATAAGGGAAGAGCTACAGATGTCATCTATCTTGACTTCTGTAAGGCCTTTGACACAGTCCCCCACAACATTCTTACTTCTAATTTGGAGAGATACAGGTTTGATTGGGTGGACTGTTAGATGGATAAGATATTGGCTGGATGTATCCAAAGAGTTGCAGTCAGCAGCTCAATGTCTGGATGGAGACCAGTGATGAGTGGTGTCCCTCAGGGGGCCATATTGGGACCGGTAGTATTTAATATCTTCATCAGTGACATAGACAGTGGGATTGAGTGCATCCTCAGCAGCTTTGCTGATAACACCAAGCTGAGTGGTACAGTTGACCTGCTTGGGAAGGGATGTCATCCAAAGGCACCTTGACAGGCTTGAGGAGTGGGCCCATGTGAATCTCATGAAAATCAAAAAGGCCAAGTGCAAGGTCCTGCACCTGGGTTGGTGCAATCACTAGTATCTGTGCAGGCTGGGTGATGAATGGATTGAGAGCACCCCTGCCAAGAAGGACTTAAAAAAATAAAAATATTGGTAAATAAAAAATTGGACATGTGCTGGCACTGAGCCCAGAAAGCCCATCATAACCTGGGCTGCATAAATAGAAGAGTGACCAGCAGGGTTAGGGAGGTTACTCTCTTCGTCTACTCTGCTCTCATGAGACCCCAGCTGCAGTACTGCATCCAGCCCTGGGGTCCTCAGCACAAGAAAGACATCGACCTGTTAGAGCAGGTCCAGAGGAGGCTACAAAAATGAACAGAGGTCTGGAACACCTCTCCTATGAAGAAAGGCTGAGAGAGTTGGGGTTGTTCAGCCTGGAGAAGAGGCAGCTACATGGAAACCTTATTGTAGCCTTTCAATACTTACAAGACAGGCTTGTAAGAAAGACAGAGAGAGACTTTTTGCAAGGTCTGTAGTGATAGGACAAGGGGCAACAGTTTTAAACTGAAAGAGGGTAGATTTAGATTAAATATAAGGAAAAAGTTTTTTACAATGAGGGTGTTGAGACACTGGAACAGGCTGCCCAGAGAGGTGGTAGATGCCCCATCATTGGAAGTGTTCAAGGTCAGGTTGGATGGGGCTTTGAGCAACCTCATATAGTGAAACACGTCCCTGTCCATGGCAGGGGAGTTGGACTAGATGATCTTTAAAGATCCCTTTCAACCCAAACCATTCTATGATTCTATGACCATGCAGTTAACTACTATTTGTGCCTGTCACCTTCTGAGCTCTCATTCACAGATTTAGAGTTACATATGAAAACTCCCTTAGGGCACAATTTCTTGTTTTAATACTGAGAACTGTGTCAGGAGGGCTGTCTCTGAGGGGGCTTGGCAAGTGACTCATTAACCTGTCTGGAGGATGCTGTGTACGGCCAACTTGACTTTGAATCACTGAGCTTACAAAGAAGAGTACAGTATCACAGCACTGAGTTAAGTAATCTTCAGAGCATCTCTTCAATACAAACAGATCCTCAGCTGAGTGTTCCCATTTTCTGACTGTGCTTACTAGGAAGGTTGGTCCTATTTATGAAGCAGTAACTTGGCATTTATGAGTCCTAGATTAAATTTCTTGTACCTCTGCAGACTCTTTGTGACCTTGGACAAACCTTTTAGGAAAAGATGTTTAAAGGTATTGAACACCTACAGCTGTAAAGATGTGCCTAGTGATTTAAATGGGACATGGACATCTTTGAAAATGTCACAGAATACCAAATATCTTATTTTCAAATCTTTCTTTTAGTCTTTTTATTCATATATGTATACATATATACTAAATGGCACACTATAAAATCATGGGTATATAACAGAAAATTACAGCTAAAATTACATCAGAAAGTAGTATTGACATCTAGTAGCACTGCTTTAATAACAAAACAACCAAATACAGATACAATAATATGTTCTACAAAAAGTTGATTTGCCTGATAAGATATTTCTGTCTGTACTTCTTTCGCTTGGCTTGCAGCACGCTGAAGCGACAGATCAATATTTTCTGCTACCGAAGACTACAAATCCTTGTGACAGTGAAATCCTTATTCAAGAGACGATCACAAATACGTTTTTGCCTAATTGGTTCTTATGCTGCTCGCGCAACTGCAGTGTGCCTTTGTAATCATTATCTTTTCATGAGCAGAACTGAGCAACACGTAGAAAGTTTAGTGGAAAAGGCTGTTTTGCAGGATAATAACATATCAGAGCATCTGAACTTGAAAGTAATGCCCTTTGATGCAGAAAGAGTCATCTGTCTAAGTCTGTCATAATCATAACTATCTCCATCCTTTTTATTTGCGCTAAGTGCCTAGCAGAAAGCATCTCTTCCACACACTGCAGTTCTTTATGCAATTGTTGGTTTTGCTCTGTGATCAGTTGTTTTGCTACTTAAGTGGCAGCTTAATACATATTTCTTGACTAGCCTTTCTGTATGTTTGTGCCTATGTGTTGTGTCATTTAGTGAAAGTAAAGTGAAGCTCTCCTACAGACTGATGGGTCATCCTGCAAGGCGGGAGGAATTCACAACAGCCTCTCTTCCTACCTCCATAAAATTCGTCACCAAAGCAAGACCTGATGTTGGTCATTGATGGAGTATACAAGAATAAGCAGGCAGGAAATTCAGGGGACAGTTCAATTATTGGCTTCTGCCTATCTCAGAATATCGAATGACTTGGCCAAATTTGCTGACCTGTTTGAAAGCTAACCCAGAAAAAGAAACAAAAAAATTAGTTTTCTTTTGGATCAATTAGTCAGTTAGTGATCTCACAGGAGTATTATCACTCGAGCTATATAAAAGACAGGGCTGGAATTCTTGTGTAAGGAGGAGAGAGAGCACGAATAGCTCTTTTGGAGTTAGTTCCTATTACAGATTGATTCATCTGGCTGTAAAACCACAGAATTAGAGCAGACTTCACTTAATAAGCACAATGCTGTGCTCTATAGTAAGCAGCAAAAGGACTAGGAAATTTTTTGTTAAAATGTACTTAAAGATACATTTCTTACATACAAGCATTTTAATCAGATTCTTCTTTAGAACTTGTTGGTATTACAGTTATTATTATAATGCTTCATAAGGTATTCCCCATGGTTGCATTCTTGACTGGGGGCCACTGGAGATTAAAGGAAAAGCTCCCAAAAGGGAAGACATCCTACGTGATGAGTAGACTGGCCTGATATTAGAACACATGGTTTCACCTGGACGGACACTGCTGCATTGTGATTTTACAGATTGCTTTCCCTTCCTTATATCTTAGCTTTGGCAGCTGTAAAGCAGAAATAATTATATAGGCCTTCTCTGAAAGAGCATTCAGATTCATGAGAACAAAGTGTGCTCTTGGAGAAATGTATATTATCAACAGTAATTAAGCCTTGCTGGGGTTAATGGAAGCAAGAAGACCTAGGGATAAGGTGGAGCTGAATCTATTTTTTTCTGTACTTTGTGCTTATCATTGATGAAATCTGGAAGAGAAGCATCATTTAGCTAATGAAAGTGCTTAATCCCATGCCCAACTTTAGAGATATAAATTCTACTGCCATTATTGACATTGCATGGTAAGGTTTGTCACATGTGTCAGCAAGGACTGATGATAAGATGATAATAGAAACCTGTCTTTGAAATGGGTGGGAAATTTGTTTTGGATGCTTGGAATGTCGTCAACAACAGTCTGCCCTGTATTGTGGTCTTTAAAAGAAAAGTCAGCCTTAAAATTCCTTCTTGTAACTTCCCAGCTCCTATCACTGTCCAATATTGGACAAGTTGCAGATTCAACTGAACACACAGGAAAGTTGAATAACAAACAATAAAGCTAACAGTACGTAAAGCAGTTTGAGACAGTAATAAAGCTGCCGGGATTTGATGTAAATGGCACCAAGTTTGCAGCAAATGTTATAAGAGTCTGCTTACATCAGATGTGTTGGGTATCTATTAAATGCACAAGACCTTTTTCAGACAGCTATGTCAATTCATGTCAGAACAAAAGAAAATAAAGCAGTGGATTCTGCAAAAGTTGAAGATTATGAAATAAAATTCCAGTAGATTTGATCTGTTGAGTGTTGTATTGTGTATTTTTTAAGATTAAATGCAGACTTTCTGATGAATCCTGACATGTTAATTTCTTCCTTCCCCAGCACAACTAAAATAACCAATAAACACAAAAAACTATCCTGCAAGATTGCGTTATTATTTTTCTTCCAAGTTTTGAGCGCCTGGCTTTTTGATGCACAATTCTTTATTTATTTTATGGCTGGTAGTAAAAATAAGTAACTAACTAACTAACTAGATATGTGTCCCCTCACCTCCAACATCAACAGAGCTGTAAGCACTGGTTTATTTCAAAAAATGTTTACGGCTTTTATAGGACACTTTTGGGTAAACTTTACAATGGTCATTGGAAGGATCCTGAAAAAATGTTACATTGCTACAACATTATTTTGATGTTCCTACATTGCAATGACTGGAATTTCAGGTGAATACTTTTTTTAGCTTTGTCAGCAGAGCGTTTTATCTAGAATACCATCATTCTGGTATATATAATGGCTAATTCACTTTGCCCACTACAATGGCTGTATTTATGTGATGACAACAAAAGGAGAATTCTAAGGAGAACAGCCCTATAAGAAAAAATCAAACATTTTGCCTCCACTTTACACACATAATGCCACATTTGCTGGAGTATTTGAAGAGCTTCTGTATTACGTTTGTAGTATGCTTCATAAACTGCACTAAGTAAAGCAGTAAAGACTAATGGTAAGCAGACTAGATTGCTATGGAGAGTAGAATGAGTTGATCCAAAATTAAATTGTTGTGATAAGGGAGATGACCCACCAAGAAGTGAGGCAGGAGTGGACTGGGCTTGCAAGCAAAGTGTGCAGTGTTATGTGGAATAGAGAGATCCTGAAAACAATAACAGGGCTGAAGGGGCCCCACCCCAAGAATACACACACCAATAATGAGTGCCCACAGGGCATCAGAGTGGGGGAAGCTCTCATACCTTTTCAGGGAAATCTCCATAACTGGGGGCCCATCTGAAGTACCTGTATGCTAATACACACAGGAAGGGAGATGGTTGATGTCATGGCATGGCCACTCTTGATTGTCTTTAAAGGTTATTATGATCAAGGAAAGTTCCTGAGGATTGGAAGAAAACAAATATCACTCCTGCCTTGAAGAATAGCAAGGCAGAGGATCTGGAGAAATATGGAGTGGTCAGCCTTGTCTCACTCTCTGGCCAGATGATGGCGCAAATCCTGTTGGAAACCATTTCCAAATATATGAAGGGGAAGAAGGTGACTGGGAGTAGTCAACATGGATTTATGAAGGTAAAATCATGACTGACCAACTTGATAGATTTCTACAACAACATATCTGTCTCAGTAGGCAAGGGGAGAGCAGTACATGTTGATTGTCTTGAATTCAGCAAGGCTTTTGACAAAGTCACTCATGGCATCCTTAGATAAACTATGAAAAAAGGAAAAGTTAAATGGACAGTGAGGTGGACTGAAAGATGGATGAACTGCTGGGTACAGAGTTGTGATCAGATACACAAAGTTGTACTGGAGGCCAGTTACTAGTAAGGTACTCCAGGGATCTGTACTAGAGCCAATACTGTTTAAGATCTTCATTAGAGTGTACCCTCACCAAGTCTGCAGATGATATAAAACTGGAAGGCGTGGCTGATGCACCAGAGGGTTGTGCTGCCATCCAGAGGAACCTGAACAGGCTGGAGAAATGGGCTGACAGGAACGTCATAAAGGTCAACAAAGGTAACTGCAAAGTCCTGCCCCTGGGGAGGAACAACCCCGTGCACCAGTACAAGTTGAGGACTAACCAGCTTGAAAGTAGCTTGGCAGAAAAGCATCTGGACGTCCTGGTGGATACCAAGTTGCATGTAATTAATCAGTCTGCCCTTGCAGCAATGAAGGCCAGCTACCTCCTGGGCTGCATTAGGAAGAGCATTGCCAGTAAGTCTGTCCTGGTTCCGGCTCGGATACGGTTAAATTTCTTCCTAGTGCTGTGTTTTGGATTTAGTATGAGAAGAACGTTGATAACACACTGATGTTTTCAGTTGTTGCTAAGTACCCTCCTAGTCCAAGGACAGCTCCCATGCCTGCTGACTGAGCTAGGTACACAAGATGGGAGGGAACATAATCAGGACAGCCAGCCCAGCTGGCTAATGGGGTATTCCATACCATGTGACGTCATGCTCAGTATATCAATGGTGGGCATGATCCAGGAAATACCAATCGCTACTTGGTTATCGGTCAGCGCGGGTGGTGAGCAATTGCATTGTGCATCACTCATTTTGTATATTCTATCATTATTTATTATTGTTTTCCCTTTTCTGTTCTATTAAACTGTCTTTATCTCAGCCCATGAGTTTTTCTCACTCTTACCCTTCTGATTCTCTCCCCGTCCCACTGTGGGGGGGGGAGCGGGGGGAGTGAATGAGCGGCTGTGTGGTATTTGGCTGCCTGCCAGATTAAACCATGACAAAGTCATAGAATCATAGAATGGTTTGGGCTGGAAGGGAACTTTAAAGATCATCTAGTCCAAACCCCCTGCTATTCATTAGATGAGGTTGCTCAAAACCTGACCTTGAGCACTTCCAATGATGGAGCATCCACAACTTCTCTGGGCAACCTATTCCAGTGTCTCTCCACCCTTATCATAAAAAATTTCTTCCTTATATCTAACCTAAATCTACCCTCTTTCAGGTTACAACTGCACTCAATCCCACTGTCTATGTTGTGGATGTAGATATTAAATAGTTTTGGTCCCAGTACAGACCCTTGAGGGGCACAACTCGTACTGGTTTCCACTTGGACATTGAGCTATTGACTGTAACTCTTTGGATGCAGGCATCCAGCCAATTCATTATCCATTTAAAAGTCCATCCATCAAACCCTTATCTCTCCAATTTAGTAGCAAGAATGTTGTGTGGGACTGTACCAAAGGCCTTACAAGAGTCCAGGTAGATGACATGAGTACCTCTTCCCTTGTCCACTGATGCAGTCACTCCATCGTAGATTACTCAGGCACAGTTTGCCCTTGGTGAAGGTCGAGAGAAATTATATTGTCCCCCTGGTTCAGTGAGACACATCTAGTGTGCTGTGTCCAGTGCTGGTGGCTGGACCAGATGATCTCCAAAGGCCCCTTCCACCTTCAACTATTCTGTAAATCCATGATTCTTTAACGGGACTTTTTATTGAAAATCAGCTTATATAAACATAATTTTGTGGAGAAAACTATCCAAAGGAGCCATGAAAACTGCATAATTATCAATTTCAACATAACAGGAACATGATTAGAAGACTGCTGATATGCTAGAGTTCTTTTGTAGAAACTCTAGTGGTTATGCAAAGATGATGTTACAGAAACTTATGCAACACAAAGAGATCTGGGAAACATCAGTAAGGCAAAAAAATAATATAAAAACTCACCAAGAAGAAGCAAGAAAGCAAAGGAAATAACATTGTGTTTACCTTGGGAAAATGCAAGTTAATAAACTTAAGAAAAATTTAAATACTTAAGAAAGTATTTAAAAAAGGAGAGAAAACACAATCAAATAATAATGTTTAAAAATCTGGAGTTGATAATAGATTAAAAATTAAATATCAGTATCAGGGAGTAATGTTGCAACTAAATAGCAGAGAATAATGTGATTTTCTGCTCCTTACTCTGAGACCTTGCATCACAAAAGAAAGACACCTGGTGAGATAACATCTGGTATGCTTGTAGTTACATGGATTTTGAGGTCATTTTTCTCATTTAGTCTGATCTCACTCAGCAAGAAACTTTTGAGTTCTGACATCCAATATCTTGCGGTTCAGGTTTCCTCTTGAAAACTTCCTGGAAGTTCAAGTTTCAATATTATCCTGAAATTGTTGGGACATGAGAAAGAACCACCAGTTAGGTGGCTGATCACGTGTTGTGTTTCTGCTCTTAGATTCTTTAGACTCAGAAAACAAGGGGCTTAGTATCTGTAAAGAAGAGGTGGTGCCAAAAAGANATGACCGAGTCAAGCATTTGAAGGAAATTTTCTGACTTATTATAGGATACATGGCCACTCTGATGTTAGGGAAAAACAAAACCAATGGAAAAAAAAAAANATGTGTTCCTCAAAAGAAGGGGTGAAAAAGAAAGACAGGGTCCAGAAAGAAGAAGGTGAAGGTCCTGGTTGGAGGAAACATCCTGGAAGTGGGAGGAGGTCTGGGAGATGGAGGAGATGTGGGGAGGTAAGTCCCTGAGGACACCCAGGGACCTCAGCCGGTAGCATCCATGACTGGTTACTGTGAGCAGAGGTGCAGCTTGGACCAACACGGCTTTCTGCCTGAGCATCATGGACCAGCAGTGACCTGCTTGCAGGGGAGGGAAGTTAAGATCTAGTAAGCATAGCGCTGCAGGGAGCGTGAGTGAGTTAGATAATCAAGTAGGGAAAGGCTCCTACATCCTTGCTTCTTAAACCCCAGTATCCAGGTACACTACAGGTTGTCATTTACTCTTTCTTGTCCATGACATGATACAGAGAGAGAAAAGGAGAAACTGGGCCCTCGTATATGCTGAAGGGTTTGCAGGATATGAAAAAAACATGTAGCTCTTTGCTTAAGGCAAGAAAATCTCATAGTCCCTGTCAGTTAGTTTAACATGTGGAAAATACTTCCCTAGTTTCAAATCTTTCATTATTATTATTATTATTATTATTATTATTATTATTACTACTACTACTACTACTAC
>VZTQ01013160.1:62052-78566 GCA_013400755.1 Pelecanoides urinatrix
TACTACTACTACTACTACTACTACTACTACTACTACTACTACTACTACTACTACTACACTATATTTATCTACAGATAAATGACCGAGTCAAGCATTTGAAGGAAATTTTCTGACTTATTATAGGATACATGGCCACTCTGATGTTAGGGAAAAACAAAACCAATGGAAAAAAAAAAACAAAACAAACCACAAATTAATTTCATATAATTTATTTTGCATAAAATGGATTTCTCCTTGACTTCTGCAGTTGACAATGGAAACCCAAAACATGCTTATGTTCATTGTTTTAAACCAAACTTGTAAGAGATATAAGCATATTAACAAAATTTCAAACCTCTGTAAGGATCAATAAAGGAAGGAGAAGATGCAGAGACTCCAAGTATCTGCCAGGGCCATTAACTTTGATTCCTGAGTACAAAAATAATAGGTATTTTGTCTTTCAGAAGTGAGATTACATCATCAAATGCATAGGAAGATATCTAACCTTCTTCAAAAGGCTATAAAGTTCAAATACTAAGAACTAGTCTCAAGTTTTTACCCACTGACAACATATACTTTAATGCCCCACTTAGCTCCCAACAGCAATTCAGCCTAATTTTGGAAGCTGCTTTAAACTGCTGGGTGTGAGTTTGACCTCACATATTCTAAATTCCTGCAGAACTCTTGGAATTTATTTTTGCATGCCTTAAAATCCACAAAGTTCTCCAATTGCAATCCCACAAGAGTTCTGTTTTTGTTCTCTGTACGTAGATGTACACCTAGAAAGAAAGATTAATTCCCTGGACTAGGATTCATCTTAATCATCTTTGACATAGACAGTGCAGATATACCTATATTTGAGTTAATTGTCTGGGCTCCTAAAGAAGAAAACCAGAAACTGTAGGCTTGCAGTTAATTTGATTTATATTAGAGGTTTTCTTTAGTAGTGAATCACAAGCTATTTATTTATAGCCATTAAAATAAAGGGAACCTAGAAAAGCAGGTTAATACGAAATATTTGCCTTGGGAACATATCAATATTAGCTTTATATTGTAGCAGGAAAAGATTCATAAGCAAATGATACAAAATAGATCATTTTGGTGCAGAGTACAAGGAGTGACTTCAGTGTGCATCAGGGGCTCAGAGAGCTCCCGTTAACTGAGGACAACCTGGAGGTAAAACCTTGCATCAATGTACACGACTGTGCAATATACATCAGTGTACTCAAATCTCTCCTAGGACTAGTCCCTCCGATTTCACTGTCCTTCTTTGTAAACTGTTACAGTGCTTGATAACTCTAACTGCTTGGAAACTGAGCTTTATAATTTCTGTTTTTTCAACTCAGGGATGTACAAACCTAAACTGGTCTCACTGTTCGCTGAATCCTGTTATGAATTTTTCTCTGCACTCACCTCATTATCAGATGCAGTGCCAAACCCAATTTCTTTAATAAGCTGAATAGACTGAGCTCCTAAAGCTTTTCAACATAAAATATGATCCATAGAGCATTTTTGCTGTCTTCCTGCCATCTTCCTTCTTGCACAAGTATTATTCTGCATCCTTTACAAGTAAAAAGCACAGAACCGTTGGAGATCTTGACAGTGCTGTGTACAGAGACAAGGTAATTTCCTTATTTTTGTTTGACAGTCCTGCTTTTTATACTTCTGAAGATTATTTTAGTCCTTTCCGTTACAGCACTTCACTGCTAGCATGTTGAGATGATATTGTGTTGTTGGCCAGAAGTGGGTTTTTTCTCTGACTTATTACTTTCCACTGTAAGGTTCCTTATCAAGTAAGTTCAGTATAAATTTCCTGCTCTTGTTTTTAAACTCTCAAATTTTTACCCAGTTGATTATAAGGAAACAATTTTAAAATACTTTAGAATTTCTTGTTGAAGAAGCATGTCTTCTTCATTACTTATGTCACTTTATTTTCTTATCTTCAAGATTTATCTGTAAATATTTGATACAATTATTGAGATCTTTACTATAAGCATTGTAAATGGGCGAGTTCATGGATAACAGTTTGTCCCCTTTAACAGTTGCTACAATAACTGACTTTAATCCATTTGATGTTTTATTTGTTCCATAGAAAGCAAAATATTGTGTAGTACTTCCTCAAATGCCCTGCAGAAATTCAAGTGTGCTGCATCAATATGTTTATCTTGATCAGATGGATGAATAATAGCAACACAGAATGGGAAGAGACATTCCATGTCATTGAATACAGTTTTATTTTATCACAAACAATGATGTTATGTAATATATTTTATTGACTGCTCTACAGAAAAACAAGTATGTTTGTCTGACTACTACAATTAGCCTGGCGTATCACAGCTTCATTACTGTTATGATTAAACGCCACCTTCTAAATCCTAGCCTGAGTGTATTAATTATAATAACGCTTTCTTGTGCCACAGTTGCCCTTTATCCTAAATAGTTCTTCTGTCATCTTGATATTCAGACCCAGATATATTGATATTCAGTTCCAGACATATTTCTAAACAGAATACTTACTTTTTTTTTTCTTTTGCCAGGTGAAACAAACCCAATTTTCTTACTCTTGGCTAGTAAAACAGTCTCATTGTTCTTGGATTTTCATGGAAATTATTTTCAGCAGTTATACTATCATTAGGAAAATGACAGGTTTATTTGATGAGCCACATGGACAGCCATTAATCATGGGTTTTGCTCCTTTGTGTATTGGATAACCATTTTATCATTACACTGTTTTCTCTGGAATTGAAGTCAGGCTAAGCAGTCTTCAGTTTTTGCAAGATCTGTCTGTCCGAACTAAAAATATAAACCAGACTGGTGGTCTTTTCTGTCACGAAGTCTCACTTCTCCAGCTATTCATTTATTTATTTATTTATTTATTAAATACTGTTTCTTGTTCAGGAAGCTCCTCAAAATAGATCTTATAAGAAATAAGTTTCTTGATTTGAAAATGTTGAATTTTAGCAAACTCTACTCATAACCACCTTTATTAGAAATGCTATACTTTCTGATTTATTCACAGCATCATGCAAAGCAAAAATACATACTGAACATTTTTCCTTGTTGTGCATCCTTACCTCTTACCTTTCCATTCAAAAGTAACCGCAGATGCACGCATTACTTTGGAGCTCACCTTCATTGTAATATGCCTACTTACTGGGCCATGAGCCCTGATCTTTTCTGGGCCATCAACCATTCAGCGATTGTTTTGCTTTCTTTATCAGCTGCCTGCATTACATTTTCTATTTCAATTCATTATGTTCAAGTGGTTCTTTTTCCATATCATATTGCATATTAAATTAGAATAGTGATTTTCACCTCTTCTTTTAATGAAGACTTTTTTTGTGTGATGAAAGATTCTCTGTGTTTATGAAATCATGGCTTCTTGTGCAGCCAATAAAATGTCCTTGAAGAATTTGTCCATTAACACTTCCTTCTTTAAATTTATCACTTCATATAAAACATCATTAAGTATTGGGATTAAATTTATCACTTAATATAAAACATCATTAGTGTTAAAATGTTAATATTAATATAATCTCTGGAATTCAGAGAAAGACTTGCCAGTGCCCGTTGTAAGTGATTATAATTGATGAGCAAATCCTAAGAATTCTGTAAGCTTAATGATGTCCAAAAGTCCAGATGATTTTTGCAGTTGCAAACACCTTTTCTTCCTCACCAGTGTAGCCATAGCTGATATAGGTGACTAATCCCACTAGTCTCCCCCAGCAACTGGACCGTGTCTGGTTCCTCTTGTTATTTCAGAGTCAGCTCTCTAATTTGTCAGTGCTTATCATTGCTTCTTAAAAGTGGTCTCACGGATTTGTTGCTAAATCCTCTAACTATTTACATTAAACCTGCTGCTTTTCTTTTTTTCTTTTTATCTGTATTGCAAAACCTCTTATGACAAGATACTCCTTTTTGAAAAGGGCCATATCGCTGCAAGAGAAGATGGCCTTTCTATTGGTAAGGCAGGATCTTGCTGCAGAATGTAGTAAGTGCATAATCAGGGTTCAGCAGAGTCTTAAGAGATTGTCAATACAGTAAGAGGGAATAGAAAGGAAACACCCTTTTCTGTAGGAACAGCCAGGTTCGTACTTTTCAGGAAAAAACACGGGGCGCTAAAACATTTCTATGTGAATCAAAATATGAGCTGAATGTAGATAATGATGCCCAGAAGGTATACGGTTTCCTTACTAAACTGTTACAAGAAAAAGACTTCCTTGGTATATAAAAATGCTTAAGATAATGAATGGGGAAAAAAATCCCTGTTCTTTAGAGTGATGAAATTGCATACTATCACTAGGGTTGGAAGGGACCTCTGGAGGTCAAGCAGGGCCACCTACAGCCAGTTGTCCAGGACTGTGTCCTGACAGTTTTTTAAAATCTCCAAGGATGGAGACTCCACAACCTCTCTGAGCAACCTGTGCCAGTGCTTGGTCACCCTCACAGTAAAAAAGTGTTTCCTGATGTTCAGAGGGACCCTCCTGTGTTTCAGTCTGTGCCCATTGCCTCTGGTCCTGTCACTGGGCACCACTAAAAAGAGCCTGGCCCCTTCTTCTTTGCACCCTCCTTTCAAATATTTATATGCATTAATAAGATCCCCCTGAGCCTTCTCTTCTTTAGGCTGAACGGTCCCAGCTCTCTCAGCCTTTCCTCATAGGAGAGATCTCCAGTCCCTTCATCACCTTCATGCCTTCATTGGATTCTCTCCAGTATGTCCATGTCTATCTTGTACTGTGGAGTCCACAACTGGACTCAGCGCTCCTGACGGGTCTTACCAGTTCCTTGACTTGCTGGCAACGCTCTTCCTAATGCAGCCCAGGAGACTGTCAGGTGCTTTTATTGCAAGGACACATTGCTGGATCATGTGAAACTTGTTGTCCAGCAGGACATCCAGGACCTTTTCTGCAAAGCTGCTTTCCAGCTGAACAGCCCTCAGCAAGTATTGCTGCTTGGGGTTATTCCTCCCCAGGAGCAGGACTTGGCTTTTCCCTTTGTTGAATTTTGTGATGTTCCCATCATCCCAGTTCTCCATCCCATTGAGATACCTCTGAATGGCACCACAATGATTGTGTGTGAATTGATTGGTTTGAATTAGGAAGGGAGGGATTTCACTCCATAGCCAGTAAGACCATGTGACTCCCATACATATTTCACCTCTGGCATTTTCCTTCAGCCAATAATTTCATATTCAGACACTGAAATGAAAGTGTTCTCATGAAAGCCTTCCATTTGACAATCTGTGTTTTCTGATATTTAACAGCTCATTTTATGGCTTCCAGATATTCTGCATTCTTATATTTTCAGGTAATGGGTACCTCCCTACTTACTACCTAGGTGCAGAATGAAAGACATCTCTGTGCTCCTAGTTATAATAAGCCAACTAATGTGTCGTGGTTTAACCTGGCAGGCAGCCAAATACCACACAGCCGCTCACTCACTCCNGCAAGAATATACATCACTGCTTTGGTCTCAGGAGAAATTTCTAGATTCAAGGTCATAAGTCAAGAAAAGCATTAGCTCCTCAAAGGAGGCATTGAGGCAGTGTGGGGAGAACTTGAAGGAATATCATTGTAATTCCTCCATCTGGTGACAAACACTCTGTAATCTGCTGTCCTAATAAGGAACATGGTGATTAAATATGGCTAAGCACTCAGGCTAGTTGTGATTTTTTAATTAAAAGAAAAGCAAATTGTTTTGATTTTTTACCACAGGAAAAAGATATATTGTCAACCCTTGCGCACAGACGCAATTCAATTCAAATTCTGACTAAGCCTCTTAAGCAGAGAACAAAACCCAGCATAGTCTTGTTTAGGCTTTTCTTCAGAAATACAGAAACATCTGCAATCAACCGCATTTGCTAATGGATGGTATTTTATGCAGCAATACTGTGGGCTTTTTTTTGCTGTTTTTGAAAGTACCCATATATTGTCATATTGGCAGGTCCTTTAAATATAGTACAGTTTGTATAGTACAGACCTGACTGAGTCAGGTCCTGGGAAGAAGGAAAAGTGTCAGCTGTTGAGGAGTGTTTGAGGCTCTGTTAGTCTGCATATTTGCAAAATGTCTCTTTCAATGCAAGAACTAACTCCTTATTTTCTGTTTTCCTAATTTTCTATTTTTCTTCCTTAAAAAGGCCATTTTCAGAGAGAAGGGTACTATGCTAGAATGGACTTTTGGGGTGAACCCCACACTCCTCCTTACAGACATATTTGACGCAAAAAACAGTAACAGCAGTGCACAAAGACAGACAAGTGAGCAGATAACTGAATAGTAGTATTTGTTGACAACTGTCAGAGCATCATGCCTGATAAGAATGGTCGTCTTCGGTGCCAAATTCCATTAAAATCATAGAACATCCTCTGTTGATTTCAACCAGATACCTTGAAGAAAAAATGCATCCTCTGAAATGTAATACATATTTATTACCTTACACAATACTTTGTTACTAACCACAAAAGTACAAATAACTGATTTTAACTCCAGTAATTCCTTTTTCCCCAGTGATTTTATGCCAAACCTACCACAGGTGAGTGGTAGTCAGAAGTTCTTATCATCTCAAGAGTGTCTGATGGTCTACATGAAATAAGTTTGTGGATCAGCTCCACTACCTATATTTCATTCATAGTCATGTAGTTTTTCCAAGCATAAAGTCTGAGCATAGTGTAGTTAGGACTCAATCTTCTCTTATCTATACCAGAAACTTTCACCATACTGTCATGGAAACATGTAAGCAACATCATACTCTGTGCCTAGCCTGAGACAGTTCTTAAGAAGCACTATATTAATTCATTAAACAGCAAAAATAATGCCCATATTTAAAGAGGGGAGGAGAGAGAAGATTGTCAATACTAAAATATGTCCATTCATCCTGTGGCAGTACCCTGAGATGTTTTTCGCATTGGTTACTGTACCCAGTTAATCCTGTTATCTGTAAATGATGAGTCAAGTTGACAGCTTGGTCTCTATTTATGCTTGTATTTTCTTTATGCTCAAAGTTTAAATAAATGTAATTTGATGGGGATGAATAAACCCCTCAGGCTTTTTACTGAAACAGCTCAGAAAGAGGTTATTTTAAATGGAAATAAAAGAATGCAAAACCAGAATTACCTGAGAGCAAAATAACAGAGCAGTTCTAAAATCCTGCGTACCCTACCTACCAAGTGAAGAGCAAAAATGGAAAAGAACCTTTATAATTAATTAATCCACTATCTAATAACTGCAGCTTGGTCAGCATCACGAACTACACGGGCAGGAAATTCTGAATATTTCTTTAATAGGGTATAATGTTTGTTAGAGAAGATGAAGCAACAATGGAAAATCTCCTTAACAGACAGCCTGAACATGAGATATCAGCAAATTTACCTTCCACTACTGGATGATTTAAACAGCTACTCTGATCATTAGTGCAATATGTCTTAACTCATCAGTTTATGCTCACGATATGATTACAACATCGATGAAAGCTTCCCTCTTCTCTTCTCCTCTCCTCTCCTAGCCACAGGACAATAGGCAATGGGTACAAACTGAAACACAAAAAATTCCATTTAAACAGAAGAAAAAACATTTTCTGCCCGCCCTTCCTCCACCCCAGCCCCCACGCCGTGAGGATGACTGAGCACCAGAAAAGATTACCCAGAGAAGTTCTTTAGTCTCCATCCTTGGAGTTGCTAAAAACCCAGCTGGATGTGGCCCTGGACAACCTGCTGTAGCTGGCAACGCTTTGAACAGGGGGTTGGACTAGGTGATCTCCAGAGGTGCCTTCCCACCTCAGACAGTCTGTGATTTTGTGAAGAAGCTTCAGTAACTTCTTCGTTATAAGATGGAGTGAACACACACACAGATATAAATATGTGTCTCCACTGACAGCCCAGCTTTGCCAAACTCTTTGAATAATCAGTCAAGAGATAATACAGAAACCCAGCAAGTCTTTAGAAAAATAATTTATATAATTATTACTAAAGTAAATCTTAGGAATTAAAGCTGGAATCAGGAAACCCACAGGAGAGGTGCTGTGCAAATCATTTTTTATTCAGAGAGCTGGTGAGACAAGGCATGTTGCCAGATGAAGTTGTATCAAGAAAAAATGAAATGATACGATAACTGGTGATCTCAGCATACCAGTGATCCAGCTCATCTTGCACATTTTGTAATTTTTAGAGAAAAAAGAAAGAAAAGGATTGGCTTTGCACACAGCTCCTCCCAGCCAGGAAAGGCCACTCAGGAAAGCACAGACATCACAGGTCATCCAGCAGTGGGTAGGAGGTTGGTGTCACAGCGTATGGCAACCAGAATATGAACTATGAATGTAGACCGAAGTCTAGAGTTCAGCTCCTCTAAGTCATAGAATCATAGAATCATACAATCATTAAGGTTGGAAAAGACCTCTAAGATCATCGAGTCCAACCGTCAACTCAACACCACCATGCCCAGAAAACCATGTCCCTAAGCGCNCCTTTCCTCTGGGCTTGTTTGCTATTTATATTTTTGGCTGAAGTGCCAACTGAGTTGCAGGTCCCGACTGACCTGTGTTTGGATGATTTCAGAAGCTGCATTTGGGAGAAGAGCCAAGTCTCTGCCCTGCCTATGTCTGTGCCTTCCAGAAGTCAGTAAGAGGAGTCTGGGCTTGCACTGAGCTACTGGGCTGGGCTTTGAGCTTCTTCCCCGAGCTTTCCCTGATCTGAAACAGGATCTGTGAGCATTTCTGTGTATGAGCAGTGTGGCTGGAGGAAAGTCAGGGTAGGTCCTTGCCTTAACTGACAGCATAGACACAACTGCCTTGGGCTGACTTCTTGAAAGTGGGATTTGGAAAGGCATTGGGGAGGAGAAAGAGAAGAGGGCTGAGGGGCACTGAAAATCGAGGAGATAATCTTTCATGCTGTCAGAGAGGTTACAGAGGCCTCCATGACTCCAGGAGGATTCAGTTCTCTCCAGATGTACAGTATCTGATATATTGCTCAAGACTGTAGAGACACTAGTGCAGACCAGGGAGGCTTCTGTTAGCACAGAGTGATATAACTCTTGTCAGACTGACATTCACTCTTACTTCTCCCTTCTCTCAGCTGAGAACAAGATTTCAGCAGCAAGCAGAAAACTTAGAGGAAAAAGAAATAAGGAAAGAAATATAAAGCTTTCACAGAATCATTCTGTGCAGACGTTACCATTTTAGCGGTATTCATAGAGGTTCACATACTCACAAAACTTCCAGCTGAAAGATAGATGACACCTAGTCTAATAAGCACTGGTCTCTAAACAGGCATTCATTGATTTTAATCTTGTTAAATCATGTTCTAGTTACTCAAAGACAGAAAGAAGGAAAGAAATCCAAAACACAACTCAGCAATAACCAAATACCCCAGGAGATGAAATGAACAATTTTACTGACTTCTCAGGCTAGAGAACAGGAGTTTAAAAGAACTTAAAGGATAAGTAATGAAAGCTGTTGTGTTTTACAAAGTGGTAACATAACAGAAATAAGTAGCTGCAGAGAAAGTAGATTTTTAAAGGCAAAATGTGGAGAAGACCTTGAAACAGGAGTAAGAAAAGATATTCCAGTGAGATCCAAGCTCTCATTGAAATCCATTTGCTCATTAAAAAAAAAGATGCTGTATTTATTTTTGGAGCATTCTTAGGAGTTGCTTTGTAAGGCTGAAATTGCCATCTATACTCCAACCGCTAAGTTTCCAGTGAAGAACTGGTTTCAACACTTTGCAGAAAGAACACTATGGACCAGGAAAACTGTGCAGTCCAAAAGTAGAAATCAGTCTTAGCTCTAAGTTCCAGCTCCTGAAATGTGCCAAACAGCAGATCTAAACCAAGTGCCTAAGTATTGATGGGTTGTTTGTTGTTTTTTTTCTTCTTTCTTTTACTAAATGGCAAGAGTGTTCTCAGATTGCAGAGTCAGCGTACTTGCTCTGTGGCAAACGGTCGCTCACAGAAAGCGGGAGGGCCTGGGCTGGAGTCCAGAGCTTGGCAGAGCGTGTCAGGTTGCATCCTGCTCCCAGTCTTGCCAGTGACTTAAGGAGTAGTTCAGGGCAAACATATCTCTCTGTTTTCCCCATTTGTAGAATCACAGCATCTTAAATGTGCGTAGGGCTTTAAGCCATCTAAGGTGACATCATTCCTATCACGAAGAGACAGCAGCCAAGTATCACTGCAATTAATATCACTTACTATCCTTGCTTTGGGTGGAGTGAAACTTAATCTACTAATGCTTATAAAACACTTCAAGATTCCCCGATGAAAGCCAGCCTGAGAATGTAAAGCATCAGCCTTGTAAGTGACAGCAGACTGCACTCTGGAAGGAAGAATAACAATAAGATCATTGGGTTAAACTCTCCAAACTCAGAGGAATTTTCACTTGTTGCTCACAGCATTTCTTTCCCAAGAGCACGTCTTGGTAGCAGGTCTAATCCTGACAATAAGCAGTATTGACTTCAGATGAACACCAGTGCATCATACGGTCTCCTCCTTTTGATCCTGAGCTGGAAGGACGGTATTGTACTGAATTTATTTGCTGAGAAATTACCCTGTTACTGAACTGCCTCTCCATTTCTGTGGCAGTGTCCGCTGATGTTTCAGAACAGGCGGTGGTTAATGCTGGTCTCTTCTCCTGGAGCCAGTCAGCTCTTGGGTATTACAAAGGGAATGTCTCCTGCTGCACATGGCTTTGGCCTTAAAAATACCACGGAATTCACTAAAGATTCCTCACTGTCTCTCTGAATAGTTCGACTGCCAATATTTTTAGGACAGGCCTGCTGACCTTTTACTGCTTTTAGCCATTTAGCATATGCCATGTTGGAAATAATCTTCTGGAAAAATCCCCGCCAGACAACTGGCCAAGACTTTGCTCAACAGATCTGTATGTCCCAGTCTTATCTAGTATGACTGTGTCAGGTGCCTACAGTATGACTACACCCTAGATTAAACACTGTGTAATTTAACCGTAGGGTCTGGCCCAAAGAATGCATCTTCTAGCATAAGGCTTGGAGCCTTGATTCAGCCAGGGCAAACATAAACAGAAAACCCCATGCTGAGGCAAGTTATTCTTTGTGCTGACCATGGATTACTGTGGAATGCATACGTGTCTTTAAAAAGATGCTGCATATGGCTGTAAGGTTACAGAATATAAAGTCATGACATTTCTCTATTCCAGTGAGTGATGCTGAGCACTGAGTGTTTTCTTCCACAGCCCACCAAATAACCAGGTGTTTATAGGGTTACCTTGTACAGTTCAAAAAAGTCTTGTTATGGTCATAAAGAAGTTCATTAAGAGTGGGGGGAAAAAAAAAAAAAAACAACAGAAAATGTTATTAGCACACAAGAATGGCTATTCCATAGTGTCCTTTTGGAACATTTAACCTAGCAAACCCAGTAGGTAAAAAGCTACAGTACATACCCATGAAGTCAAAATTTGGCTGTTCTAGGTGAGTGTCACTCCAGTGAGTCCTGTGTTTGAAATAAGAGACCTTGTCTTGTTAGGGTGAGCCGAGAAATGTCCTTCTGTTTGGCTCTCTTACATGAGAGTCAGCTGCTTGTGTTCCTTCAGAGAGCTACTGTGTCTCATCTGAGAAGTGCAGTAAGTTGTTTTGATAGTTTGCAGCTCTCATATTATTCCCAGATCCTTGTTCCCTGCATTTCTTTTTGTTTGTGCTTGCTCAGAGAATAGAAAGAGTCTGAGAGTACACACCTCAGTGACCTAAGTAGAAATCATCTGTCAGTGAAGGGTGATAATCATCCACCAATAAACATCCAAACCTTTTCTTCCCCCTCCTTCCTTCCATTTTCCCTCTCAAGTGAGCAGCTCAGTCACCCCCAGAGCACAGTAATAGAAGGAATGACACAGGAGTTACATCTGCATTTACGGGGGGCAGATTTTCACCTGGCTAAGATGTGGCATAAGCACTTGCAACTTGTGTAATGGGCATTCAATTTGATTTGCAAATGCACAAATAGCTGCCATTTTACTGCAGAATTGTCAGGGAAAAGACCTACTCCAATCTTGGCTGTTTCTCTTGTCATTGTTAAAAGTGAAATTACTGCTTTCCTTCACCTCAAGAGTTGTCAGGAGGCAGGTAGAACTGTCTAACATCTTCAGACAGGGAAAGTAATGCTATCTGCTGCACACATCCAACTGCCTTTATCTATGTAAATTGTATGTTAAAATTGTTCTGTCAAATGTTGTCACTTGGGCAAATGGTCCTTTCACTAATGCAGATTTTTATTAAACAAAGGTAGTCAGAGTGCATTTTAGAATACAATAGCATAGAATAGAATAGTTCAGTTGGAAGGGACCTACATTTTCAGTGGCCAAGGTCTGCCATTCTCCTTTCTAAGCTTCACCATGTCTCTTTCCATGACCACTATCAGGCACTGGCAGTGGCCTACCTTTTTCTTCAGGATTAGGTTTTGACTTTGTGATATTTCCTTCCCTCCTGTGAGTATGTGCGGAGGAACAGCAAAGCACAAGGCATCACCGAAAGTTACAAGTTCTGTTTCAGAATAACTATCACAAGATCACTGCTTGATATTTTAACACTGTTTAATCTGAATCCTACTGGCATGTTTACGCTTGCAATGTAGCAATAGGAAAATGAGGAAGACTGCACAGACATGGCAGGATCCCAAATAATTGTGTGTTCTTACTGTATATAAGCACTTCTGTGAGTCTGTTCTGCAAATACATTGCTGTAATCTGCCATAGGAGGTAGTGACACACATTAGACGGTTTCCAGAGCCTTTAATGGACATGTCCTTCATCCTTAGTGTCAGAGAGCAGTGGAAGTGGGCTGTTCTGCAGGGCAAGGGGAGCCATGAGCCAGAGGTGACAGCCAAACAGGCAGGGCAGTGTTATCATAGAATAGTTTGGTGTCCTGGTTTCAGCTGGAATAGAGTTAAATTTCTTCCTAATGCTGTGGTTTNAACAATTGCATTGTGCATCACTCACATTGTATATTCTATTATTATTAGCATATATTATTTATTATTATTATTGTTATTATTATTTCTTTTTCTGTTCTATTAAACTGTCTTTATCTCAATCCATGAATTTTACTTTTTTTCCCCTCCCGATTATTGCCCCCATTCCACTGCAGGAGGGGGGGTGTGTGGAGTGAGCGAGTGGCTGTGTGGTGTTTAGCTGCCTGCCGGGTTAAACCACAACATTTGGGTTGGAAGGGACCTTTAAGGGTCATCTATTCCAAGCCCCCTGCCGTGGACAGGGATAAGGGCTACAGTCCCACAGTACACAAAACAGAAGAGCAGAGCAGGTCTGGTGACTGTAACTAGGGGCAGCACAGAACAATGATCACCACATTAGTCCTAATGATGAGTCAGGTCTGAGTTCAAGTCAGCAAGTCAGGATCTGCAAGGTGCAAGGCCAGGCATGGACATACCTGCAAGGTAGCTCAGGCAAAGACCAAAGGCAAGGGCTGGAGCTCAAATGCAGCTTCTGAACAGGACAGAGGAAGCAAGCATGGGTAAAGGCCCTGGATAAGGCTTCCCATAGGGCTTTCTCACAGCTTAGCTGTTTTCACCAAAGTTTGCTCTAGGGCCACACAGCTGCATCATATGAAGGCTGATCCTGAACACACGCAGCTAAATCCCTAGGCTGGAAGGGAGAAGAAAGAGTTTGAGATGGAGGATTACAGATGTTTTCAGGCTGGCCAGAGCAATCAGACTGCTGGTTAACTCAGGGCCCTGACACTCAGTGTTCCACCTCTGACCTCTGAAAACCAATGTTAACACTATCAATTTATTAGACCATGAATCTTCCTTACAGCATTAAAAAACAGGCTATAAAGCAAGTAACATCAAGCTATATCTTAACATAGCCATTAGGGGTTGAGACAGCTGCTGCACTGAATACCTGAGACATCTGCAGGAACTGGCAGATGTGACAGGGGCCTTGCAGAAAACCTGCAGCAGGAGGCCAAGCACGGTGCAATAAGACATTTAAAATGACTTAAGTTTAGGCAGCTGAATTAAACAGTTTATCAGGATCATCAAGACTATTTTACCTTTGTTTAATTAGATGATAACTTTTGCTCGCAGGGGAAGTGTCTGCAGATTGGCTTGCATAAGGCTCCCTGTGAAGTGGAAAGGCATGTCTTTTGAAAATGTGCTCTGTTAAGCAAGCTGTTAAGGATAATTGTAAATGGTAATATCTCTGACACTTATATGACCCACAGCTTGTCTGGCAGAATAAAATCCTAATGTCAAATTGTGCATGTGCTATTAAGAAAGCATTTTTTCCATGGTCCCTGGGCTCAACGTCCCATAGTCAAAAAGAATAATAAATTGGCATGCTACAACTGGGGCTGTGCATAGGGGTTGTGAGTTTTGAGATAAAGAACTATCTATGCATCACTGGTATTGTTCCCCTTAATTATTACTACAGCCCTGCTGATTTTGATACCTAGAACCCCAGTGATAAAATCTATTACATTATTTAATAACTGAGACTGACAGATGATGAGAAGAAACAAATAATAATGAAGAGCTCTAAAGGAAATTCCTCTGGCTGAGCATGAAACTAGTTTCCAATGAATGCTAGAATGATGAATGTAAAGTTGTTTTGTTTGAAGGAGACTCTGAAATGCCAATTTGCAGAGGAAAAAACATGTTCTATTCCTCAACACTGCAACAGATCTGGATCAAATAACTCTATAAACATCCTCCTCCACCTTCTTTTTTCTGCACACATTTATACATAAGCAATGAGCAAGGAAGTCTGAACATTTTCATGGAGGAAATTTAAACACAGTCCCCATTTCCTTTAACTTGCACATCAGTGTTTGGCAGGTATATGTCTCATTAAGTCTCTCTGGAACCAGTGCATCAGGGAACAACTCTTTCTTCTCTTTATATACTTATAGCAAGTTTATAGTCTTTGCCTCTACTGGTAGGGATTTTTGTGTTTGTCTCATCTTGTATACACTAATGTAAATAGCTATAAAGTTTTTGCTTACACTTGAACCACTGTACAGACAGAAATTAAGGTGATATTTGAATCAGTAAGGGACAATATATTGTATTTTAGTGGACCAGCTTGTGAAACTGGCTATAGGTATAAGAAAAAGAAATTGAAAAATATAAGATTGGGTAAAAATTTGTTGCTTCTTCCTCCCTTTCCTGTCACTGTCCCTGCTTTCCCTCTCACACATACAATCATTACCACAGTCCGTAAAACAAGATGGATTTTTGGGAAAATTAGAGCATATAAAGGAGACAAAGACTGAATTAATGCCTTAGAAATCAGAATGTTTTACAATAGCAGAAATTTAGAATACTTAAATACCTCAAAGAAATAATACAAACCAGAAAAAGGTCTACACAGCCTACAACTATCCTCTGACATTTGCTAATATTGGAGCTTGTCAAATCCAACATTGTGGATAGGTTTGTTTTTTTTTTTTTTTTTTAAACGGCATGTATTGTTATGAACCCAAAGACGTAGCTAGAGGATCATTTGTTTTAGCAGCTCAAATCACTAATCTGTTTACCTCTCCCCTCTCCATCTGATCTACTTACCGGCATCTCAATCTTTCAGTACATGAATGTGGATGTATACATCCGAATCCAGAGAGTGAGAACTTAGTTGGAAGACTCATCCAAGTTAAAAATCAACTTAAAAATCAACTTATTTGTCTGCAAAGTTATTTGGCTCGGTGTGTTTTAGATCCTGATCACAATGTAGATCAGTACAAAGAGGGGGTAGAGCAGAGAGAAGAATGAGTGTTAAAGAGTAGATCTAGTGATTTTGCATCATGATTGCCAAAAATAATGCTTCTTGAATGCCTCCTTAATAGAAAAATAGTCAGAACCTTCACTCCAATTGCTTAAATTATTCTTCTTCATTTATTTAAGAACACTGGCTTTCACACAGACAACGTTGGTTGTAAGTTCAGTGCATCTCTCACTTTCTTTTCTGGAGTTAATGAACAAGGAAACAAACAAAACTTCTATTTCAATGTTTTTAAACTGCTACTCAAGAGGTCTGGTGAGTTAAATGCTATTTAACAAACAAAACTTCTATTTCAATGTTTTTAAACTGCTACTCAAGAGGTCTGGTGAGTTAAATGCTATTTAAGTACCTACGATCTTACATTCCCTGATCAGGCAGTGGAGTGGCGTAAGAAGTTACTACCCCTTAGCTGCTTTTCATTGCCTCCCTGCTATGCGTTATTACAGGAATAGCAGAGCTGGCACGTTATGACATGGACTTTGTATTGGGTTTGCGTGGTGAGGTTTTGGTAGCAGGGGGGCTACAGGGGTGGCTTCTGAGAGAAGCTGCTAGAAGCTTCCCCCGTGTCTGATAAAGCCAATGCCAGCCAGCTCCAAGATGGACCCACCGCTGGCCAAGGCTGAGCCCATCAGCAACGGTGGTAGCATCTGTGATAACGTATTCAAGAAGGGGGAAAAAACAACTGCTGCGCAACTGCAGCAGGAGACAGGAGTGAGAATATAGAGGAACAGCCCTGCAGACACCAAGGTCAGTGAAGGAGGGGAGAAGGTGCTCCAGGCGCTGGAGCAGA
>VZTQ01013160.1:78727-89315 GCA_013400755.1 Pelecanoides urinatrix
AATCACTGGGTGATCTCTCCCTGTCCTTATCTCTACCCATGAGCCTTTCATTATATTTTCTCTCCGCTGTCCAGCTGAGAAGAGGGAGTGATAGAGCAGCTTTGGTGGGCACCTGGCTTCCAGCCAGGGTCAACCCACTACAGACTTATGCCTTACCTACTTCATTTCATGGAATGGTTTCTATACTCTAAGTAAAAGTATCCTGAGCATCTCTGAAAACCTGGTTACTAAATTCCATTCCTCCATTTGACCATCTAATCCCTGCCTTCACAGCTGGAGAAAAAAAATCACTGTGTATCTATTGGACACCCAAAACTTTAAAATTATATAATGTTAGTGTTCTTTCTGGCAAAATTCAAAATAGCTGCTCTTGTTAAAAAAATATCTCTGCCTCCCTCCTGCTCTGATATGAATGCTCCTGCAGTGTTATGTACTCTTTAAATACAAAAAGTGATACTTGTTTGGGAGAGAAGAACCCCTCTGGTCCCTCCACGCTTGGAGGTGTATGTGCTGTTTATTAGACCTCCAGGGGAAGGCAGTACAAGAGACGTTGTCTCCCAAATTATCTGCTCAGGAAAGAGAAATACAGAGAGTAAATGAGGCAGGGAAGTGGCCCTTGCACAAACATTCACAGGAAGCTTGTGTTGCAGCCCAAGCATCTTTAGCCTCACCTCCACCAAGGACACCAGCCAATGATGCTTCAAACTGCTTGCAGCCCACAAGTCTGTCACCTTTTTCATTAAGATGAGGAGAACGATGGGATAATGCAGGTGCCGGCGCTAGGGCAGAAACTGCTGAGAAGGGATCTGGCTGCTGCTTTTTTAGCTCATCCAGATCTCTTAATCCTCTCTGGCATTCTCACTCACCAGAGGTGTGATGGTGGCCAGCAGGATATAATTCTTGATGATCTTCGCTGAATAACCTTTCCAGGGGTCAGCCTTAGCAGAGATAAGACTGTCTCTCTGGAGAGAGACAACCGCTGATATATTTGGATACTTAGCAAACGTGCTGTCTGAAGCCCCTGTCACTGATAGCAGTGGAACAACACTGGTGCAGAGCTGCTCAAATTATCTCAGGCTCAGAATGATTTTTCAGTGCTATCCACTTTGCTGTTTTTTTCTCAAGAGGCTTTTCAAATGTCATCTCATCCCTACTCTTTAGCACAATAGTCTTTCTGTTAAAACTAGCTATAAAAATCAGCAAGCTCTACTGGGGAATGCAGGCTCTGCATATTTCACAGGGGGGCAATACAAAATGAGCAGCAGTCAGTTACACTCTTGTTGTTGTGGCAGGGAGAGACTATTATTTACTTTTAAGAATGGAGGCAAACTAAATGAGAAAAATGTCTGGAAGGGGGAAAAAAAAAGTTTGCATCTCTGCTGGCTATTTAAATGAAGACAATCTGTGGTATAAAATTCTACTTTCACTCCTTATCCATACAGAGGTTTGTACTACGTCAGACGTCTCAGATCAACTAGATCAGCACACCCTAATGAACTAAATCTTAAGGCGAGATGCAATAAAGAAATAAAGATCACAGAAGATAGGACCTGTATAGATTAGGTGGATCTGGGCCTCTGGACCTGCCTGGAGAGCACTGCAACAGTGAGCCTGGGTCTTTATGTGGGGAGATTTGGGGACCTCAAAATGACAGCCCAAACAGTCAGGCCCTGAGGATAGAGCAGCTTGAAGCAAGACAATGGGAAACACTGATGCCAAAGATGATTTTAAACTGATACTCCTCTCCCAAAGGCATGTAACTCATCCAGTCCAAAACTGATATCTCAAACTGAAGCAAAGCTAGCACAGGATTGTCCTCCTGAGGGCCAATGTCTCCTTCTGCTTTTCCAGAATAAAAACAGAGTTCATCCTCCTGCAGAAGAGCTTCATGGTTTGAACAGTCATTTGGGATGTGTGGGAGGATGAAATTCAATGCCATTTTTAGGCTGAAAGGTTCTCAAACCCTACACTCACATGTCCCCAGAATGCCTTAACCATTGAGCAATTTGTACCTGTCACTGATGTTGAACTGAGGGCACTTGGGAGTGCCACATTATTTGAACCAACAAGAAATAACATGGGGCATAAAATGGTCAACCCTTGTATTAGGGCCCTCTGGGACCAAGGCACTAATAAATAAGTAAAGTTTAAAAAAAAAAATCATGTTCATATCAGCTTTAACTGCCCTGTGAAATTCCCCTATAAGTCACACGCTTCCTGCTTTTTGATGATTTTCCTGAGCTACCTCACTGCTACATCCCAATGAAAAGCCTCCTCAGAAAGACAGGACCAATCTTCGCAGCAGAACCAAAATGATTCAGTGACCTGATCTCTGTGCTATTGGGGATAAACAGGTCAGCTTCTGTAAGGCCACTGATCCTGTGGAAGACTAAAAGACCCATTCCTGTAGTGTTCTCTGCTGAACATCTTTTAAAACCGCAGGAGAATGAGACTTTTTTTTTTTGCCTGTGGACTGTAGCATAGTGTTGTACACCAAAGCAGTGGGTAGTTCATAGTGTGAGTGGTTTCTGGAAAAAGAAGAAAACAAATAATTACTTTCCGAGTTCTTGGGTTGGATCATTGATGTTTGAATGTGAAACTGTGGCATTTTTTATTTCAATGCCCAAGTTCCAATCGCTGTTAGTGAGGACAGCGCTTCATCCTTGGGGAATTACGCCATTGATTTACATGAGAGTTTTCCTAAGCTTTATGCTGAGCTGTATATTTTTTACTCCATAATTACATTTATATCTTTTTCTTCAAAGCTAGAATATAATCCAAAGGGAAAACAAAACCTTTTGCCAAGATAATGTCTTTTAAGAAAAGTTGTCTTCCTGGGCCTATTCAAATGATCACAGAATAAGAGATTGTCTGACAGAATATAAAATCACATAAATTGTTATGCCTGGATAGGGAATCTTCTATTTACTACAAGATGAAAAAGTAAGAACCAAGGCCTCAGCATGAACTGGGGAAAAGTAACTTTTCTTCCTTTCAACATAAACATCCTCAATTGTTTCTTCTCTTTATTGATGAGTGTATGTCCTAAGAATATCATGGGAAGATTTGGTAGGATATGTGTGGATACATCTGGGGTATAAAATATATCCATGAAAAGATAGGTCTGTCTGTATTAGTAAGCATGATCCCACCTGGCTGAATCTTTTGTATGATGTGTAAACCTATTGTAAACAGATACAACATTGACATTCCCAGAGGGGTTCCAGTTCTCCTAAATTAGGCAAATGTACCTTCCTTTCTGCATTTGTTTAGATTCATGAAGATACCTCAGTGAAGTGTTTTAATACCGAATATTGAAATTCTGCAATTCCTCACAGCTAACAAGGCAGACTGCAAGGATATATGTGAATCAGTGAGTGGTAAAATAATCCCTCTCCTGTTCATTTAAAAAATATATTTTCCCTTAATGTGGTTCCATCAGCTTCTACCATGAATAAAATATCATATGCCAAAGTACAATCTTCTTCTTGTTCCTGTTCTTTTTATTCCTAATCGGTCATTAATACAGAAACAATTTCTGTATGGAACAGTTTTTGGCATTTTAATTGTAAGAGCAGAAGAGATGTTAAAAATTATCAGGAGCTGCTGATTTCCTACCAAGAGTTCTGAAACTCTCACAATGTTCTTCCCCAAATCCCTGGTCTTTAGAGGTGATGAAGTGATGTGTGACGTCATCTCCTTCTAAGATCAACAGAAGTTGAAGGCACTCAACGTTTCACATGGTTGGGACCTTACACTCGAAACAAATAAACACAAAGGCAAAACAAAAGATCCCTGCATGTGTACTTTGTCTTCAGTTCATACCTAGGTCATGAGCAACAAAAGATTCCTGGGCACTTTTCAGAAAGGGAACATGCGTTGTAGTTGTCTTTCAGAGGAACGTAAGAATGCAGCGGTTGAATAAAATAAAGAGTGGTGACACGAGCATTTTGTCTCAAACACTATTAATATCAAATATTGTAATGAATGTTTCCATATATTCCATATACCTTCCAGCTCTGGAAAAATCACCTCTATGGTGGTAGGAGTGCATTTCAGCTCTTTTTCCTTTAGAGAATCACCACAGTAGTATGGATTATGAAATTATTATGGGCAGCAGGGAAAACTGGGACCTAATCTTTCTTTGCTGATTGACCTCAGCACCACCATTGCAGCATACCTATAGAAAACTTAAAATGACAGTTTAATAGCTAGGCTGATATTGATCCACAAAAAGGGAAGTTGGAAAAGAAGCAAAATTGCATTTGTTTCATTAAAATAGTGCAATACTGACCTCCCTCCACCAAAAAAAAGAGCAAAAGAAGTCAATATCAGTTTACAGTCATTTTTCCATAAAAACTGATATTTCTACATTCTAGCATGAAGCTCCTTCAGAAAGACTTTTTTCTTAACATTTTCTTCATACAGAAATTTAAAAAAAAAAACCTCTAGGGAAATGTGAATAAGTATTGGTGAGGCATTTTATCTCTCCTTTTTATCACAGGAGACATGATTCAGGGTGTTCTGTGCCAGGAGATAACTCCCCTGGGTTTTGTTTTGGCAGTTATTGTCAGAAACCTGTGATTTCTTTACACACATTTAGTACTTTAATCTTTTTTTCTGGTTTTGTTTTCTCTGCACACCGAATAAAACTTCTTTGCTTCAGATATTAGAGAATTGCAGGGTGTATCTAAACCAATTTACTTCCCATTTAAAAGAATCTCACAATAATGTAGGCTACAAGAGGTCAGATAATCCAACTTCCTGCTCAAAACAGGTCTTGTGGCCTCTTATTGCCTCCTGTCCTATCACTGCGCTTCTGAGAAGAATTCCATTCTGTCTTCTTTACACCTTACCATGAGGTAGATGAAGACAAAACACAAGATCTTCACTTAGCTTTCTCTTTCCAAAGAGAAAGCAGCAATTCCCACTCTTTTTAGCCTCCCCTTATGTCACTTATATTTCTTTTCTAGTCTGATCTTCATCCACAGTGCATGTATATTACTTTACATCCAAACTTTGATGTAAAGTAAAATAAGTTTTTATTTTCCATTATAGATCCATGCATGAGGTATAAATTTCACTGGGCCTCTATGAAGGGGCAGATTCTAACATAAGCATCAATTATTTTTTTTCCGCAAAGAACAGGGGGAGTTGTCTATTCCAACACTTCCTAAAAAATGTTATTTTGATTTGACTAAATTAATTTAGAAAGTAAAATGCTTGCTCAAACTATTACATGGCATTTTATTATAATTTGAAATCCTCTTGGTGAATGACAAAGGGTTAACAATTGAAACAACGTGATAATATATTTGTGACATAAGTATTAGCAACATTTTAGAAAACTGAATTTCAAAAATCTATGGCACAAAAAAATAGTTATCTAATTAGGGTCATAACGAGTTGTTTCTTTGGACTATTCTCTGTCGTATTTATCACCGGACCAATTACAAGGAAGTATTATTTAGACAAAGCTGCCGAAGAAAATATTCAGTAATCCACTATGTGAGTGTATTGCTGAGAGAAAAGTTGGGGGGAAAAATCCATGGTTTAGAGTTGGTTTCTAATGATTAAATCAACAAAACAGTTCCCAAAGTCTCATCATTTGGGGATGTGACTATGAATAAGCAGTTGAAAAGTTATATCCATTCCTATTGTTTAAAATACATATTTTTACCTAAAATTTGCTGCTTTGTGATGTCTGCAAACACTATTTAAACTGTGCTAAACTGGCATTTCTATACATGAGTTTCAAGCAACCCACCAGCCAATTTACTCTTCTTAGTATTAAAATTCACAGCTGCTACAAGCTAAGTCCTGCATCCCCTTTAATAGTCTATGGTGCTGCAACTCTGTGTTGGAAACTAGGAAAATTACTTAATTTCCGTATGACCTCAGTTCCCAGTCTGTACACTGGAGACGAGAGCACCTTGTAACCCCTTTCTGCCCCCAAATCTCCCCTTTTTGCGCTCAAATCCCCCTTTTTGCCCCCAAATCACCTTTTTTCCCCCAAATCTCCCAATTTTGCCCNACACACCTGCTCTATTTTCTGCACGTTACAGGAAAAACTGAGCTTCAAATTGCTGGAAGCTGAGAAGTTCTCCCATGAAGTGAGTCACTTTATTCTTTCTGTGATATCACCTTTGTTCTCTAAGCTTTTGTTTTGGGCCATTGTCAGCCATGGCATATAGTATTAAATGGTCTGACACAATACAGCTACTCTCATCTTTTTATAATCCCAAATCACGGCCAACAGCAATGCAGTTTGGATTAGACTCCTGGTTTAAAATCTTTTGAGGAAAGAAATGTGAAGAAAAAAATAGGAGTCTTCCGTTTGTACTGCCAATGACAACCATTATATAACTACATAAAATTATCATTCATTATCAGTTTCTTGGCAGAAGTACACAAAGAACAGAATTATCCTAGACTTACTTTGGATTTACTGAGAGTAAAATTATATCTTCATTTCACTAATTTGGTTTGTAGGCATCTTTAAGTTTTCATACTGCTTAAACAGATAAAAAATGCTAGCTGGATATTTATTCATTCATCTATTTATTTAAAATAGAGCCTGTTTTCATCTTTTGGTTTCTTGTACATGGAGAATATTGCTATACCAAAAAATACTTTAGGCCATATTTAATACTTGAACAATTAATCGTATGAAGTAATATTATCTAAAGAGAGGCAAGTGACTTTGTTCAAAAGGTTTTTGCCATTCAGCCTGTATTAGAGAGAATGCACAGGTCTGCTGCAAAAGCCATAGATTATCAAGATGAGAGTGTCCCCTCACATAAGTGGTGCGCGATTAGTATTTTATTGGCCCTTTCTCAACTTCAATTATGTTTTTTGAAAATTCTGTTTAGAAAACAACGTTCGAAATGCTGGATTTAGGGAGCTAAGTGTTAATCAGGTATTTAAGTCTAATATAAACAGATATCTATTGCAATTAGTGTTGCAATTACCAATTTCAGAAATATTCAGATATTGGTAGTCTTCTACAACAGAAATTAATTCCTCTAATAAAATAAGTTCCCAGCAAAAGATGCTGTTATGATGTACGTGCTGAGATTAGCTAGAAACTCCCTAGCAATAAGCCATTATTATTTACCAGTATGGATTTTGAGGACAAGCTTTTCAAAGCCACTTAGGGGCTGAGTATGCCCAATTCTCATTAATTTTATAGGTGGCTGGGTATCCAAATCCCTTTTGGAAAACGGAATAGCTCATTTTCTGAAAGTCCAACAGGCATCTATGTCTGGATATTTCCTCTTGGGACCACGATTTGTACGTGCCCTAGACACTTGAAGAATGATTTTTTCCATTAACTTTTGATGCAAAAAGTCAGGACTTGGCACTCATGCAATATGTATATGAAGCTAAAATGGAAACTTTGATCTAACAAGTCATGTGATACGAACAAAGATAGAAAGTGAGCAAGGAAAAGACAGGAAAGGACTTTTTCTGGAATATATTTTACTTCAGGGCAGAGAATCCTCTATCACAAGGCAAAATGACCCCTGGTCATTAATACAAAAGCCATAAAATTACTAGTAAGGCCTAACTTTGTTCGTTTGTCTGGTTTTCTCTCAGATCTCCACACTAAATCCATGAATTCTTACAACTTAATTACAAAGATGTTCTTAAGACAAGTTTTTCTATCTCAAAAGGGGGAGTTCTCCCACTTGCCTTTATCAGGAGATATCCTGGTAGGAGTGAAAACTAAGAGTTTGTAATGCTAAGAAAAATTTCTAGCGGATCTGCTATACTTGACTACTGTTAGCAGTGATAGCAGTAGGCTAGGTTGCAGACAGAGTACTATATACAAAAAATAGTGATTTCTTAGCATTAGCATTTTTTTCTGGGATTTCTGTGTTTGTAATTGCTGTGGTTTTGGAATAAAGCAATGTTCATTTCAGTGGAGCAGGTGATTAATGAGAAGTGAGTGAACAGTATATTACCAGAAGTAGAGGTTCAATAATTAACTGCTATATGCTTGAAAAGAATAAGATTATTTTATAAAATCATAACATTAAAAATAATAAAGGCAGGTTTTTTAATCATTTATGGGCATTCTGGGAAACCTGTAAGTTTTTTCTGTTATCTGGAATGTTGTTTCTTTTTTTTTCTAAATCTCATACAGTTATTTTTTCATAGAGTTGGTGCTTCCAGTAAATCCTTGTGTGGCCATGTGCTAGCAGCTGTCAGTGTCCTGGCTACAGCCTAAGTCACTTGGCCAGCAAAGAATTGGCCATAGTAGATGACTTAGTGAAGGAACATTTGCCTTGATCAACTAAGTATCAACCAACTTGTCTTTCTCCCTGACCAATCTTGTTTCCCTGCAGATATCCATTCTCTAAGACCAGTCTCATGAGACTTCCAGTTTGACACTCTGCCTAAACCCCCAATGACATATCTCTGTTTTTCCCATCATGTTCAGCTCTGCATCCACACCAGAATCTATACAAACCTGCAGAAAAAAGAGATTAATTTGTGAATGAATCTGGTCTTTTGACTCCAGTTTGTGCTGCCTGAAGAATGGTTGTTGGAACCTGGAAGCACAAAAATAAAGAATAGGAAAAATGAGAAAGGCTTATCTTTTTCTTTTTCTCTTTTTCTTTTCTTTTTTTTTTTCCCCTTAATCTGACTGTAAGCACTTTGGGGCAAAGATTGTTTCTTTGCTCTGTATTTACAGGAGAACCACATCTTTACTGAGCATTCAGCACAATTCTTTGCTCAGGGCAGGGTATAAAGTGCTACTCTAACTCACTGAGTGCGGTGGCTTCATATCTCCCACGCAACACATCAGTTTGCACACATTTTTAATTAACAACTAATTTTGGATTAATTTCTGGTTTCCTCCTCTGGGCTTTTGTAATGAGATCATGAGTTACACTGGCAGAAGGTTTATACTTAAAATATATCTATATTGTAGAACCTTCTAGATAGTAAACTGACAATAGGATTAAAAAAATAACCAAAACAAACAAGGAAAAAACCCCCAAACCTCCCTATTTGTTAGACATCTGAAGTCTTATTTTTTAATTTCATCAGCTATAATCAAGGCAAGAATCTAAATAATTTCAGCTCCCAGCAGTTTCTTCCTTGCCTCTCTTTCCATGCATTAAGAAGCTGGGTGTTATGATGTTCTTATTTTCCTTCAGTACGCTGATGTGGGAAACTGGACAATTTTACTGAATAAAATGCCTGCAGTTCAAATTCTACATTCTTAAGTAACTGCTTCTAAATCACTTGATAAACCCCAGAGCTTTTGGGGAAAATACGTACTTTAAATATAGAATGAATGCAAAAGTTAAACATTACATGAGCTATTCTTATTTACCCACCCATATGCAGGAATGCACCACTGGAAGTGTGGCAGTAAAACTGGTATTCTTGGTATAGACTTCTTCAAAAGGACCAAATCCTGAAAGGTACTCAGTTACCTATTCCACATACACACAGTTTGTTTAAAAAGAGAGAGAGGGCTAAAGTAACCTGATGGGATCTTGACAAAATAAATGAATCAACACCTAAGGGTTTCATTAGTAAAAGGATTTTGATGGATGAAGGAACCTAAACTTTCAACTCAGGCACCCAAATCTAAAACTGACTTATCAGCCAAAGTCATATCAGCAGTTAAACTTCAAGGTCCATCCTTAATACCATCCTTTCATCCCATTCACCTTGAACCTACACTTACCAGAAACACATAAAGGTAGGTACCCTTTTTCCTTCAGAAAGCATTGCAGACCTTTTGTTGACTGAATCACCCCACAGAGACACTTAGCGATTGCAGTGTAAGCCTGAAGTGTGAATAGATTCCTGTCTTACTTGCCAGAGGGAAATGTTCAATATTGCCTAGATGCAATCCACATTTAAAATCTCAGATTTTCTACAGTAAAGCCCTAGGACTGCTAGTTTCAGTGCCTAAAGTATCTGTCTAAGATACCAGAGAGTTGCAGATCTGCGGTTTGCTGGAGCAACCAGTGGAATATATTCCAGGCCAGCTGGAATATCCAAACGCACACAATGACACCTGACATTGAAACTTGCCATTGTCACGTGCCCCTTGCACTTTTCAGGTACCTGAATGTTGCCTAGATTTTTTTTGTGCTGGTACTGAATATGTATGGTATTCCGATTCCTCAACACAGATGAAAGAGCCATTTCAGACAATGAAGATTTATTGATATGGGAGACATAACACAAGATGTGTGGGTGTATAGGAAGCACATATCCGGCTGGAACAGCACCTGGAGACCAGGCAGGTTTTTCTGTTTCTGAAAAATACTGGGCAATGAATCCTGCCCTCCAGCTCCTTTGTCCTGATACGAGATCTTCAGTATTCAGCTCACATGAAGACGTTCATGCTTTGGTACCTTATCATCAAACTGAGTACCACCCCGCACATTTAAATATCTGCTTCTTTCCAGTTTGCTAGAAGTTGCTAAATCCAGCAGCCCAACAAAGGCAAGACTGCCACAGCTCCACGCCCTGAGGTCCAAACAACAGCAGGACTGAACATGTGTTCCTAGCAGGAACTCACACACAGAACACATAAATACAACACATATATACA
>VZTQ01013160.1:89778-113693 GCA_013400755.1 Pelecanoides urinatrix
GGGGAGAGGGGTCGGGAGTGGGGGGGTGGAGGTGGGACTGGGAAGCGGGGCGGGGGAGAGGTGTTTTAATTTTGGTTTTGTTTCTCACTAGCCAAATCTATTTTGATTGGTGATAAAAGCAAATAATTTCCCCAAGTCTGCTTTGCCCATGACAGTAACTGGTAATTGATCTCCCTGTCTTTATCTCGACCCCTGAGCTTTCTCATCCTCTTTTCTCCCTGTGTCCTGTAAGGCGGGGAAGTGAGGGTGCAGCTGGGGGGGGGGTGTCTGCTGCCAGCCAAGGTCAACCTGTCACACCCATAAACACACATGCACAGGGAATAGAGAGTCCCTCATCCAGAAAAATCATTAGAAAGATATTTAATAAGATGATAAAACTTCCAGGCACAGTCAGACAAATGTACTGAGAAGCAACTTATTTACATGTGACACTTTTATTCCCTTATCCCTTGGTTTTACCATGCTCCTCAGATCACCTAGGCCTATCCATTTCCATACCTTTGTTTCCTCCCCTAAACCCACATAATAACTCATGCACAATCCCAGGATGCTCTTCGCCTGCATCCCATAATGGGTCCCATGACGCTGGGCAGTGAAACCACTTAGTCAGTGAGGTTACCCAAAGCGCTGCTCCTGTTGCCCCATAGTGTGGGGGCCACACCTGGCCCTTGGGACTGAGGCTTTACTGACACAGCACTGGCAGGGGCCAGGGCAGGGACTTGTGTATCTGATTGGAGTAATGGGGCTCTTCTGCCTTGTGCCCCTGAGCTTCTCTGTGTGTACAGAGACAAGCTTTATATCACGTAACCTGACAGTGTTTTTTGAATTGACTTCTTCCTCACTCCAAACCTCTAAGGTATTTACAGCTCAGACATCTCTCTGTCTTGCCTACAGACCTCAATCTCATAGTCATTTTCAGAGTATTCCTAGGAGTTCAGACTCTGTGAAAGGCATAGGGATAGTAGGCACCTTCATAACTATCTCCGAGAGCACTATCTCCTTGTTGTGGAAGAGGGAAGAGTAAAGAGACAGAAAAGAGAACTTTGAAGCTGTCATGGTTTAACCTGGCAGGCAGCCAAACACCACGCAGCCACTCACTCACTCCCCCCACCCCCAGCGGGACGGGGAGAGAATCCGAAGGGTAAGAGTGAGAAAAACTCGTGGGTTGAGATAAAGACAGTTTAATAGAACAGAAAAAAAAAGAAAATAATAATGATAATGATAAAATATACAAAATGAGTGATGCACAATGCAATTGCTCACCACCCGCGCTGACCGATAACCAAGTAGCGATCGGTACTTCCTGGAACACACCTACCATTCATATACTAAGCATGATGTCGCATGGTATGGAATACCCTGTTGGCCAGCCGGGCTGGCTGTCCTGATTATGTTCCCTCCCATCTTGTGTACCTAGCTCAGTCAGCAGGCATGGGAGCTGTCCTTGGACTAGGAGGGTACTTAGCAACAACTGAAAACATCGATATGTTATCAACGTTCTTCTCATACTAAATCCAAAACACAGCACTAGGAAGAAATTTAACCCTATCCCAGCCAAAACCAGGACAGAAGCATGAAGAAATTTTCACCCAAACATCCCAGGACAGTATTCAAACAGCCTGACTGGAAGATGGGGAATCTCATTCCCTCTTCTTAAAGCTTTTCCATTTTAAATAAGTTTTTGATGGAAAATAAAAAAAAATGTGATAAGGAATCTACGGAACTGAACATACATGACCCATGATAAAGTTAAAGGGCATTTGACTGCTGAAGCCACCATCTTCTGCTATATTCTGAAAAAATGAACCCAATACTATGATTTTTGAAAGAGATGTTTCAAATAATAGACCCCAGTAATCAGTTTAGGATAGAGACCAAATGCAGAAAGACACATATGAACTCAGACAGAATATATAAGAAAATGTATATTTGTTCTTTGCAATTCCTATAATGATAGATGATGGCTTAAACACATTTTTCTTTTTCCTTAAGAATGAAAGACAGTGCCCAAAGAGAAAGGTTTTTGTCTCTGTATTTTATGAAGGACTATGCAATTAACAGATACTTCTTCTGAGTTGTTAATTATCTACAATCCTCTGTGTAGATCTTCTATAGTTTCCAAACTACAGAACACTATTGAATTCCACAGTGCAACTCCAGAATGTGGGTGTATTTCCACAGCTATTGTATATTCTTTGAATCTAGAAGAAACACTATCTTCCTGGTAGATCCAGTGACACAGAGTTACAAAAGGCTGAAAGGAAATGCCCCACGGCAGGCCAGGACCATAACTGAGACTAGTTACAAGTTCATTACGCCCTCAAGATAGGCTTTTAAACTGCACCTCTGATCCTGTTTCAACTACTGTCTGCCTTTGTTTTTTGTTTGTTTGATTTTTTTTCCCTGGATGCCTCAAATTCTTTGTTTTCTCTTCCCACTGTCCCACACTTAAGCAATTAATTGTGAACTCTGAACAAATACATATTGTAGGGCTGGATTACAGTGGAGATAGAGGAACTGTCTGCCATAGCGTGCTTTTTGGAAAAGCAGATTTATTATAGACATAAAATTGCCTTGCGACTTTACAGAAGGACATTTAGAAGGAAAGATGAAGGGATTAATTATTACACAGTGGACAGTTAAATATTTATTAAATACAGGGGACGCATACTGTAGTGAACCAACTAAAAGTGCACATGAATAGAGTTTATTACCATTATGGCAATGACTACATGCTCAAATTGAGCTAGGCAGCTTGCAAGTATTTAAGATGCCTGTTCCCAAGAGAGTTTCAAGCTTTATATAAGATATTAAAGCACAGGTAAATCCATTTAAATAGTAGACTAAACAGTACTTGCAAAAAGGACCACTTCTTCCTGCACCAAGCACATCTGAGCTCCTCAAGCTGATATTAGGACATAAAAATCAAAGCATTTGTTTGCATATACGTGTAAGACCAAACAACAAAATTCTCCGGAATGGCTTCAGACATATAGCTAATGAAGGGCATGAACATCTTTTTCTCAGTGGCAGAAAAATTTTCACCAAAAATACATCTTTGGCATCTGCCTCTTCATCCCAAAAGCCTGTAAATGCTTTTTAGTTTTTTATAGTCCAAAGAAACAAAACTCACAGATTACTGAATTTTAAAAATCGCTGGTATGAAAGAAGGACTGGCTTAATAGCACTGCACAATTTTCTACCACTTCTTTAACTTCTGTTAAGCCTTTCCTGGAGATACCAGCTACTGTCTCCAACTTTTCCAGAGGGACTAAGGAGTGGTCTAGCTACAGCTCCATATGTTGCACAAGTAATCAATATGCTCTTGCCTCAAGTTGTCTGTCAGTTGACATAATTATCTCATCCTGGTTTTTATCCTGAATTTATTCTTGGACTTGAGAATTGCTGTTCCTTCTTGTGACCTGAATAAGATTTTGTGAAACCCCTGTGGTCTTCAAAGCCCGCTCGCCCTTCCTGTGTGGATAAATGTAATTAAAAATAGCACTTCTTCTCACAAACTTTGCCTCTGTTATATCTTGTGTACCACCAATACAACTACTGTAAATGATAAAACTAATGAATGCAATAGGGAGAACAGACACGATGTAGTGGTAATAAAATAAGCTATATTTGTCTTCTAAAGAGCTGCCAGTGAATGTGCAATGGCAGCTAGGAAACCTCAAAGGAATGATGCATCTCAGGCAGGTACAAATCTCAGCAAAAATATCTTTCCTAGCTTGAGTGTGAAGGAGTCACTTCACAACAAAAGGGATATCAGAGAAAATGAGGGCTAGGAAAAACCATAGTCATCTAGTGCCACTTGGGTTGCCTGCAATTATCTAAGGTTTCCACACATGACACAGAGCTTATGGGAGGTTAATATCTGTCTGAACAGTCATCTGCAGGCTACGGTGAGATCTGAGGCAGCTCTGGTTTTTAATTTTTAGCTCACTGAAATGGTGTCTCATGGTTGAGTGGTGTTTCACCATTCCATAGATGTTGCTTGCATAGTCCGGAGGTTGCCTGTTTTAGAGGGATAAAAGGTTTGATGTGAATCCTGATTTTGAATTATGAGACTCCAGTGAAGGATCGTGTATGAGGTATAGAGTGGTGTATGAGACTGGGAAAGAGATGTGAATGACTGTGGGTAAAGGGAAGAAAGAGCAGTAACAGTCCAGCACTAGGAAGAGCAAAGATAGAAGGACATTACATGTAAAGGGAAACCAGTGAGGTAGAGCTCAAATGGGGGAGTAGCAAATCAGTTGATGGCGTTGACAAGTTGGAATTCTTCAGTGATTTTCTTGGAATCCCAAGCCCTTAACCTTTTCCAGCTACTGAAATGTAAGTGCTTTGGTAAGTAAGAATAACTGCACAGTTACTGTTATGGGGTAGCTTAAGTAGTCTTTCCATTTAAAAAAAAAAAAAAGGAAAAAGTGTAGCTTTCAAAAAATAAAGTCATCTTAATTTTGATTCAAAGACTTTTTCAGAAAAAGAGGTTTAAAATGTATTCCATGTATTAAGAGTGTTTCTATGTTCCAAGAGGCTTTCCTTTGGGTACTGTAAGATGGTTTATTATCCATTATCTGTAACACAAAGATAATGAAAGTGGTTCTATTGTACTGTATGTGAAACCCATAGGAATACCAGGATTTGACAGTCATGATATATCTCAGTTAGTTTCTAATGTGCAAAGCCATCACAAATCATAGAGAAGACAGTGTGTTGGTTAAATAAGTCTACAAAGTAAGATGATAGAGTTCTTCATTTATCTTCATTGAAACAGCTTTGACTGCTGTGTAGTTGATAAAATAAATCTAGTCCTATTCAGAATCCCTCCTCTCTGCCCATTGTAAGCAAGCAGTTTCTATTATACTGTATTAATGCTTATGCAGCCCTCATCACCCACAATATTGGAGCATCTTCCATTAGCACATTAAGTAAAGTGACTAACATGTGTCAACTGTAGTTCATTTTCTTGTTCAACCTCTCCCAGGGGAGAGAATTGTGTATGCAGTGAAGTGTTTTGATTGGAAGTTTTTTTTCTTTTTTTTTTTTCTTCCTTTTCTATGTGTTCATAAAAGAGATCCTAGGTCAAAGAAATGCAATAGGAGATAGAGAGGTTCATTGTGGTTGTCTGCTTTTAGGGGAGCTCATTGTACTATTGAAGAATAAGCCCATGAAACTCCATGAACTTCACAGTTATGTAGAAAGTTCAGTGGTGCCAACAGACCAGAGCTGTTGATCACAGTCTCACAGCTTCCGTTTTCTAAAAGTGCCCGTTCCTCTCCAATGGCTATAAAGACATTTGAAGCACAGGCACACATATATGATGCAAATTTTAAGGTTAGACAGGATAAATATATCCTCCCTCCCTTGTGGACTATAAATAAGGCTCAAGATTCTGAATTTGACTTGGTGTTTAATGACAAGCAGTGATAAAAACAATTATGTTTGTTATGTCTTCTGGACATGCCAGATCCAATGCAGACAGTATCTGTAATTAATGATTTAATTCCAAGCTATATTTCATGGCTTTAACACAGCCAAGAAGTGAGAAAATCATGAATATCACACTCATTGCTAGAGTACTGTTAAGTCTCTCTGGGCAGCTGGTGACAAACAGAAGGCATCACTCAGAAGTGTGGGTCGGTAAGAGTCTAAAATCAGCAAGGAGTGCAGGAAGAGTAATAAACTGTAGACTGTGTTGCCCAAAGATAGATATGTATTCTTCAGCCAACATCTGTTTCTTAGTAGAAACCTTTTAAAATGCTTTTCTTTGCTTATCAGCATCATCACTGACCTTTTTGGCTTTAATTTCAACAAACTGTTTTTCATCTCAGACCTGGACCTGCTTTCAAAGTATTGCACCATGTATACTGAAGTGGTGTAGACATATATATGGTGAAAGGTTGCTGATATGAGTCTACATCATTTTATAACGGCATTTAAATGCCATACAGGACCAGAGAGATGGTTGATCTTTGGTACCATTTTCCATCACATTCTTTGGATGTACCTGAATATGAAAACCTTCTCTTGGAAATATGACAGATGTGTCAAAAGACTCAGGGAGGTCTAAGATAAGAATGTCTCTCTGTTAATCATCTCTGATGGTAGCCAACCATCTATCCTCCAAGACTTTCATGTTGCTGGTCTAAAACTGGATTATATAAAATCTAGGACATCAGATGTCACTTTGCAAGCTTGAGATTGACCTTGGATTTGCTTTTATGTGAAATTCCAGTGCAAAAAAAGAGATTTGATTTTGGCAGAGAAAATAAGTCTTTCCAGAATAGAGTTTTTCTTGAACACAATTATTTGTGTCTTAGTCACATGTTTTAGGGAGACTTTGAATGGCATTTTATAAAGAGGATATAGTATTTAACAAAACACACAAGAAAAAACAAGCAACAAAACCAATGATAAATTCTTAGGGGAGAGAGGGAAAAGAAAAAAAAAGTGCTATCAGAGTAAGATTGTGAGTTGTGAGGAACCAGTTGCTTAAAGTCAAGGAATATTATAGATCTTCCCTCCCACCTTTAGTATCATTGTGATTTCTTTAGCGTGTCAATGAAGAAAATACATTAACTATTCAGGTTTCAATAACAAGGATGAAAAATCCATTTATTCCTGAAATGGAAATTGCAGTTTTCAGTAAATAGTCAGATTTCTATTTAGGCTGGTGTAGCAGCACTGTAAAACACATTTTCTTTTTCTTCCCCCCCCCGGCCCCCCCCCCCCCCCCCCCCCCCCCCCCCCCCCCGGCCAGTCTAGCAGAGTCGTGGTACAAAACAGCAATCCACTGGCTGTCTGGCAAGAAAATAGGAAGGATTTTAAAAGGTTTACCAAGATAACAGACATGACTAGTTGCTTAATGGACAAAAAAGAGGTAAGTGGGTGGAAAACCCCTTAGGAATTCTTTTCCAGGCTATGCTTTTTCCCCTCATAAATTAGCATGACCCCCTTGCTGTTATTGTTTTGTATCAGAAATAAGAGGTATAGTCATGAGAGGTGGCATATTCATTTAAAAAATGATCTCAGCTCTGGGAGGTCCCCAGTGATCCCATTTGGCTGAGAGTTATGTAATGATGCTGGGGATGGCACAATGACAGAATATATGAAGTGCCTTAAATTTTCTTTGACTTTCATAAATCTTCTGAGGAAAGAAAGTAATTGCAGTTCCTAAAACTGCAGGCTAGATTGGTTCAGGCCTTACCCTTGAGTTCTCCTCAAACTAACAGAGGACAGAGACCTTGGTGTCCCCACTGTGATCACATGTAAGACCAAGAGCTAAATGGTACCATGAACAACAGAAAGAGGTCACGAAACTGAAGAGAAATGAATCTCTAGCAGGTACTTGTTGCACAGCTGCATCATATTTTGAAAAGAAATAAGATAGAAAACTTAGGCATAGGTTGCATTTACAGCTGGGCAAAGGGATAAAGACGATTAAATTTCCCTTCCTTTCTTTTTGCAACTCTGATGCCTGTGGTGCAAGTCTGTCAGACTTCAATAGCCAGCTAAAGCTGGACTGAATTCAGGAGTGTGTGGTAGAAGGGGAGGGAGGACCAGCACATGGCCGCCTAAGTCTGTGCTTAAACTGGTGTCATTTTTCCTCTTGAATGAACAGTGAAGAAAATGTCCTGCAGTAGAGAATAAGCATCACATGTAATTCTTAAAGTTCTTTTATCAAAATAAAATCCCAAGGACTGTGTTTTACCTAGTTGTATTGCCAGTGCTCCTTCTGCTGGAGACTGATTGCTTAGTCACAGAGATAATATTCTACTTCAAAACAGAGCTGAGAAATAAAAAATTACTATACAGCACAGCACTTTCATCAAGGAGCAATGAGTGCCACTTGCATACATCTGAGTCAAGGATACTCTGTGACTTTAAATTAATCTTTGGCAAAACTGTGAGGAAAGTAGGATCAATCTACTTTCCTCAATAAAATTTGAGGACTATGACCAATCCTTCATGATGCTTTGCAGCACATAGTCCTGTAAGGTCTGGATCATTCAGGCCTGAGTTCTTCAATTTATACTTGTGAAATATATTACTACTAACAAACAAGAAATACTCTTGAATTAGCCTTTTACGCTGCATGTGAGCTCTAGTGGAATTTGCTACGTTAAATTATTGAAATGATATTTCTACAAATAAATGTAAAGTGTAAAATGTTTGCTCACAGCTGTTTACTGCACTTATTTGTGAATTCATTGATTCTAAACCAGAATGGACTATAAGGACAAAAGGGATACTGATGTAATTTACAGGGGAAAAAGAAAAGCCTGAAACTTACTTGCCCGATCAGCTCCACCTGGGATACCCAATAGCATTGCATGAAGCAAGAAGTTTACTGTAGTGTTTTGCACCTCAGTCTCTAGGGGATTGGTTTCCATTTTTCCACCATTAGTCTGTGAGAAAGAAGAGTCAGTTTTTTCATCCTTTGTGCTGACACAAAATATCTTTGCTTTGTGAGTCTTGGCAGTGGAAAGACCAATAGATTAAGGAAAAGTTTATAGTGTTTCTGGAGACGGGCAACCCCCCAAAATAAACAAAAAAACCCCAAACAAAACCCCAACCCTCCTATGCCTTACAAAGATGTTGGGGGAATAAGAGGTAAAATGGAAGAGATGGAAAAGATTTTTTTTCTCAGGGAATGCTTCATGCATCTTCAACTAACACTGGAACATTTTGAAATTTCTTGACAAAAATCTGGCAGCAAATTTGGTCTGATGAAACTCAGCATGTGTGATATGTAGTAGGCCACTCAGAACACACTGACCTACCAGCACTGATGCTTTTCTTCAGTTTATCATAGTCTGTAGATATTTAGGAGGCATCTGTCAGGACTAGTTTGGACAGAGCTGACCCTACCTGGGTGGATGATGTTTTGGGATCCAACCCAGCATCTGACAGCAGCAAGAGGTGGCTGCTCCATGAGGTAGGATGGTCTGGAAGGTGGAGTGGCCCCAGCACGGGCAATGAGCACGGCTGTGTTGAATTAAATGGTGACATTTTTATAAGGCCTAATCCAGGGAAGAACAACTAACAAGTGATGTGCTTTCTAACATTACAGTGGGTCCCTTATAAATTACTCCCACTGTGGATTTTGATAGGAATGGATATTTGTGATAAAAAGTTGGAAAAAAAAAGGAAAAAAAAAAGTTTAAATTAGAAACCTGAAGAACATGTGTCCACGCCCAGGTGTTGGGGGGGGGTACTGAAGGATGGCCTCTGAGGGGAGAGGCCGGGGCTGCCCCGTACCGGACACAGCCGGTCCCAGCCGGTCCNTGTGGGGCAGGTGGTTTTTTTAATGTTTGTCTGGGACTATTTAATTGGCAATAAATGAAAATAATTTTATTTCAAAAGGATAGAATTATTGCTTTTTACCAAGGAGGACGCAACCAATGGAAATCTTTTTTCCTGACGTATATCCTTACTCCTAGCTTTTTCTTATAGTAGTTAATACTTTATAATCCTTCTTTTAAAAGGAGACTGAGTGGCTATTGGTTTGTTTAGAAGAGTTTATCACAAGATACTTTACTCATAATATTTATATCTAAATAGCTTTCAGCTTTTTCATGGGATTTATCTTCAGAAGAAAATAACTATTTCTGGCTGTCCTTTTAGTCTCCCCGTGTTTCATTATTAAGGGCATCAAGGAGCTTTGGCTCTCCAGGTGTGCAGCAGACCAAGATGAACTTCTGGAGCTTCAGAGAGCATCCACTAACGCACTAGCCATAGCTAGCTCCACCCTGGCCAGTTTCTCATCCCTTCTCATCTGGTTCCAGACTCAGACTGACTCATGAATGGGCACATGGTTTCTTTATTCATTGTAATATCAAGCAAGTATGATGCCTTGTAAAGGGGGCCAGAAAGTGTTTTCTAAGGTCCAGCTCTCTTGCAGTTTACATTCAAAAGGTCTTGTTTATAATTCACCTTTACAAACATTTAATCCCTTTCTAATACTTCATTTCATATAACCTCCTATTGGTTATCATCTTCTGTCATACATCAGTCATGTCCCTTTTAATTGTCAATTTTTACCTACACAATGAGCTTGTACACAACTTTAAGTCATTTGCAGGTCTCTCTGTTCATTTCATGTTGTGTATTTTGAAATGCTATATTTGGCTATTTCCTGGTTTTCATATTCTCTTCCAGAAAGTACCAGAGGTGTCTTATGTAGATCTTCATTAGTCCTTTGATGAATTGCAATCATCCTGCTCATCAGTCTAGTACCAGCTGCTCATCAGTTAAACTGCTGAGTTTTGCTGATGTTGACATTAGCATTTGCAATTCTTTCAAAATCAACAGTTGCCCTGGAAGTCAGTCCCAAAGAAATGTATTTTAACATTAGGCATACAGTGTAAGCTTGACTTCTTCTATAACTGATTGAAATGGGTACCCCAAGGGAGCCATTTGATGTAAGATGAATGCTAATTCTAAAAAAAAACCACCCTTCAGACTCTGTGAACTATACAGGGAGCCTAGGTGATTAAGCTTAGTTTTGACTTTTAGATGGCTTAAGTTAGGTAATATAAATCCCAACCTGCATGCCTGGAGTTTATTGGTATTTAATCAACAGCTTTTTGTTTTTAAACAAATATAATATACTTAATGAAAATAAGCTGAGACAACAAAAGGAAATATTAGAGTTGTAGTGCTAGCTATAATGAAATCGATAGAAATTTGCACTAACTTCTCTACCTACAAGTAAGACACTGCCTTTGGTTCCAACTCCTGATATAGAGGTATTGATTGCACATGTGAGGACTGGACCTTTCTTACATGCATCCCTTAAAATATCTCAATAATACAGTATTTATAGTTTTAAGGATTGGAAATTTACCTGTTATGCTAATTCAACAGTTAAATAATGAGGAAAAGGAATTTTCTTACCTTGAGACATGTAGTAAGATCATAGAATCATAGAATAGTTTGGGTTGGAAGGGACCTTTAAAGGTCATCTAGTCTACCCCCCCTGCCATGGGCAGGGACATCTTCAACTAGATCAGGTTGCTCCGAGCCCCGTCCAACCTGACTTTGAAGGTTTCCAGGGATGGGGCATCTACCACCTCTCTGGGCAACCTGTGCCAGGGTTTCACCACCCTCATTGTAAAAAATTTCTTCCTTAGATCTAGTCTGAATCTGCCCTCTTTTAGTTTAAAACCATTCCCCTTTGTCCTATCGCAACAGGCCCTGCTAAAAAGTTTGCCTCCACAAGTGTTAGATATGATAATAAGAGTAGGGGGTATGTGTACCTAAAAAAACCCAAACCACACCACCAATAAAAAAAAAAAAAGATATGCAACAAACGCAATCTTTCATATATATTGATTTGAACCATTGACAGCTCTTAGGAAATTGCTATCTACCATAACGTTTTGTTTGGTCATTTTGTTCGCCACATTACATGAGGTTTACAGCCCATTAAGATAAGCCGTGTCCATTGACCACTTTTCTCTCTGTAAATAAGTCATCAAAAGTTATTTTAGTTGGAAAACTAAATTGTTAGAAGTTAAAGCTATTAAAGAATGTTCAACAATAATTAAGCAGAATAATCAAATCTGTGCAACGGCCATCTTGTCTTCTTGGAATGTTAATCAACACATTTAAGCATAAAAATTGGTCTAGGCACAGCCTGAGCTCCCTGGGGGAGTCTGGGATTTTCTGAAATTCCCACCTTTATTGCTCCTGAAACAAGTACTTTGTTGTGAAGACGGTTAGGGGGTCAGCCACCTTGTCTCAAGTCAGTTTATTGTCTTAAACCAGTCCATTGTCTCATCCATACTGAGAAGACAATAAGGAGCTGACAAGAAAGACAAGCTGAGGAGTTCCTCGGCCACCTGGGCCATCAATCCTAGGGATTAATCATGTAAATGCACTGGGTGTGCACACAAGATATCCCATAACTATAACTACACAGAAAACTTCAGATTCATCCTTATATCTAAAATTCCATAGCTCTTGCCACACTGATGTTTTTGTGGATTGTATTTGAAGGCCAGAAGAATGGGACTGCAAATGGCTTTTTGCTTTACTGGTAGTCCATAGTCTCTATTCAGATATGATTTCTAGTTTAAAGTTAGAGGAAAGATTATTCTTTAGTTCGTATCTCTTCAAGCTTATACGAAAGACTTGCTGAAATGAGTTAGAAACTTTATCTGCAAACTGATTAGTTGGGAAGGTGACCCTCAGTTTTAATTCATTAATTAAAAAAAATTAAAAAAGTAAAATATGGACTGTCGTTTCTCTCCCTTTTAATTAAATTTCTGGAAACCTTTTAACAAGTGATTTTTTTTTTTTTTTTCCCCCTGCCTTGGCCTCTTACCAGCAGTGCTAGGTTCTATAGAATATGTTTTTAGTGCCCAATTGAATACTAATAGAGTTCATACTACTTTTCTACAGCTGCAACTAACTTAGTATATTATCAGTCACTAAAAAATGCTAAGGTGCAGTATCAGTTTTCAAGTATAGTGGACTCTGTTTAAGACCAGACTAAACAAGCTATTTGCATTAACTAAGCATAGAATGTATTAAAGAGATATAATAATTAATAAACAGAATTTGGCAGTTATATGCAATATAAAACAGGACTTATTTTGTTGATGTCAGTAGAGATAAACATGTAGCAAATGAAAACTGTAGCCAAAAGAAGGGGGAATATCTTCCAAGCAGTGAAAACAAGAATCTATATTTTTTTCTGAAAATTAAGAATAAGAACAAGTGCTCAAACTTAATGAGAAACATGGAAATACCCAAGACCAAGAGTTCTCTGTTTCTATTGCAACAGATATTTGGTTCAAAGTTGCTTTTCTTGAAATCAGTGGAAGCACACTCAACACTTGCCGCATAGAAGATAGTTTGAGTTCTTGGCAATTTATATAGACAAACTTTCTGACTGCACCTCGGAAGAGCACTAAATGGAATGCCTAAGTTGAGATCTACTCATAAAACATGTATATGTGTGGTGGGTTGACCCTAGCTGGATGCCGGGTGCCCACCAAGCAGCTCTATCACTCTTCAATTGGACAGGGGGAGAAAATGATGATGAAAAGCTCATGGGTTGAGCTAAGGACAGGGAGAAATCACTCACCAATTACCATCATGGGCAAAACAGATTCAACTTGGGGAAATCAATTTATTACCGATCAAATAAGAGTAGGCTAATGAGAAATAAAACTAAATCTAAAAACACCTTCCCCCAACCCTCCCTTCTTCTTGGACTCAACTTCACTAAGTTCATTATCACATTGTCTCTGCTGCTTATTCCTTCTCACTATCTTCCCCTGCTCCAGTGTGGGGTCCCTCCCACGGGAAGCAGTCTTCCATGAACTTTTCCAGCGTGGGTCCTTCCCACGGGCTGCAGTTCTTCATGAACTGCTCCAGCGTGGATCTTTTTCATGGGGTGCAGTCCTTCAGGAACAGACAGCTCCAGCTTGGGTCCCCCATGGGGTCACAAGTCCTGCCAGGAGCCTGCTCCAGTGCAGGCTTTCCATGTCTCCACAGCCTCCTTTGGATGCATCCACCTGCTCCGGCATGGGGTCCTCCACAGGCTGCAGGTGGATATCTGCTCCACTGTTAACCTCCATGGGCTGCAGGGAGACCTCCTGCCTCACCACAGTCTGCACCACGGGCTGCAGGGGAATCTCTGCTCTGGTGCCTGGAGCACCTCGTCCCCTCCTTCTGCACTGACCTTGGTGTCTGCAGGGCTGTTTCTCTCACATATTCTCACTCCTCTCTTCAGCTGCTACTGCCCAGGTGTTTTCTCCCCTTCTTAAATACGTTATCCCAAGGCGCTACCACCATCGCTGATGGGCTCAGCCTTGGCCAGCGTCGGGTCCATCTTGGAGCTGGCTAGCATTGGCTCTGTCGGACATGGGGGAAGCTTCTAGCAGCTTCTCTCAGAAGCCACCCCTGTAGCCCCACCCCCACCCCCGCTACCAAAACCTCGCCACGCAAACCCAACACAGCATATTTCTTTTGAAATGCTTGTTTAAGTGAGTTGAATTTTCTTCTTTAAATATATTCTTAAACACGTTGCCAAATAAGGGTGATCTGCTATCTATAAGACTATGCTAGATCATGCAAGTCATACCTGAATGAGTAAATAAATGTATTTCATTAGAATCATAGAATCANATAACTTGTTTGAATACTCACAGGATATAGGGTCAAATACACTTATTTTGCTTTTGCATTGGAAATGCTACAACCCCAGATTCAAGAAGAATAAAAAAAGAATTTGCCCAGAATAAGAGAAGACTTTTAGTGCAGTGGTTATTTTTTTTATCCCTCTGACATTTATAGATGAAAGAGTAAAAAAAGATTAATGCAGTTGCTGGTTTTTTCCAGGTGATAGGCCTTTTCCAAAAACAACTGACTGCTATGATCAACATGTTTTTCTCAAAATAGCTCTGACTTCTTTGGTGAAATGTCAGAACAATAAAGTATTTGTCCTCTGGAAGCTGGCCTGAAATAATCAAAAACTACTGAAAACCCCAAGTTTTTCAGCTGTAGCCAAACTACCCCACCTTGAAGATGTTGTTTCAAGAATCTAACACTTACTGGCTTTTGGCTGGAAACCTGATATTTTCTAGAATCACTAATTTTAATTGATGCTGGCAAACCTACAAGGTTCCTTAAAACAAGGCAAGACCGGATTGCAGACAACACAAACGGGGAGGTGTGGTTTGTTCACCAAATGGTTGTGCTACCATTCAGAAGGACCCTGTCAGGCTGGAGGAATGGGCTGACATAACCCTTGTAAAGTTCAACAGGAAAAGCCAAGTCCTGCACCAAAGGAGGAATAACCCCATGCACCAGTAGAGCCCGGGGACCAGGTCTGCAGAGAAGGGGCTGGTGGTCCTGATGGACACCAATTTGGACACGAGCCAGCAATGTTCCCTTGCAGCAAAGGTCAACAGCCTCTCAGTGTACATTAGGCAGAGCATTGACAGGTCAAACCACTTAAATTGGTTCTGTAGCACCATGAATGGACTTCAACACATGCTTTGAAATATCTACCATGTAGGTGTTTATCTCTGCACCCTACAGTCAATACAAAGCAACCTTCAACAGAAAGAAATAAGTGCTATTTGTAAACAATTTATCTAAGCAGTTTTAGATACTCATCTTTGAATAATTTCACTGAGAAGTACCTATTTATCTCCATGACTATATGAGGTGAAGACACACACACTTGTTCAAATGAGTCTTATCTCTAGAGCATTTATTCAGCAAGAAAGTGGATAGCTTGGATACAGAACTGCACAACTGCAATTAATATGCTGCCACAAGCTAATCTCCACACGGTGCTGCATTGAGATTTATAGGCATACTAGTTTGAGCTGCCCTAACTCATGGTCTCTGAAATCTATGCATCATTACACAAGTATTTATTTTCCCAGTGATAAATCCCCAAATTCATTGCAAATTGATATTTTGGGATTTCTTTATTTCCTGTGGATATTCCATTTTAAATAAACATGCCAGGTTTCACTGAGAAGTCATTTTAAAGGAAAAAAGCAGTCTAAAGGCACAGTGTGTTCTGGTTCACCTTGTATGAGTGGCTGTGTTTGTACAAGATCCCAGGTCCTTGGCTTTCCTTTGTTGATGCCTTGGTTTCTGATGGACATAAACTTAGCACAAGCCAGGAGACGGTCATTGCCTTCTTTGGATAAGCACTCCACACATACATCAAGGAGGTGACAAAAAATTTAGCAACTTGAACACCAAGTTACTTTGCCACCTCTCTTCTGTGGATTTGGGGATTTCACTGATTTTTGAAAATATTAATTTAAGTTTATCCAAGATCACATGGATCTCAAGGACTGTGACATCCAAATCCTCACTACATGTTCTTCATTTCAGTTACCCTAGTTTCCTTTTAAAATGTCTGGTGTTTTGCTTTTGCCATCTCTATTCTCTCCTGTCTGTATCTCCTGAACTCTGTAAGCAGAGGGAAGTGAGATGAGTCTGGAATATTTAAAAGGTTAAAGTCTCTGTTTGTAAGTCCATTAAGAGTTTATAGGTTTTAAACAGACTTTACTGGCCATTAAAATTCTGATGCCTTTGCCTGACAAAGATTGTAATGAGAATAGAAAATGGCATTAAATGGAATCCATTCTGAAGATGATTGCAAAAGATACAAGCCTAACTCATTCTCATTATAGCTTTGTGTTGGTATAATTGTGAGTGTTACTCGGATACCTGAAGTACTTGGAGAGAATTTTATTGTGATTATAAAAATGAGCTACTTAATTTGATCTAAAATTGGAACTGTAGTTGCCTACTCTTGCTGTACTGCAAATGGCATAGGAGCAGCTGACACTGATTTTGTGTAGACCTGCAGGAATATTTTCCTCTTGCTTAAGCCTAGCTACTGACATTCAAGACATCTATGTATGGTTTTAAGACTCAACTTGCAGGTCATCCACAAGGCTGACATGTCAGCTGCTCCCGTCTTGTAGTTTAGGGTGAAACCAGACTGGAGAAAATCCTACAATTTTAGATTGTATTGAAACATGTCCTTGTCTTTGTGTGGATGATCTTGAGGACACTGCGTTGGTATTTGCTTCCAGGTAGGGTTGTTTCTGGTGATGAGAAGTGATAAATATCAGCTACAGAGTCATCCTAGAAAGATTTCAGTGTGGGCTGCGTAAGAATATAGGAAACCTCAACTAGTGGATCAGGCTATTTAATCAACCATAGTCATACAAGATAGAATACCTACAGATTTAAACACTGGTGCTCCCTTGTCCCAATCTTGATAATTTCCATAATACCGAACCAGATGGTTGGGGAAAAAAAGAAAAAAAGAAGACATTGTCAAAGGCAGAATCTTTGCTTCTGTAACAAAGAAAACCACTTCTCATGGAAAACAGTTACAATTAAGTCTAATAATAGAAGCAGAATCTTCCCACTGTGTCCCAGAAACCAAAGGAGACTTGGATGTTATTTATATGCCACAGCACACATATGTCTAAGTGGATGCCACTGGCTAAAATTGATTAGGGAAACTTGTTTATCCCTTCTCAAGAAAATATTCTGCCACTGTATAATGGTGTACATGTATGAACATAAAATATATATACAATGGTGAATGTAGATAGAAAGCCTGCCTTATCATACAGTCCGAGAAGAAAAAAAAAGATAGTTGTGAATTGTAAGAGTAATCTGAGGCCCATATTCTTTTTTGATTGATTAAGAATCAATATTTCATACAGATAGAATTGGTACCAAATCTAAGAGAAAAACAGCTCAGCCAAGAAACCATTGATCTGTTTTGTGCAATACATGCTGTTTATGCAACTCTCTGTATGCGTTTGCATGTGCACATGTATCTGTGTGTATACACACATTTGTGTATATTACTTCCCAAGAAATCAATATAATGCCATGTTTTTGCTTAAACTTCTCTTTTGTAATATGGATTCTTAGAAAGGGAGATTCATGGCCTGCTAATGTAGTGCAAATTGTCTTACAAGATTCTTAGCAGTGGTCAATATGTTTACTGTTTTAGAGAATAAAGCATTACCCTTGAGAGATATGGCTTATATCCTAAAGAACAAAGAAACGTTTCGTGAAGAGAAAGCAGGAAATACAAATAGAACATACACTGAACATATTAATTTTAAATGATGCGGCCACATTCTTCAGTACTTGCTCACAGCAGTTTTTCCTTGACATAGTAGAACTGCTTCTGTTTTATGTCATGTAAATAATAGGAGAATCTATGCTGCCATTTAAATATGCTTCATTGGAAAACAATGAAAACAATTCTAAAGGCATGCATTTTTGAACAGCAGTTCAACTGCATGAGCAAGATATTCATATTGATCCAAAGAAAGTAATTTTAGACTTACTGGGGAGAAAATAGGAATAGAGAAAACCAACTTGTTCTCTTCTTGTCTAAGTTCACTGAATTTTTACTACTTCATTCACCTTTTTATTCTCTTTACCATCTAGGTAAAGTGAGTGTAATTAGGTGTAAGAAGCCTTTCTTTTTTTTTTTTGTGACTACTATGTACCATTTTATCATTACTTGTATAGGCTTTGTATTCACCTGATCTTGCAAGATTGCGTGGCTTGTCTGGACTTGTCTTAGCCTGTGCTGATTTTAGCTTCTTTCGGTTGTGACAACAATCATCTAACCATCAAGTAAGTGTCATCTAAATTTCTTCAAGTTTTAGTTTAGCTGTGTGGAATTGTATGGTGTACTGCCTGTTGTTCATGGATAAACAGTAAAACAAGTACTCTGTGCAGGGTGAACTATCTTATGACCCTTGAATAAAAATGTAGTGTTTAGGTGAGGGCAGGCACAAGGTGACAGAAGAAGTACTAGGACTCTACACATAAATCATGGTGGCCAGATGCTGGTGACTACAGGTATAAACGAACAATAAATAAACAAATGTAAGTCAGGTGAAAGAGGTTTCAGGGATAGCAATAGAAAAGCAAGTATACTGTGGCACTAGAAACTAATTAAGTACTGGGTGAGTTACTGCAAGGATGAAAGAGGATATCCTTCTGGAGGAGGACAGAAGCTGATAATCTTCAGAGACAAGTGAACATTGGACAGGTGAGCATAACACCACAGAATAATGTATAGATTGTAGAAAGTTTTTGTTTATCAGTCTTAACTGTGTTATTAACTACAAGTGTTAGTATCATCATAACTGGACTGTAATAACTGTTGTGCTTTGATTATATTGCCTTGATTTTAATTGCAGTAACTATAAATTCTTAGATCCATATGCAAGGTGTGTTTCCTTTGATCCAGGAGAAGAATTTAAGTGTAATGTTTTATACATGTCAATGACTCGGATACTTGCGACTGAAGCTTAGTTATTCCAAACATAAGATCTCTTACGCTGGGCCATGCCTGAAATGTGACCAAGGCCCACCCGCCCTAGAAGAGGCTGGTAGTGGCTGGTTAAGGAAAGAGTATAGGACATAGGGAAATAAGGAACAGTTCCTGCCCCTGAACGCCATCCCACTCATTATCAGCCTGAAATTTAGGAAATTCCTGCACCAAATATATTTAATGGCTTCTAATGAACTAGTCCTCCATGGATTTGTCCAAGCCCTTTCTGAAGTAATATAGTGTCTTTTGGACATAACTACCACAATTCAACTATGCATTAAGAAGATAAGCAAAACAAAACAAATCAACCCTCTACTTCTTTCTTTTGAATGCATAGAGTTCTTCCTTCTTTATGTCAGCGTAACTGACAATGTATCTTACCCTGCATATTTTTTAAATAGTCATCTTCTGAGCTATGCTTTATGGTTATAAACATGATGTCAGTTATCTTCAGTTAACTTCACTAAGAGTTAACAATACACGAGCAGTATTAATTCAGACTGCTTAGGAATAAATTTAAAAAAACATAGAAATACTTACATTGCAAAGCCATTGCTCTGTTTTGTTACTGTCAGCTGAACCCATCTGCTTCTTTCTTGGGACTTCGGGGATCATAGGCAGTACTCCAACTTAAACGCAAGAACAGGACAACATGGCTTATACGTAACATGCTACTACTTTGTGACCTGTTAAACATAATGAAATATGAAATGGTTTCTAGATTGAAATCTCCTTACACAATTTACACTCAAAATTCTACGGAAATCCATCTGTTATTATTAAGAAATAAAGAGGAAACAACAAATTAATTCCTTAAATTCACAGTTAGAACAGCTTTCCAAACAGGTCCCTCGATCAAAACCTTGAATATTAATGAAATCATTTTTGATTATGAGCATGTTTTTGAGTCTGAACAACCTCGCTTTGCAATATGACAAAGACGTCCCTAATAGCTTTGTTTTTATGACTGACATTCATCCCAGGTGAACGCAATTGATACCAAGGGATTTATAACAGGTATAATAAAGAGGTCTTGGCATTTCCAACTTCATTTCCCTGACCTAATGTAGAGATATAATCATAATCTTGGGTCTTCTTGCAAGAAATTTTCTCCTTTCCCATTAGTGCTGAAGCAAATATTAGCAATGTTTAGGCTGTCATTCACACCAGAGAAAATTTTGCATTAATTTGTTTGGCAGTCCTTCTCTCTGTTCTCAATGAGGGCAGACTTCATCCCTGAGTACTTGCTTATGTCTATGACAAAGGGGTGTAAAAAGTACAGCAGTGTCAGTACTTCTAGAATAGTTCAGGTTTCTTCCTTTCTGGGATTTCTTACTTTTCAAATCAGTATTGCCTTCTACTGCAATGTAGTGGACCTGAGTATATATAAATGATTTTCCTGCTAGCAGGGATTTGCTAGCTAGTTTGACTCTGGCAAGCAGAAACTTATTGTTAAAGTGCATCAGATCCCACATTCAGAAATGCTTTCTGCAGCTGTGTGCAGCTGACTGGCATCCCCAGTACCTGTGTATACATGGCCACAGATCATCATAATTGACTCTCTCTGCTCTATTGGTTTAATTACCAGGAAGAGTTTGCTTATAAAACTAGTAGTCAGGTTTTATACCTTATTAACTTTGTTACATTACAGTGTCAGTGTTGCGCAACTCCAGTTAATGTGTTGTCTGTCTTTTGTAACCTCTCTGACTTTTTTCCATTCCTCCACTCCAGATTTATTAGTTTTATCAACAATGTGGACAGAAGATTGCATGGGATGTATCATGGTTGGCCGAAGATGACAGCAAAGAGCTCTGGGCAGTCTAGACATACAACACGAGAACTGGAAGATCAGCTGAAGCAGCAGATGTTGCAAATTCAGAGCATGTCCTGAGGTTTGGAGGTGCTCAGAGAGGACCTGAGTAATCTTAGTCAGTCACTGAGCCACAGGATGATGCTATTTAAAATTTACTTCTGCATGTGAACACATTCATGTGGAGTAAAGGAGCATAATGCAAAGATCTTCAACTCAGTAGAAACCTGGGAAAGTCCATATGATTCCGTACAGTGTTTATGATTTTACCCAGTTGGACTCACAAGCAGCCTAGCTGTGTTTGCTGTGAACAGTGTCCTAGCTTATAAATCCTCTCTGTTAGCAAGAGGTGCAATACCACACAAATACATCAAAGAATATCTTTGTGCTGCTTTTCATTTCCCCACCTTTCTGGTTCAGATAAGCATGCAGAATTAACTGCTCCCTGTATAAACCCAACAATGCTTTACGAGGCAGAGCATTAGAAGGCTGTAATGCTTAGCACAGCGCTTCTTCAAGAACATAATTCCCCTTTTCCTTCTGTCCCAATCTGTGGTCAAAGGTTAATGAATTTAAAACTATTCCTGTTTCACTTGGCCTTACTCTTACTAAAAGCTTATGAAAATAGCATTCTTGATGTGAAAATGAGCTGCATGTGTCCTATCCAAAGCCTTGCAAAGCTTCACGCCTTCTCAGGCCCTCATGCTAATTTCCTCTATTAATGGTCATGCCCAGCTGCCCTGTTGTGAACTGAAACCACAATTTAATCAACATGGAATTTAAAAACAATAGTGCACCAGATCTTATGTCATGAATCATCATAGTTCCCCTGTGATATACTGTGATATCTGTTATAGGTTCTTACTGGTCAGTAGCAATGTCTGGAATTCCTGAGACAGTTTTTGCCAGGAATGTACTACCACAAGTAGTGTCCAACACTACGAATACATGTTACCATTATCTCTTGAAGTTGGCTGAGCTGTTCCCTGAAAACAAAGAAAAAAGCCCTGAATATTACATGATCAGAGTGGATTGCTTGAATCATCCTGTGCAACTGAGTTCAGTTACATAGAAAACCAAGAGACTACAAATATAAGTGGTATAAATATGATTTTATTCAGATAATATCTAAGATTTGGTGAAAGTCTCCTCTGTTGGCCTCAGTGTTCCCTGTGTATAGATGTGCAACAGCTTACTTGAATGTTTTGGACTGTCTTGCGAGATCTACTGACCTGAATCAATCAAAATAGAACTAAAATTAATCTTTACTGAGGATACATTCCTGGCTCTGGTAACCAGTCTTCTTGCATCCCTGCCACTGTTTAGCTACATATAATAATTTCTTTAGGTTTCAAAGGAAATAATTGCTCCAAGATAAAATGAGGCTGAATTCATGAAAATTTTCACCAAGGTTGTTTTGCAATCCTTAGATAACAACTACCATATGACGGGAAAGTGTATACCTGCATACCTTAAAATATATCAAGGAACAAATGCTTCAGTAAACTTGACCATTTGGAAATATTCTAGTCAGTTCAGAAAAGTGTCAGTAAAAATCTTTAATTATTAATAGACATTAAGTAATGTCTGTCTTTAATTATTACACAAGAATGTAGGATAGGGATTTCACCTAATAGTTACACTGATAATAAGATGGAAAGTAGACTGAGATACTTTATGGAACATCCTAGTCGTTAGCCACGACTGTATATTCAGTGAGCAGAAGTATTGCAGTTTCTGATACGAGGGATTAGTTCATAGGTCTGTCAGTCTAGTGTCTTGCCTGAAGCACTGCACAATACCAGGTAACTGATGACAGTTACAGCAACTCAGTCTCACAGTTAACGTAGGTTCGTTACATTACAGGTCACTTGCATTAAATCAGACAGAAAGGAAAAAGCTCCTGCCCACACAGAAATAATGGACTGACCACTGCATCACACAGACACACTCCTTCTCAGCCCAAGCTGCTCTCTGCAAGAGTCAACATTTTCCCACAGGTATCACCTGATGACTAATACAACAATTAAGGTTCTGTCACATCACATGCACTTGGCAGCAATTTTTCTTAGTGCTGTATTGCCAGGATTTCAGGCAATTTTTCATGAGGCTAATAATGGTTCAAAATATAACTACCATTCAGCAATGAGATACCATTTCAAACTGGCGTGTAAAAATGTGAATGCTGTATAGAAAACATGGGAGGCAGTCATTCAGCTGTATTTTGGTATTGGGGACTTATTCTGAGAAAAGCAGAAATGGCTTAAGGTGGTAATTTTTTTTTTAGCTTTGAAAAGAAAAAATGGAGAGGGAGATGATCCTCCAGCAGGAAAAGGATGAGTAAAATACAAATGTTGATCAATTGTCTCCATTGTGAAAAAAAATAAAAAAGAAAAGAGATAAATTTGAAGAAAGACATTTGGGACTGCAGTTTATGAATATTTTTTTGGTAGGAGAAGCTTCATCTTCAGCAGTCTTTGAGATCAGTTTAGATTAGCAAGTCAGAGGTGGTGTAAGTGTGGTTGGGCCAGGTGAGAGGAAGGGACTGTATTAAACAAGTTCTTGAAGCGACTTCCATCTCTTCTTTTCAGTGATTGAGGCCTTTTCCCAACTTTGCTATCCACATGCCTGCCTCCTAATTCCTGCTTTAATTTCCCAGGTTGTTCCAGTCTGGTTCCAGAATCAAATTCAAAATAGAATAAAATGCAGATTTTCAAAGCTTGAGTTTCCTGCATTGTAACTCCAGACAGATAATTTTTTTTAAATTTCCACAAGGATCTCAGGTGCCTACATCAAAAGTATTTGCATATCACACTGATTGTCATTGTCACCTGTGCTATGCTTCCCACAATATCATAATGGTGAATTAAATGGCCTCCTGAGCTACAGATACTTAAAGAACACAAGCCTGAAGAGAGTTTGCCAAGCTGAGCTCCAGAATCCTTTAGGATGTTCTTCATCACAAAGTTGTTTGTAAGAAAACCTTACCTGAACAATGCAGGTTGGAAAAAAAAAAAGTACACTATATCATTTGAGAGCACTTTCTCTATTAATTGTCTATACCAATATATGCAAAACATTCCATTTAGTACATCTGTTATGAAGTATAAGACAGACGAAGATTGAGACTTTGTCCTCTAATGGAGTATCTATACTCCTGTCGTGGTTTAACCCCAGCTGGCAGCTCAGCCCCACCCAGCTGCTCGCTCACTCCACCCTGGTGGGATG
>VZTQ01013160.1:113712-125095 GCA_013400755.1 Pelecanoides urinatrix
CTGTTTTCAGCACAAATCCAAAACACAGCCCCATACTAGCTACTGTGAAGAAAATTAACTCTACCCCAGCCAAAACCCGCATAACTGTTAATGAATGAAAAAGAGTTTCTTAAAATAAAGTGGAGCCTATGACCTCCCCAGCAAAATATCTTTAAATTGTGTTATGTACTCTCTGTATTAGTAACACCAATAAGTAAAAATTTATTGATTTAATTCTTTGTCCTTCTTCTTTGACTGACTGCAGGGGTGCTCAGTGTGCTGGCTTTTGTGATATGGAAGCTTCATATTTTTAATCAGGACTACCACATGATTTCACAGCGTGAATGAAAAAGGAACCACATAACAGTGTTTTTTTGCTTCCAAACTGCACTAGGCTCAATGTAGAATTTTGATGTAACTTTGTCTAAAGCCCTCCAGAATCAGACTTGGACCTCCTGAAGGTCCATTACCATTCCTTTTGACAATCCCTCCTAGAGTTTCAATTCTCATGCAAGCTCTGCCCTGCACTAAAGAGATGAGCACTAAATTTCTTGGTATGTCCCTTTGGCATTTCCCTGTTCCCTTCCTCCCTCTGCAAGAAAAGTCAGCAGGATTTTTAGCCTACTAGAGCCCTGTGCATGAATTTTTACTAAGAAAGGTTTTTCAGCAAATTGTTTTCTTGCTGCTATTTTTTTTCCAATTCACCAGAAAACCCCGATTCATCCCAAGGAAAACTTTACTGGGAATGTATTGTCTTGGTGGCATTTGGGAATTTCCCAAGGCTGGAGGTGGAAATCGATCAGAGGAATTCCCCTCTATTGCTGAATAGCCCAAATCTCTGGAGTATACACAGCCCAAGTCCTTTGTTCCTCCTTTACCTCATTCAAGACCTGTTCAATGGAAGTGGAACATAAATATCTCCATCAGAAGTTATCACATGAATAAGTGGAAAACTATTCTGGATTATTTAATCACTTTTTTCCGCTCTGTAATGAATCTCACTGGCAGGTTTGTTTGTTGTTTATTTGTTTTGTTTACAGTAAGGGACTAGGCTGCACTGTGAATCACATGAAAACAAGTGCTTAAACTTAAGTCAGTAAATATACTGGACAAGAAAAGGCATATGTTGTTACTTGTTCATACTAATTTGCAAGTTCATAAATCTTACATTTTTGTGCTGAATTGCTAACGGGGTGTGTGTGGGTGTGTGTGGGTGTGTGTGATATATTAGGGAAGAGAATAAGAACAAAGATTGAAATAAATGGTAAGGATAGAAAAATCCAGTGTTCTTTTAGCAAGATGTACCTGAAAGAAATTCATCTGACTGTGAGAAAATTAAGGAAACACCTGCATCTCTTTATGGTGTGGCTGGCAAGAATGAGTAGTGAAACCTCAAAAGGCTCAATTGTTAAGCTGAGACAAATCTCCTACGGGTTATGGAAAATTCTGCCTTGAGTTACACTCATGCATTCTGACTGACTTCCCTGAGTGTGAATGAAGGTACTTTTAGACCTTTCAGAGTTACAGGATATTCACATGGACTTTATCTCCCACAGATTGCACTCTATTCCTTCAGTCTTGCTGGGAACCCTAAGACCATAACATAGAGGACTGAAATAGCAATACTTTGATGTTCTGTTACATCTTTTCCATCAACAGAAAGAGGATTCTGGGCTAGTAGGAAAGGAATATCTGATCTATGTATCTCATCTTTCAGGTAGCTCAAAAAATACACCTCCTGCCTCTCGCAGCTGTGTGTGTTAGTAATTCAGGAGAAAGAGGAGAGCAGAGTGGGCCTGAAAGTCTATGGGAGTCTGAAAACAAAGGATATTAGAAGGAAAATACTGAGCCTTTAGAATTTTAAAATATTTCTAGTTCAAATCTGGTACCAAAATTGACATACATTTGTGTAAGAAAGGAGGAAATGCCATTTTGTTTTTATCCACCTCACTTCTACTATTCAAAACTCATCATTTCTCATCTTCATACTATATTGCCATCCAAACTGCCAGCTATTTGGGAAATTTTGGGATGCATGAGTAGCTGCTACAGTATATTTACAAATTAAACCAATCTTTAGTGATAATTGTTCTGATCAAGGACAATCTGATGGATTTGAAATATTTATCTACTCTTCACCCCTCTCTTCTTCTATTATCATAGTAATCTGCCTTTCCAGTTCAAATGCAGCCTTTGTAGTACTACTTTGCGGTATGTTTCTCATGTCTTCTGCCCTTGTCTGTGTAATCCATGTTTGAAATACAACAAAAGAATCTGGAGAACAAGAGAACTACATAAATCCTTCCTTAAATCCTTCAATCTTTAGATTAAAAAAAATCCCTGCATTAATGTTTGTAAACCCAATAATGGGACCAGGTCCAATCATTTATGGCTACATTTGCAATTCAGTTCTCTGCTAACATGAAGATTAAAGAAAGGATTAATTTCCAGCCCAAAGAGCCACTGTTTAGCTGCATGAGCTGTCAGTAGCCAGAGTATGCTTTGTTCACCAGATGTGCCAAAATGTAAAAATACAGGAAAGATCAAAATGGTAATTTCTGATGTCTCTTCTTTGAAACAAAGATTAAAACCATTTTAAATGCACCCATATGTTTATTCTGTGGATTTTTAACAGGTGAGCTGCCTTGGCATTCTGTATGGCCATGTAGGACTTGCCAAGCTACTCTTCCTGACCCTGTCTTATTGAAGTTAAAAAATACAAAGGCACCAGCTTTGGCGTCTTTATGCTGAGGGTAATTTGATAGTGTTACTGGAGGTCAGCTGCTTCTCCCATGCGCTGACCCATGGTAGCAAAATGGCAGTCCGATCTGGCAGATAAACAAGTCTGTGACAAATAGCACTGACATCCTTGTCAAAAGAAAAGACATGACTCAGACCCGATATCTATACGCAGACCAGTGCTAGCTTTCAGTGACAAATGGTTGTAGTCTGACAGCGTGTTTCACTGCTTGAACTTTCATCTATCAAAACAAGACACAGAATCATGGGGACACAGACAAGAAGAAGGGAGCATGAGAGAAAGCCACAGATACAAGCAGGCAGCCGAGCCTGCCCTCTCGTAACAGTACTTACAGTTTTCTCCAGTCTTTTAGTACCTTTATCATTCCCTGGTGAATATTTTACTTCTCCTCCCTGTTTTACTAAAGTTAAAAAAATAAACCAAAGAAAGTTTAATTTAATTACTTGCAGATTCAAGCATTAGAAAACCAGAAATGACCATGTGATTTTTTAATTTAATCTCTCTCCACACAGGACACTAAGTTTCACTCACCCATGTACAGAGTCTAACAGTTAGTATTAGACTAATGGAAAATTTATGTGTGGCTGAAGAGTAACTTCCAGCCAGTTATCCATTCGTGCTTTGAAGGCATCACCAGGTAGAGAATTAACACCAGGCACATCATCCTGGAAGTTAATCGACTTCCTGCATTAACAGTTTAGATCTGGATTTCTATTTTTGTCTGACTCCAACTTCCAGCCATGAATTCATTTCAAGCTTTTCCACACTAGAATAAAAAAAAACCAAAACTGGACAATGTACTGCATGTCCACGTCAAGGTGTTGTCCAGGGTGTTCTGCAGGGGGCCTCTGGGGGGAGAGGCCGGGGCTGCCCCGTGCTGGACACAGCCGGTCCCGGCCGGTCCCGGCCGGCTCCAGCGGCCCCACCGCAGGACACAGCTGAGCCCCTCAGCCAAGCTGGGGCGCCGGGGGGAAAACAGGTTTCCGAAAGGGCCACAGGCAGCCCAGGCAGAGGAGGAGGAAGCCCCGGAGGGAGCAGCAGCAGAGGGAGCCCGAGGCCGGAGGAGGAGGAGGGCAGGAGGTGCTGCAGGCCCGCAGCAGGGATCCCCGGCAGCCCTGGAGAGACCCCGCTGGAGCAGAACACCCATGGCCTCCTCTTGTTCGGCTCACTGTCTGACCAGGAGGAAGGTGCATTAGTGAGAGTGTAGATACACACACGTACAGTGCGGATCCCTACAACAGCTGGTCTCGTGCACTCAGTGTCCGAGTCTTCCCAGTTGCTGGCACCTGGGCATTCGAGCCCCAAAGCCTGCAGCCTCACTCCAGTTGCTGCTATAGATCCCCCTTGTGCACAGCAAAACACACACACAGAGTGGGTCCCTCCAGTAACTGGGTGTAGACAGTCTGTCCAGTAGCTGGTCCTGGATCCTCACTCCCCCTCGGTGCCTCCCACACAGAACAGACAGACGCACAGATGGGTCTCTCAGCTGACCCCCCTAAACGGTACAGCCTCTCCAGGAGCTGTCCTGGACCGCTTGGTCTGCCCGGTAGCCAGGTCCTGCAGGTGCCTCATCCTGAGACACACACACTCACACACCTGCACTCGCTTCAGGTGCTGCGCCATGGACACACGGGCGCCATGAGAGCAAAATGGATCCAGATACCGAGAGACACCAGTGTAGGGGGGGCCCGTGCCCAGCCTCTGGCGGGGGCTGCAGGGGGCCTCTGGGGGGAGAGGCCGGGGCTGCCCCGTGCCGGACACAGCCGGTCCCAGCTGGTCCCGGCTGGCTCCAACAGCTGCGAGCCGTTATCTGTATCAACCAGCATCATCTCAGTAGTTTTTTTGTAAAACCTATATTCTAGAAGGCTGTTTTTACTGACATTAATTACATTCCTGTCTTTTAATTGTCCATAACATGACATTTGAGTGATAGTTTTCCATACTTTAACAGGCTTACAACACCAAGTCAGCCGACATACTGGGTTTTTTTTGTTTTGAATACTGGGAAAATGTTTGTATTCTCCAAGCTTTTGTAATGTTCCACTATTATATCCCTGAATAACTCTATATCTAGAGATGATCTCAACAAACTCCCTAAGTTGCTTGGGCATGATTTTGGACACCTCCTGTTTTAATGAAGACAAGTAGTAACTTCTTCAATTACCTGTAATGCAAAACTACCTATGTGGTGCAATAACGGGGTTTTTTCCCCAAAGATAGAAGAAAACTTCTGGGTTTTCTTAACAATTATTTATAATATCACCTGTAGCTAGTAGACTTATCCTTAGAACTTGTTTCTCATATGCATAATCTTCTTCATTGTTTATGTGAGCCATTAATTTTATATATTTGGCTTTTCTTACCATATTTTACTCTTAAGAACTTCTAATTTATATTGATTATTATTTGTGTCCCTTTTCTTCCTTTTGATAGATATTGATTTTTATTTTCCAATTATTGCCTTCATTTTTCCACTAGGACAGGTTAAGTGCTAGACAAAAACTGTCTTCTTTACAAATATGGAATCATTACTTCTCAAGTAAATAGCAAAATAATCTCAGAAATTCTTTTCATAAAGCTCCATTTTTCAAAGATACTGTTGCTTCCTTTTTTATTTTTTGTCTTCCATCTCCCATTTAATTCTCCTTAGCTTGGAAACTGAGCTTGTCTGAAACGCCATATATAATTCATACAGACAAGCTAATCACCAGCTTGGAAGCTGGTGGTTTCCTAGGAATTGGTGGTCAGGACCATCTTACAATCAATGAAACGAAATAAAAGTGTTTGGGACTATCTTTTATCTGCTTACATTAAATATAAGCAGGTTATAATCACCGGTCTCTAAGCAACAGCCAGATACTAATCCAGCAATTAATTCATCTTTATCCATATAATGAGGTCCGAAATAGAGCTGGCTTGTGTTAAGCGCGATGCCTCTAGTGTGAGGGGAAAAAAGAATCATACATGCATGTATTCAAGAACTCTAATGACTAACGACTGCCTGTGTGAGACCTTTAATACGTCTCCAAAATTGAAATCCTCCTTAGTAACAATTTTTTTTTTCTCTTACATACAGATATTAAAAAGTACATCCTCTGTTCTCTGCTTTAATTTAGGAATCTTGAATAGACTCCATTTCCTTTCTTTGTTGTTTAGCCCTTTGGTCCCTTAATATTGAGGTCCCTGGACCTATCAACCCTAAAACTGGTACTGACATTGCTAGTACTGAATGCCACCGTTTCTTCTCCTCTTCACTCTTACTTTTCACTTGTTCAACCCTCTCTGTCCCTGGTAAACACATTATAAGCAGAGCTTGCAATTCCAGTCATGTAAATTAGCCCAACATCAATGTTACAGTGACTCCAGTTATACCTCTCTTTTCTCAGAAGTGGGACAGTCAAGTCTGGTCCCCAGTTTTGTACCACAGATATATAAGCAACTAGGGGAAAGTGGGAAACTTTGTTCCACTGTGTTTGTTAGAGCTATTTAGTCTGCATCATACAGATTTTCATTTTTATGCAATTTTAATGTAAATTCAATCTGTTCACTCTTGACTATTCTAGCTACACTCCAAGTGAGAGAAAGTCTCCATATTTGCCTTCCTGCAAGATCTAGCCTATCCCATACATATAACCCATTAGCTATGGTGCCAAAAGGCTCTTGCCATCGCTCATTCATTGGTCCTGTTGAACCATTAGCATAAGCTGGCAACCAGCTGCCCTTAAGAGACCCACCTTCAACAAAACTAGACTTTCACAATAATATAAAAAAGGAATTTTATATTATTTATATAATCTTAAGGACACATGCCTAGATATCAGTTAGCTCCATGAGGACGTTGTAAATGCCCTATGGCATCTTAAAAGACATCTATAGTGAATCAAACACATTGCATCCCAAGGAAAGAGTCAGTATAAGACTTACATTTAGGTCATTGCTTACATATTACTACTTCTAATCACCAGTCGTTATGGTTTTTACTTTTTTTCTTCCTGTCCCCCAGTGATTATAAAATTTCTTAATAGTATATGGCATAGTATATAGTATATATATGCTTTTTATTAGTAGTACATTATTTCAACTGAAAGTAAAATAAGAATATACTGAGAAGGTATTCGTATTGCCTGCAACTTTTACTTACTCTGATAAGTTGCTGAGAGTATTCAGGTGGAAGACAGCTGCCCTTTTCTGCATATAGCCATGACATAAAGAAAGACTGTAGTTCTTGACTGCTCATTACTGCTCAGCGGGTCAAGACTACATCCCTCCAAAATCTACAGACTAGTTTATTTCAGTGCTCTCTAATTCATTGGTAAAATTACCAGTTTTGTTGAGACTAGCAAACTATTGCAGTTAACAAAGGTCATTTTGCCTGAATTTAAACAGGTACTGCTCATGAAATTTTTTGAAGGCCAAGTGAAGGGGTTGGTGGTATGCAGGGGAAAGGTAGTGAAGAAGAGGTAAAGACAGTAATCACTTTTAGCCTAACAGACCCTGAAGTGCATGCGTGTCAAGGGCTTCAGTTGCCAGGAAACAAGCTGCAAACATTACACTTAATCCCCACACAGACTACACTGGAAGTTACAAACCACCACCTAATAAAAGAGAAATGTGCCAAATTAGCACAGCTGCAAGTTCCTTTGCTCCTGTTCAAGACAGCAGATTGTTTTCAATACTCTCGTTTCTTCTTTCTGTTTCTTAGATCCCTTCAGCTAAACTTTAAACTTATTTTGCAAACTCATTAGGACAGAGCAATGGTAAAAGGGCAAAAACAATCAGGGGAGTCTCTGAAGTGTTCTGTTTTTCATCTGGTTCTATATGGTATTGAACCATTGACTTCAATATGAGCTGCCACCATTAAAGATTCTATATTTTTGCTTTAGGAACACATTGCCAGTTCCCTCTGTATTCTCTTCTGGAAATTCTGGGCACTTTAATGCTTTTTACTGATAATATTCAGATCTGCCTGAAATCAGAAAAAGTTGAGAAGACTCATCATCTACTGCTTTAGAGTATAAAAATTTGGTTTTGGCCTATCATTACAAATCCCAAGCAATTTGGGCAGTAAATTCACATTGTCAAAAGTGGAATTTACTGGTTCTTAAATCCCCAAAGTAGGAATTATTTAAAATAGTCTTAGGTGACTGAAAAATAGGTGTCTAACTGAATCAGCCAGGCTACCTCTGCAGTTAATGAAATATAGCTCCAGAGAGCAAGTAATTAAATTTATCTTATACATTTATTTTATAATGGAAAGAGTTATGCTATGGAGCTATCCGCCTCCAGTCACTATAGAGGAATCCTAGCTGTCCGCGTTAGATAAATCACCTTTAGGTAGATACGATGAACCCAACCTTGAGTTGCCTTGCAGATCATCTGAAATAGTCCGCATGGACAAAGCTGGTGGCATGATAACTGCTTAGGAGAGAATCTACTCTGGGAGGTATAGCCACATATCAGGTGAGTTTGACATTGACAGACACCTCTGGACTGTCATCAGCATTCACAATAGATATCTCCAAAAAAGATGAAAAGAAATAATATTTAGTGTACTATCTCACTTTTTGTTAGGGTGAATGCGTCTTTGTTTAAACATTATTAGAAATGCACCTTGATGTTGGCCACACTAATGGGATTTTTCTTTAATTTTTTCTTTAATTTTATTTTTCAAAGAAAGTAGCTAACTGAAATAAGCACAAGGATGTGGTGTGCAGTTCTAATAAAATATATCCCCAAACAGAACTGCTCTATACGCCTCTTTAGAATATTAAACTACTTTTATTTTTCATGTGCTATTTAAACTGACATGGAGATTTGTGGATATTCAAAGCCCAGAGACTATAAAAGGACATTCAGAGACATGAAGGATAGGAGGGATTGGTTTGTTTGTTGTTTGTTTACTTCTTCAATTTAAAAGATATTTTTGAGCTAACTTGACCTCCATCACTTACTAGGTGCATGGCTGGAAAGCTGCCCAGAGGAAAAGGACCTGGGGGTGCTGGTTGACAGCCGGATGAACATGAGCCGGCAGTGTGNCCTATGTTTGAAAATACTTCAGTTCCATCTTAGCCACTTCATTTACATGCAGAGATTTAGCACCGCTCTTAGTAGTCCTTTCTTTTGTCAGGTTCTGATTTACAACATACAAAAGTCTCTGAATATTCCAGTTCCTCATGTGTAATGGAATGAACACCAAGGTCTTTTAGAAATGTATCCTAAATTACTGGATTCTAAGCATTTTGGAAAATGAAAGGTTATGTAGATTTTATACATTATACTTCTGTTTAAATGTAAGCAAATTTTATAGTTTAGTGTATTAGACCAAAATTCCAGACTCCTTGTAAACACTGAAAATTACTGAGTAGCTATTCAATATTAAGGACTAATCACTTTAATTTAGTGTGAAATGAAATCAATATCTTTTCCTGAAATAAAATATGTGAAACCTATTTTCTTACCCGTAAATTCCAATTCCCAAAGTGTCAGTTATTAACTAATGCTGCTTTTGTTCATTGAATATAAACAAACTGTTCAAACTGTTCCTGTACGTACAAGAGTTTTTAAACATACTGTGGTTCAGTTAGAGGGCAGGTGTGTCATGGTTAAAATTTCTAAACTGTATTTACAAAAGTCTCCACTTTCTCTCCTGTTTGAAAAAGGTAGCAACATAACTGCTTATCAGTTCAGATTCTTCTGAAAGTCAGGGAAACATGTTTTCCATCTTGCATGTGAATCCACGATTTCACCAGTAGGTGCTTCTACACACATGGCTATTAGGGAACTGTGAAATGCTGCTACAACAAAGGAATGACTAGACTTCAGTGAAACTGCTGCAATATAGATGAAAAAACAGAAAATTTTCTGATTTAGTGTTTGAATCAGATGTGAAAATCGCAATCAGTTGATTATAATTTAGTAGTTCCAGAACTACAAAGAGTTAAGGATACGACTCATCTGGACAATACAGACATCTGCAATGTAGACATCTAACTAGCTACCTGGCTACCACGTCTGAATCTATCTCCACTAGACAGTGGAGAAAAATGGGCATTTTTAGGAAGCAAGCCAACTACCCTGCTCTAGTTGTTCATTATAGAATGAAATAGAACAAATATCTGAAGTGCCAATTTTCTTCCTTGACTATATTATGAATTTAGATGGTAAGCTTAAATACACAGCTCTACACTGTCAACTCTTACAGCTGATTCCCCCTCAATGGGTGGGATTTATCCCATCAGTTTCAAGCTCTTATTTTTAGACAGGTTTTGTCATAATTTGGCAGAACTTTGCTCTCTCCATTCTCAGCAGAGAGGACCAAATGTTCGGCTTTTCCTGGGATCTTGACATTTTGCCTATTTAAATCTACAGAGAGTGAATCCCACCCAGGTTCAGCTAACTTTTGTATCTAAACTCTGAGTTTAAACCTCAAATGCAAAGACAATCTTAAGGAGGTAGATCTAAGCAAAGAAAAGATCATACTAATCAAAATTATTTGAATATATATGGATTTACTTCGGGCTTTATTAAAATTTTACTCTATCATTCAGCTGATGTAAATTAGGATTAACAGAACTTTACAGAAATTGGCAAAGTTACATCAATTTGCATTGTCTGTATTATATCACAAAAAAGTTCTAAAATAGACAAATAAATTATTGGGAATTTAAATAGGATAGTATAGCTGAATTTTTCCCTCTGCCACAAAGCCTGTGAATGTTTTTATTATGCTGATCAGTATCTGAAAATTATCTCCTATTTATTGTATGTAACTGTCCCTTGGAGTTATATTTTTTGTGTCTTTCCCTGGATAGGTCCTATTTAATTCAAAACATGTAAATGAGGTTTATAGGCTTGGAGTTTCGTTGCTCTTCTTTGTTAGTCAGTAAAGATACACCTCGAGAAACAAATAAAATATGAAGTTAATTTTATTTTTGGAGGCTTCTTCCTCTACAATGACAGGAAAACAATGACACCAACTAGGATCCTACATTTTGTTTTTCAGTCAACTGCCTCCAGTTCGGAGGGACTAAATTCAGTGTTTGTGCCTACCATAATAGCAGTACCACTTTGGAGGCTCAATATAGCTTTGTAGTGGTATAACCATCTTAACAGCACAGAACAGAACAGAACAAATCTGTTCTGTTCACAGACAGTTCACATGAACTATCACCTTTAAAAAGTATTCTTCCATCTGAGGCTGCTGCACTTTAAAACTGAGGTTGGTAGGCTTGTTTTTCTGTCGTGCATAGCTCCATTTCCTGCTGACTTCTTTTGGAATTGAATGTACTCTGGTCATACTACTAGGGACTGCTATAGAATCATAGAATAGTTTGGGTTGGAAGGGACCTTTAAAGGTCATCTAGTCCAATCCCCCTGCCATGGGCAGGGACATCTTCAACTAGATCAGGTTGCTCAGAACCCCGTCCAACCTGACCTTGAAGGTTTCCAGGGATGGGGCATCTACCACCTCTCTGGGCAACCTGTGCCAGGGTTTGTTTCACCACCCTCATTGTGACAAATGTCTTCCTTAGGTCTAGTCTGAATCTGCCCTCTTTTAGTTTGAAACCATCCCCCTTTGTCCTGTTGCAACAGAACCTGCTAAAAAGTTTGTCCCCATCTTTCTTATAGGTCCCCTTTAAGTAC
>VZTQ01013160.1:125200-158805 GCA_013400755.1 Pelecanoides urinatrix
TCATAGAAGGCCACTAGGTTGGTCAGGCAGGACTTGCCCTTGGTGGAGCCATGCTGGCTGTCTCGAATCACCTCCCTGTCCTCCATGTACCTTAGCATGGCTTCCAGGAGGGTGTGTTCCATGATCTTTCCAGGCACAGAGGTGAGACTGACTGGCCTGTAGTTCCCCAGGTCTTCCTTTTTTCCTTTTTTAAAAATGTGGGTTATGTTTCCCCTTTTCCAGTCAGTGGGAACTTCACCAGACGGCCACGACTTCTCAAATACGATGGATTAGCAATTTCATCCACCAGTTCCCTTAGGACCCACGGATGGATCTCCTTGGGTCCCATGGACTTGTGCACCTTCAGGTTCCTTAGATGGTCTTGAACGTGATCTTTTCCTACAGTGGGCAGCTCTTCGTTCTCCCAGTTCCAATACCAGTTATATGGTATCACTCAAACCAAAATGGAATAGCTGAGCTTAAAAATACAGAAGTTTATTTTCCTGTGACTCAGTTTACCTTTCCTATTAAAAGAACTGGGTACTAACATTTATTTTGCACATTAGTGATAAATGCTTGAATTTACTATCCTTACAGTTGTGCTTAGAGGCCATCTGGTGGAAGATGTTTCTTACAGAAGAATAAAATATTTCATAGTTTATAATTTTTTCTTCTATGTCATGAATAAAAAAATATATATATATATACGCAGAGATTTAAGTGCCAGCCACTGAAATTCAAAGTATTCTTTCATCTGATTTCCATGGAACTGAGATGAAGTCCCTGTAAGGGTGGGGGGGAAAGGGAGAAAAACACTCTGAAGTAGTCACCCATTATATCTTTTCTTCTGTAAATAAATGTAAAAAATAAATTATAATTAAAAGCAAGCAGAAAGTAGTCAGGGAGTAATTAATTACCACTATGAATCTCAGACTTCTATTCAATTATGCACAATTCATGATAATACAATTATGCACTGTTCCACTGTTATAACTCCTTAATCACACATATTCAACAAAAATGCTAAGATCAGGAAAAACAACGAAGAACAGAGCATTACAATTAGTGAAATGGTATTTGAGCATCAGAGCAGTATGAGAAACGATAATATCAGTGGTCACCATATCCCAGAAACAGAGAAACAAAGGCCTTTGAATCTGAAGAGGTCCTCATCAATCTGTTGTGTTGAAGGAAGAGCCACACATCTTTTGTAGGCATCTTTGCCTGATTTATTCTTAGTAACTCTCATTATGGAGATTTTTTTCCAGGGACTTTGCCTGTTCCTGATATTAGAAGGTGGTTTTTTTTTTTCTCTTGTTTGTTTAAGCAAGTATCCCTCATCTTAAAGTACATAACTGTTTTCACCTGGGTGGGTGTTTCTTTTCTATTCCCACAGGATACAGACGAAAATTAATTATGATCTTGTCAATATAAAAACTCTTTTCTACAGGAAAATTTTCACCTTATCTCTTATTCAGTTATTTCTTTTGTAGATTTAGTAAACTCAGTCTTTTCAACCTCTTTTTAAGGGAGTGAATTTTTACACTGAAGGGAGAATTTAAGAAGCCATTGCCATATAATTATTTGTCCTGCTAAGGATGTTGTCATGGGAACATGTGGACATGTGGAAGGAGGAGTTCTTTTCAGCCTAATCCAGTTTCTTCTTAGCAAAGGAAGAGAAACAGAAGTGAGAAAATCTATATTGGAGTACAAAATGGAGCAACCACCATAAGAAAGAAACATTTTTTAGGAATATACAGGGGTTTACCTGCTTTATAGGGAAATAAGCCTACAGGACTTCAATTAAGGAAAATAAGCTACACACTAAAACAGGCTTTTCAGGAAAGAAATTATCCTTTCTGTTTTACTTTTTTTTTCCTCAGGTGCCTGGGATTCAGTGTAGCAACTTAACGCGTCCTTCTAAATGTAATTGTCAGCAGAATTAGACATTGCTCTGTCTAAATCCCATTGGTCATCTATACCCAGGTACACTGACCTCACCATGGACAACGGGAATCTGAGGGGTTTGGACCTACCTCTGTGAGTGACTTTGTCTCCTGTAGACCTTCTACCTAGTTCCCACCAATGACACCACAAACACTCTGGTCTAAGTTGTCTGGAGGAGACGTCTGGCTTCTTGGTCAGTTTGTTTCTTGAGCAGGCAGCCCTTTTTCATCTGGGGAAAAGATGCTGAGCCACAACTGGAACCTTGCTGAATCATATTTCTTCTCACAGCACAATTACTCCATCATTGTGCATTTCTCTTTTATTTCTTTTTTCTTTCTTTTTTTTTTTTTAATGAATGAATAAATAAAGAGCAGCCTTAGACGATAGTGGTGCTCCTCTTGTTTATTCACTTACTTGTCTTTTGGGGTTTCTTTGATGCAGACCTATGCAGGGAGAAGGAGATCCAGATTCAAATTCAATGTGAGCAAATTACCCACAAGATCCTACCTTAGCCACCAAACTTTAAGATGATTTGAGGGTGAGAGAAGGGTCCTGACAAAGTTGCTCACTGTGCAAAAAGGAGGTGCAGATTCTTTGGGAATGAGGGACTATGTCATTGGGAACATCGCTCCTCCACCTTCCAGCTGGACATTCGTATTTCCCTGAACTTTTTATACCCTTTGCAGTTTAATAGAAATCTTGGTTCTCTGACTTGGGTGAGTGCTCTAACCTTTGTGGGGTTTTGGGGGTTTTTGTTTGGTTGGGTTTTTTGTTTTCACAAAAAAAGGGAGAGTTTGCGTTACCATTAGTTTCTGCTCTATGTATGCATAAAAAGAGAACCTTGGTTGGAAAAATCCTGGAATAAAATGCATACATGCATACCTTCCAGATGTCATATGTTGCAAACAGATGGAGTAACATTTTAAATCTCATAATGACATGCCCAATATAGCATTGCAGAGTTTTAGACACTATCAGGTAACATATCTTGCTGTTAACCTGTGGGCATGTTGTGAGATTTCCCACTGCACATACTATATTGTTTTCAGCCTTGTTTGCCAGGACTTAATTTTCCTACACACTGTTAAAGAGACTAGGTTTTGAGTCCTTCTATAAGGAAAAAGAGTTATGCAGTTTATCAATGTAACTAACTTCACTGGATATGAAATTAAGCCTTCACTGCCCTAGAGTAAGGAAATCAATGTTTCCTTCGTCATGAACATGTCTGATTGAATTAATTAGAAATAGCTTGCTTTGGAATTTGATCTGGGTTCTCTTTCATGTTTTTAATTAATTATTTGTGATCTGATCTCTTTTTCTAGTTTTAGGTTGGTTTTTTTTTAATTAATTTGTGTTCAACTAATGTCCATCAAAGTGTAAACTTCAGTTTGCTCATATTATGTGTGTCTTTTCTGTATGCTGTTTTACATTTTCTGTCTTTTTTGAGAATTTACTTTGATTTTTTTCTTGCATAGTTTTGTTTATACACTTTATATTCTTTAAACTCCAGATTATTTTCACATTTTTTTCTGTATCTGGCCATTTTACCAATTGAAGATGCACTTTTTAAGAGAGAAGACTGATTAAGGAAATATTTTTCTTTGTTTTGCTAGGTTTTTTTCTGTCTGTTTCCTGATGGGATGAACAAGAAAGTTTTAGCGAGAAAGTATCAAATGATGAACAACTCACTTTCTGTTATGATATATTAGATGAATAATCACTTGTTTTAAAACTCTGCAATATTTCTGAGCTTCCTGAAATTTAACATGAGTACTCAGCAGGTGCTTGGGAAACAAGGTTTGTTTGTTAATTTGGGATCTTTTGAAGCCCGTTCTATCATAAAGCAGATATTCCATTTTTGTGCAAATCACCTCATAAAACTCTTAATTGCACTAGTGAAGTTAACACAAAAAGTGACTTGTTTTACATGACATACTAGTAACATTACATCAGCTGAAGTGAACCAGGAGGTTTCAGTCTTTTTGTATCACAACACAAAGGTTTTACCTCTGCGGTCATGAAGCTGCGAGGTACCATGATGGGGGACGCTATGGAAAATGCAACAGATTATGACAGATGCAATCATAATGAATGGGAGAAAGGACAGGGCTGAAACAGAAATAGTATCCATTACCCTAGTAATATATTCTAAAATTACTAAGTGCCAGACTGAGCCTAATACGCTACGAAACATTCTAATGACCAATGATTACATAAGTCTAAGTGAATTAGGAAGTCCACCTAAATCAAGTAAATCTCATAACTTAGTATTCATAGATTATTTTTAAGACCTAATTTGAAGGATAATAAGGGCTGCTCAGGGAAGATTTCATCACTGTGAATCCATGGCCATAGGTGACTTAGAATTCCCTGTAATACTCAAAGAGAAATTTTATTTGGATTTCTAATAACTGCTTGAAGTACTTTGTAGTTTGCCTTCATTTATAATTTCCATCATATGCAATGAGAATACAGTGGTGGGACAATCACAGCACACTGATGAACACAGGTTATGGATTTCAGTATTTAGTTATAAATTATTTGCAGTTAGTAGAATTATTTGCAAACATGCTTCAAAGAATAAAGAATTATTAAGAAAAAAAACAATAAAGACAAAATTAACAGATTTTGATGTGGTTTTATATTTCAGTGGCCTTTGGTTCCAACCAGTATATCAAAAAGAAGTGCTGAAGATTCAAATTAACCTTAGAGCTTCGTGGTTCATCCCTTTCACGCACATACTTTAAAATGTTACCAGTCTGGAAAGTAACTGCCAGTTCTAGAGATAGCTTGTCATATCCTCAAGTGGTTTAAGTTAAAGTATTTACATTAGCATGAAAATCTATGTCATTTAATATCAGTTGTGTGTTTTGAGGCAAGTTTGCATTCAGGTTGAGTTCTCAGTTTGGCAAAGTCTATCCAATTCTCTGATGATGATTTCTGGTGAAGACTAGCTACCAAATTCTGCTCTCTCTGTTAAGACAGTGGTTAACAAAATCTCTGCTGTTACATGGGAATAACACAAACACACATATACACACATCTGCACACACAGAGAAGTCTCTCATTGATACAATAACATATGGTCTTTGTTTCTTATTTGGGATAGGGGTGGTTTGCCATGAAAGATAGCTAACATTGGATGTTCTCCTGTTGCCACTCACCACAGCACCTTAGTTGGACAACTGGCACCTTGAAACAGTATAAGAACCTATTACTGACAGATGCCATTGTCATCTGAATCAAGTTCCTGGACTCTGCCTTTCTTTTCTCTGATATATTACATTCTGAAAGTCTCCTTTCCTTCATTTTCCGCATCTTGTTTCTCTTTATTCTTTGCTTGAAAGACTGAAATTGCTCATTATCTGCTATAAATTGGCTTCAAAGGAGTTATCTCAATTTTTACCAGCTGGACCAAAGCAGTGAAGGCCTATAAAATGCTGTTCTATTTTATGATAGGATAGGGTTGGCTTGGATTTAAGTTATTATTTTTATTTCACTGACAGGTTTTTTTCTTTCCATCATCTTGCAACAAAAGTATTTAATAAATAAACATGTTAAGCTGTAATAGCTCTCATTAACTTAACTCCCCATATATTTATTGTACCAAGTTCATACCAGCCAGACTGGGTAAACTATGTTTGAAAAGCTATCGAAGCAAAGAATGTGCAATGTTAGGTTATGTGATAAAACTCATATGCAAACCTACAAAGGAGCTCAGAGAGAGCAGGAGGGGATGACCAAGTAATACCTGCCTGCAGCTACTGCCAAGCCCAGCCCAGAAGCCATCAAAGGCCCATCTGCAGAAGCCCAGGTGAGCACTGGAGCACAAAGGCAGGGGGAAACCCAAATTAAGGACTCAGAGGAAGGGACACCCTGCCTGCGCCCCTCCCAGGGCTGTCCCAGGAGACCCTCAGACCTGCTGTCCGGGTGTGAAACCCATCATGATGAGTCAATGCTGGAGCACCCTTTGGACTGAGGGGGTTTGCTGCCTGGGGGTATGGGGCACATTATGGGATGCAGAGGAAGAGCATTTTGGGATTGTAGAGGACTTATGGGATATTTAGGGATCAAGGGCAGGGAAAGAGTTAAGCAACTGCAAGCTGTGGTGTGACATTACAGCCTGGTTCAGCTATGCACACAGTGCACAGTTAAATAATATGCATGTTAGTTCTAGAGCTCATTTACTACTGTTGTAACTCAGTACTCAAGGCATTTGGGCTATTAACTCAGTCATAATCCTAAGAAGAACATAAAGTTTCTTAAAACTGTTTTGGCTGGATTCAAAAACATAAAATCCTCTTGGGTCACTTTGAGTTTTCTGGTAGGTTTGACTCAGATTGGTTTCTATTTCATCTAGATATGTTCACCTATTTCTGCCTGTTTGCTTTTGTTTTAAAATCTCCAGACCTCCTTTGATGAAGGGAATACCAGTCAGTTTGAATCAGGATCATAATGGATCTCCTTAAGAAAAGAACAAATTTGTCAGTGAAGAATAGGTGGGCATAGCATTTTCTAGCATTTCAGTTTAGATTTTCCCCACAGTACTAAGCAATGCCTCTCAATAATTTAGCTGGAATTTAACTATAACATTGTTAACTGATAAAAGTAATTATAGTGCTTTCTTAATATCACAAATCTCTAGTGCACAATATAGAAAGTAACTGAATGGTATAAAATACGCAAAGGAATTTAACTAAAAGTTCTGAGTTCATTTAAATGCTGAGTTAAAATAAGAATATATATAAAAAATCATAACAGGATCTACTTTCTAAATTCAATCAAGAAATGGGACTACAAGTTATCCAGATACATGCAAGTATAGCAGAAGACTACACACAATGAATCAGAACTTTAGGTTATACACTACAGAAAGGCATCAGTGCATCATGCTGATTTATACCCTCCAGAAATATATATATAAAAGGCCAGTGCAATAGATACAGAACAAAGACCTATCCATTTGTTCCAGAAGTATTCTCTATAAATGTACCTAGAAAATTTGATTAACTGTAGCACTGCTCTAATTAAAATGTCTGCAGTGACATCTAGCTAAAACTGGTCTTACATGGAATCAGATTCCCTCCTTCAATGTTATGGGACTCAATGGTATCAGAAAAATCCAGGCTAAGTATTTAGAGGTTCTGTTGAAAACTATTCTGGATATTGATATTCTAATTTGGATATTTGGATATTCTGTTTATCAAATGTTCTCTTGCAATTTTTTTTTCCTCATGATATTCCAAAAATAGTATTTTCCTAACTAGTTCTTACATTAAAATCTAAGGAAGATCTGATTTTTAATTCTTAAATTATTGTATGGGTTGCTGTGCAAGCAGTGATAGGGTTTTATTATTATGATCACTTTTTCATTTAAAAATATATTGAATATTCAACTAGCTGTAAGATTATAGAAATTACAATTCCTACCTATTATTGGCTAATTTAAAGAGCTTGCTTGTGTTAAACTTTTATATCGTGTTCAGTTTAGCTTTAAAAGTATGGTGCACATAATAATACTAAAGAAAAAAAATCTTTTTTCTAACAGCGTATTTCTCTCAATGAACTTAAGTGAACTGCTTGGTTTAAAAAATGTTACATTTCCAACTATGCTCACCAGAAATATATATAAATATAAATATATACTATGTATCTATATACAGAGAGAGAGAGGCATGCACATATATTTAAAATTAAAGTGGATTCATGAAAAAAAAAATCAATGTATTATTTGATTAATAATTTATCCTGGTCTGTTATTTACTGAGAAATAATGGTAGAAGGTTAAATCAATAGGGTTGCTGGTAAAAGGAAAGAACTGTAGCAATATCTGTAGAGGAGCAATCCTCCAACCAGCACTTCAAAGTGAAGAGGGAAATAAGAAAACTATTATTTGAAGTCTTGAACTCTAGGCTGTCATTAAGTTATACAACACTTTTGCCATGCAAATGAAACTTGAGTATATTCATAGATAGATATGTGTGTGTGTGAGCTCCTTCATAACTCCTGCAGAAAAGGAGTCTAGGATTTCCTAATAGATAATTTCTATCCATTCCAATTACTATTTCGCATGAGCTGGACATTTTTTCCCCATCAAAAATTATCCTTATGTTAAATATGGATTTTAAGAAAAATGCTGGCTGTCGGAAGGTTTAATGCAAATCCATTGTGCATTAGTCCCAAATAATTTGTTTCTGTTTATAAACTTAAAATGCAGTGTGTACATGTCAGCTAATAGAGCACAAGTTTTTTACCATTTTTCATCTGTGCAGTTATTTATACTTTGAGAATAAAAGGCAAAGATGATGGATGAAACTAATAATTACAATAATGATTTCTCTTTCTCTCTCTATTCTTTCTTCTTCTTTCTCATTCTCGTTCTCGTTCTCGTTCCTATTCTCTCTCTTTCCCTCCTTCCCTCCTCCCTTTTCCCCATCTTCCCTTCCTCCATTCTTTCCTTTACTTCTTTCTGAAAATGCAAAAAAAGAGGGGGAAAAAAGGGCGGGAGGGGGGGAGAGAAGGGGGGGGAGAGCAGAACAGATAGGAAAATAATTGTTAGATAAATTTTATTTTCATAACAAACTCAAATTTTTCACTTCTTGCCTTGATTGAGGATGAAAAATAACTCTCTCAAACACTAAAATATCAAAATACCATGTGAAACTAAAATCTTATTTTCAGTCATCTTTATTATTGCCAAAACTAGTGTCATGATTGTAGCTATATGATATTTCAGCTGGTGGGTTTATTACATTTTAATTCTACTCTTAAGCTTCAGTTGTTGGATTTTTTAAAATCTGAATTTTGAGATTTCATAAATCAGATTGTTCTAATAATTCCTCTGGGTGGGAGGGTGTTTGGATGGATCTTACTGTGATTGAAATGTTGGATTTGGGTTTAGGACGTTGATTAGATATTTAAAGACTGCAGCTTTGCTCTCTTGTCCCATCTTGCATAGGTATAATTGTGAAATTGAAAACAAAACAAAACAAAACAACACTAGCAGCTAGTGGAAAAATTCATTTTTCCTGTATCTTCACAGGAGTTCAATTTATTGATCCAACTTACCCAGGTTAACATAAAATCCAAATTATGGTGTTAGTTTTCATGTGAATCAGCTAACCATAACTTGTATTTTTCCTTCCTGAGAAACAGAACTCTTAATGGAATGCAGCAATCATTATTTTGACCATATTACAGAGTATCTTGTAGTTTTTTGTCATGATAGTGTTCTGTTTGTCCATCTTCTGCATAACAGAGTTACCTCTTTTAAGGTAGAAACAGCTCAGAATATCTTTGATGACTCATTTGTCCTCTGATTTGTTTTTCTCTCCATGTTTCTTTCTTCCTTGATCTCAGGAGAAGCATCTACTCAAACTTTAATTCAATCCCTTCCTTCCCCTCTGCTCAGCACTTGTGAGGCCATACCTGGAGTTCTGTATCTGTTTCTGGGCTCTCCAGTACAAGAGAGACGTGGACATAGTGGAGAGAGTCCAGTGAAGGGCCACAAAGATGATAAAGGGACTGGAGCATCTCTCCTCTGAGGAAACGCTGAGAGAGCTGGTGGGACTGCTCAGCCTAGAGAAGAGAAGGCTGAGGGGGACCCTACTAATGCGTATAAATACCTCAAAGGAGGGTGCAAAGAGGACGGAGCCAGGCTTTTTACAGTGGTGCCCTGTGACAGGACCAGAGGCAATGGGCACAAACTGAAACACAGGAGGTTCCCTCTGAACATCAGGAAACACTATTTTTGCTGTGAGGGTGGCACAGGTTTTCCTGAGAGGCTGTGGCATCTCCATCCTTGGGGATATTAAAAATTTTCCAGACATGGTCCTAGGCAACCAGGTCTGGGTGGCCCTGCTTGAGCAGGGAGTTTGGACCAGATGGCCTCCAGAGGTCCCTTCCAACCTCAACCATTCTATGATTCTGTTATTCTGTATGAACAAACATGCTCTTTTTTCCAAAACTGGGTGGTCTTATTTCTATGTCTTCATGTACTGTATTATTAAGGGAAATGTGATAAATTTGCTAGAATTGTAATTCTCCAGGTAGAATAGTTTCACCTGGAATAATTTAAAAATTATAACGTCTTTTAAATACTTCAAGGGATGGTGACTCCACCACTTCTCTGGGCAGCCTGTTCCAAGGCCTGACCACTCTTTCAGTAAAGAATTTTTTCCTAATGTCCAATCTAAACCTCCCTTGGCACAACTTGAGGCCATTTCCTCTCGTCCTATTGCTGTTACTTGGGAGAAGAGACCAACCCCCACCTCACTACAACCTCCTTTCACGTAGTTGTAGAGCGTGATGAGGTCTCCCCTCAGCCTCCTCTTCTCCAGGCTAAACAACCCCAGTTCCCTCAGCTGCTCCTCATGAGACTTGTGCTCCAGGCTCTAGATTTATGTCACTAGATTTATATACTGCTGCCAGCAAGACTAAGAGCTGGATTAATATTGATGTCTGAACGATGCATGCACACTTCATGTTGGTCCATCAAGAAGAAGATTCACAGAAGTGGTTAAACTGGCTGGAAGCAGGAATGCCAGAGACAGAAGAACTCCCTTGTAAGGGAGCAAAGTTTCCCTTGGTGATGAGATTAACAACTGAAGCATTGCCTTGTAGCCATCCTGGACTGCAAACACTCAGGGACCACCATCGGGCAGCAGAGCTGGGCTGGAGGATGGAGCCAAGGCTGAGCTGAGGTGCCCCATGCAGCTGCTCACGGGATTGCTGCTGGTGCAAGGGTGTGTAAGGAACCAGCTCATGACGTGTCTTTGCAGGCTCCATGTAGAACCACTTATGATCATAGGACTCTACCCAACGTTCATGATTTTTTTTTTTAATATTTAAGCACAAACGTGTGTTTAATTCATCTCAAGAGGTATCATAAAAATTCCCCAGCAACCTACAGATAAATGTTTTAGTATTCCAACTCATACTTCTTACTTATGCTCACTTTTCTTTAAATAGAAAAGGAAAAGTAGCAAAACAAGTTCTGCTGTTTTCCTGTTTTGCACATGCTCCAAAATAGAAATACAGAGCAGAATGAAATACAGTGCTTTAGTACTCTTGTAGATCTTCTCAAATGTTGTCCTGAAGGCAGACTGCAGGGACACGATGCATGCCACCTCTGCTTGACACTTCCTGAGTTAATTGGACACACACAGCATGAGTTTGCATTTACCTTTTGGTATTTGTTCTTCATGAAAGGAACTGGGCAACAATTTGAGGTGAAGAAGCCTTATGCTCATGTGCAGAGGTAGATACCCCATGCACAGTGCGCTGTGTAAAAACAGTCTTGGAAGCACATGCATGAGTTTTGCTCAAATTATATCTGGAGAGTTGGGTTTGACCCAGTTTTTATTATATAAAAGCAGGACTGGCCAGTACAGAAGAGTATATTATGGCATCACTTATGCTTCCGATTATACAAGTATCTATGATATCAGTTATTGTCAAATGCAGCTAATACAAATATTTTGCATAATATTTAGTTCACAAGAAAAGGTATGTGCCATTCTACTGAGTCTATTGATCCACACGATGATATTATGATGCTCTGGTGAGATTTGATTAGTGCAGGAAAGTGCAGGGGTAAGGAGATGGATATCAGAGGGGATTCAATTTCTCAGGGAGTTTAAGGTGTGAAAGCAACATATCTGGGATAACTTAAACAAATAACTATTCGTACTGACACAGTAGAGACGAAGTAGTGTAAACCAACAACCAGCTAGGAATTCAAGTTGCTATTAAACACAGCCAGGTACCACAGTTTGAACTAATTTTACAAAGTTTTCTACAGCATTGCAATGTGTTCAATGTTATTTTTAGGCACCCCAGTTAGTTAGGCACTGTGGTACAGTCTCACCTCCAAAATGGTGTACGAACTTAGCAGGTTTACTTCACCTGATTTAAGCATCCAGAAATTGGCAGCTAGTCCTAAACTTGCTGCCTAAGCTTCCTTCTATAGTCAGTGGAGAACAAGAAGTATTTCCTGAAAAAGACATTTCAGCTAGATGTCATGAATCACTTTCTGAAGGAAGCTCTCACACTCTCTACTGATTATGTATAGAAACCAGATTAATAGCTTCACCACCTAATTTAGAGATGGTTAAAATGAACGAATTCCATGCATTTGAACTGTATCAGTCCTGGATAATTAACCTGAATTAGAAGAGGGCAGAAGTGGACATTAATTTGTCAGCTCACAGCTGACAAATATCCCTATCTTTGAATATCTTTGAATATCCCTTATGCCATCATGTTTAGGGGTCAGAAGACTCCACAGGAGAGGTAGTCTGTTTAGGAATTGGCTACATTGTCCTGTGACAGACAGATGCATGAGCTGACTGCTTTTTTGGCATTGTATAGTGGTCTTTATTTGGAGGTCCAAAACATCAAAAAGGTTGGCCTTGGCTATGTTTGCATTTTGAAATTTTCTCCTTTGAACATTATATATGAATATGTTGGGTAAATTATTCTCTTTTCATTTCAGTAAACAGTTAAAAAGAAATAAATACAGAGGCAACTGTTTATTTGGGATTGAAGAGAAGTTTGTATTACATCTTGTGCTCTGTGCTGGGTGCCAAACATCTTTCCACATACTGGCTCATTGTTTAAGAATCTGAAAATCCAGCCCAAAATCCAGCCAGACCTTTCTGTGGGGATTGCAAGGAAAAGACGGATAATCTTCTACCTCTCATTTCTATACCTCTTAGTTTCTTTCTGTTAAGAAATCATCGCAGTCATTTTTTCCTTCTTTGCCCTCTTAGTTTGAACTACATAAATGCTAAACACAAAACAATAGCTTATAAACAATTCATCTCTATCATGCCTTAATCCTCATCTGTCCCTTGCGTCCCATGGGACATTTATTGTGGGAAAATATGTCAGCTGTGGATCAGACATCTCTCCATGCTGCATAGACTTGTAGCAGAATCCTCCACAGCATTATTTGCTTTTAATGTTTCCATTCCTGTGCCATGTAGTCACTAGATAATTTGATGCATGGCAAGTCTGAGACCAGATCCTTGTCAAAAATGTGTGCAAAGTTAGAGCAAAAGACGAAGACGGTGAGGTAGCTCCTGAATTGGTAAAAAATATCAGAGTCCCTGACCTCAATGGCTTGCAGTATCAAAAGATCTAGTCCAACCTTTTCTACTTGTATTGAGATTTTCACAGCTAAACAGATCCATACTGTAAAAAACGACCATCATCAGATGGGAGGGAAGAAAGCAGAGGTGTGTAATCAGACTTTCTATTGTGACTCCTTCAGATTTTGCTTTCTGTTTTATGTAGTTTCCATTCGCTATCTGCCTAACTTTTTGCAAACCCTACACCTTTTTAAAGACCATAATTACTGTTCATCTTTCCAAGGCAACATTGACTTAAATTATTGACACCTTAGTGTTCTAGTTCAACAACTGCACTGTCTGTCTCCTCTGTTTCTAATCTCTGAACAGGTTGAATCTGTATCATAGACCAGGGAAAAAATACAGTTCAAACACTGACTTATAAAAAAAGTCTCAGTGACGACTCACTTTGACACATTGCTTTTCTCTTTCTTCTGCCACATGAATCTCTGTCTTGTCCAAAACCTGAGGTGTATAGAAGAACATAGCACAGACACACCAGCTAAGGGCAGTAGGCAGTAGTGGGTGCTCAGAAAAGGATGTAAGAACAGGGTGAGCATACAGTGATACTTTCTCACAATTATATTTCCAAGTTACACCACCCTTTGGCTTAGTGGCTTTCTCAGCTAAAGAATTTATGTAATTTTTTCTGTTTTATATCCTTTGATGGGCTTTATTTCCAAGGAACCATATCACTGAGGTTCAGCAAGAAGAAAAGGTGGTGCTAACAGATGAATAGACAGGAAGGAGAAAGGTGGCAAGTAAGTAAAGAAAAAAACCAAACATAGGCAGTCCACAGATTAACTGGATCAAGATTAAAATTATAAACTCTCAGAGTGCATTGGGTTTATGTGGCAAGGTTTTGGTAGTGGGGGGCAGGAGAAGAGGGCTGCAGGGGTGGCCTCTGTGAGAAGACACCAGAAGCTGCCCCCATGTCAAATAGAGCCAGTTTTAGCCAGCTTCAAAGCTGAGCCCATCAGCGATGTTGGCAACTCCTCTGTGATAACATATTCAAGCAAGGGTAAAAAATGCTGCACAGCAGCTGTGAGAGAGCAGTGATATTATGTGAGAGAGAAAGTCCTGCAGACACCAAAGTCAGTGAAGGAGGAGAGGAGGTGCTCCAGGTGCCGGAGCAGAAATTCCCCTGCAGCCTGTGGTGAAGACCAAGGAAGCTGTGGCCTGTGGAGACCCCATGCTGGAGCAGGCTCCTGGAAGGCGCTGCAGCCCATGGAGAGGAGCCTGGACGGGAGCAGATGTTCTGGCAGGGCCTGTGGCCTCTATGGAGGAGAGGACTGCGCCCCGTGGAAAGGACCCACGCGGGAGCAGCTCTTTAAGAACTGCAGCCCAGGGGAAGTATTCACACAGGAGCAGGTCTTGAAGGACAGTCTCCTGTGGGAGGAACCCCACGCTGGAGCAGGGGAAGAGTGTGAGGAGATGAAGTGTTACGAACTGATCATAACCCTTATTCCCTGTCCTCCCTTGTGGGGGAGGAGGTAGATGAGTTGGGAGAGAAGTTGAGTTTGTGAAGAAAGGGGGGTGGGGCGAAGGTGTTTTTAGTTTTGTGCTTATTTCTCACTGACCTATTCTGTTATAAATTGGCAATAAATTAAATTAATCTTCCCAAGTCGAGTCTGGTTTGCCTGTGACAGTAATTGGTGAATGATCTCTCCCTGTCCTTATCTCGATCCAGGACCCTTTCGTTCCCTATGCTTATCTTGACACATGAGCTTTTTCATTGTATTTTTTCCCTCTGTCCTGCTAGAAGGTGGAGTGATAGAGCAGCTTGATGGGCACCTGGCAGACAGCCCAGGTCAACCCAACACACAGAGTTATTAACAGTCCCATTTTGCAAGTCCAGATGCAACTTTTCTTGCTAAAGACTCTTGTGAAAGTGAATTAAGGAAATTAGTCAGTATTTCCCTTTATAATTGTGTTAAGGTATATGGCTACAAAGAAACCAAGAAGTTACTGTGTGTTTTCCAGAGATTCCCCTACCTTTTTTAGTCTACTACTTTTAAAGTCATTTTGGACAGACAGTTTGAGAAAGATTTTTTTGAACTTTGCAAGAAGCAAGTAAAACCTTAACTAGAAACTCTAATGGAGGTGTTTATTTCAGACTGAAAAATTCAAGGTTTTTGGCTCCCAGTCCTGTTCTCTACTTCCTAGAACACAATTCTTTCTTTCTCACCTTACAAAGAAGTTTCATATCTTACAAAGTCATAATCATCCACTTTAAAAAAAAAAAAATAGAAAGAAAACCTGCCTGAATATAGATGCAAAAGACGCTGGATCGCCAGGTCAGTGAATTTGCTAATTCAGTATGTACATCTCTCCAGGTACTCTTTCTTACCGACAAATTAATTCACTCCTTGTTCACTCTTTGGGTAATCTATTGGTCTATACAGTTGACTGCAAGGTAAAAATAGTTGATAACATCCTGCAAACACTGCAAGACACGGTCTTGCTTTCCTTTTCTGCATGAAGGATCAAGTTTTAAACACTTGACTTCTTTGGAAGTCTTCCTCCTCATAAAGCAGTATGCTTCTAAAGCAGAAGTATGGCTTTTCTAAGTATATGATCACTGTACCTTGACATGTATAATCTCTTAGATGTCAGAATAAACTTAGCCACAGCAGCACTGAGTTTCTTGGCATCAGCGGGAACAAACATAGGTGAATACTGTGCATTTTTTAACAACAAAACCCCCTGAACATTTTTTAGGGGCCTTCTTCAATATTTATAGTATATGCAGATTCCCAGCTCTGGCATACTTTTCTCTGTTAGACAGGTTTTCTGTAATACATTCATATCTGAGTTCAAAATAATAACAATAAAATATTCCCTAAAAATATTATTCGCATGGGGATATCAAAGCTAATTTCCCTTGTTCCCTCTTGCCTTACAATATGTCTATTTGTTCATTCTCTGCCATGTTTAGACCGAATGGAAATGATTATTTTCTAGATTTATTAGTGTTTTCCAAGTAATTTCTTTTTTTTTTTTTTTTTTTCTTTTTGTAGCTGACATGCTGTCACAGGCACTCTTCATCTGGTACATCAGTCAGTTTGTGAGGCAATGAACATCCACCAGGTTGTATTTGGCAAGTGGAAGTGGTCAGCTCACACAACAGTGTGGATCCCAAGTAGGAACTTCCTCTCACTGAACTCATCAAAAAAGGATAGATTTGCAAACGACTCAAATCAATAGACTTAAGCCTCTAGATCAGATCTTTAGCTGAAGGGTCCAAGCAATCAAGATGTCTAAATCACCATCACAGAGGTTAATCCATGACACAGACAAGACGACATAGTTTCAGTGAACTCCCTGGGAAGGATGATCAAGTTCCTTCTCCTGTTTTAACTGTATTGACATAAATAAATTATACCCAGACCCCCTTGGACAAATCCATTTGTTGACAAGCATTTTCAAGATTAAATTATTCCAGGCACCATTAATATGACTAAAGCTGCAGATAGTATAACTTTAATTAATTCCGATTATTGTGTATTTGGGACAAAAGAAAAAGACAAAATGAGCAAACAACCAAAAATACAACCAAAAGTCAAGGAAACAAAGTTGTATTTAGAGTCAACATTCTAGTTTCAAATTGCAATTCTACTATGATGGAACTTTTAATTCACCTCCTCAAGTTGAAAGTTTCCCAGATATTAAGAGTCAATTTTGGCAGAGCTCTATGCCTCTAAATTGATAAGGACCCAGAAATTAAGTTTTCCCTTTTAAAATCCTTGAGGGATTCAGTAATTTGGAAATATTTTGACAATGTCTGAAACTACCTCTGAAAGGACAAATTGCATAAAAAGAGTGTCATCTGCTCTCTTTTTCAATTTTTGCTCTCTATGAAGGCAGCAAAACCACTCACTTATTTTTCTAACACCTGAGTGGTTATAGCACTCTGATTTAATTCCAGCCTCATCTCAAAGGGTTTCAGATTTAAAATTGTCTGTTGTCAGGAATGTATCCTAACTGCTGGCTTATAAGTTTTCCAAAGACAGAGCATACTTCAGCACTTCAGTAACTGCTATGTTATTCTGCAGAAAATAATTTGGACATGGTAGCAAGAAGAGAGAAATAAAGAAAAGTTCTCTGTTTCTAAGTGATTAAAATAGTCACTTAAATATGAAAAGTCTGGGGGTTTAGTCTGTATACCCAGAACTCATTTTAGCCTGCTCTTTTTTATTATTTATTTATTTAAAGTCTTCATTCATTTCTAAAGTAACAAAGATTAGAGCTATCTGTCAGTTCATTAAATTTTAAGTTCTGTTGCTAACATCAGCCAAATCATACTTTTAATGAAAAATAACATGAGTAAAGGGAAGAGACCAAAATTCATGTGCCCTCTTGAAAAAAAAGACCTCTTTGTTTTGGCCTCTTCGTTAGATACTAAGCACATATTGGCTAAGGAACTAATGAACATACATACAGCTTTGAAACAGCTCTGCAATGAGTGCTGCTTCTTGCCTTACAGGAGAAAAAAAGATGTGAGAGGAAAGCAAGAGTACTATGTCATTCAGTACATCCTGGGAAGTGCTGGTGTTAAAATGCTAATCTACAAATAGAGGGAGAAGCTCTTAAAAAACAGATCTGATGTGTTTAGATGTTCTACCAAATAATTATTCATATTCTATCAAATGGATGAGTAATATAAGCTAGAGAAGCTGTTTGCAGGAGAGAAGTCAGAGAAGTTTTTCCTCTACTTGAAAACTGAGACACTTGGATACAATCAAGGCATATGCCTTTTCTCAATGTCTCATTCATTGTTTTTTCTTTACAATAGCATAAATTATACAGGAGGGTAATAAAACCCTGTTCTTCCTTCTTAGATCTCACAGCAAACTACTTTGCAGACTGCTAACAAGAACATGCTTCATGAAGGAAGTGATACTGTTTTGAATATCTGAAGTGAAGGGAATAAAATGTTGATCTGCTTCATCTTAAGAAAGTGTTCTAAGTACCTGTCTATTGCATGAAAAGAAAGTTGTTGGTTTGTTTTTTTTTTTTTTAATGTGAATTAAACTGAAGTGGAGGTCTTTTCTGTATTTTGGATGGATTACGATCCAGTAGTTTTGATTTGAAGGCTTTTGGATGAGACACAAAGGAAGGGACTCCGTCTGAATCCCTAAATTTGGGATTAGGTGTATCTAGGTGTATCTAAACTCCATTTCAGTCAGTGGATATCGTGTCAGTACAGTGCAAGTTGAAAATCCATTCAGATATTGAGCTAACATGGGCTCAATTCTGTTATCTGAAGATAGGCATCTGGTGGCATTTAACGTGCCCTCAGAAATCTGCAACATCTGTGCAGGACTCACAGATCTGAAACAGGAAGTTCAAGAGACCCACATCCTTCCGGATCAGACTTTAGGGAACAGATAAGATGCATAGGGCATCTCAAATGGCATTAGACACATGTTTAGTACGTGAATCATGTCCTGTACATCTACCTTTGGGTGATTGGAATAGCTCACTAAGGTCTATCGATGGTGTAAGTAGTACAATAGTAGCCTACGCAGACACAGACAGGTAGGTCAGCCATTTAGCTGCTTAAAGATATGCATCCAGTACCTTATAAAATACTATACGTCCTGGCTGGCCTCCAGCTGCTGTTGCAGAAGGACATAATTCTTCCGTAGGTATTGAACATTATCTTTCAGCTCAATGTAAACGTCTTAAATACCCAAAGGTACCTTTAGCAACACATGAATCCTACAGTTAGGCAATTGAACTGAGAATCTATACTGAAACTGAGTCTTGTTACAGTAGCTTGAGTGGGCTAAGAACAAAAAATCCTAAATTTCTCTTAGAAACAGAATGTTCTGCAAGAACCCTGAAATGAAAGTACGGAGGAAGAAACAAATGATGAAATAACTCCAACATTAGGTAAGGATTGTAACAATTTTAAAGGTTTCACAATTTTAAGAAAAGTACAGTTTTAAGGATCATAATTTTGTACTTGGCTATCTAATTCTTTAATTGCAAATTCTCTGAAGCAGGCTGTTATTATGCCTGAATATTACCTAGCATGGTGTTGCTCTCAGATGTAGGCTCTGTTTTGTCATAATAGAAGCAGCGAATAACAATAACAAATGTACAAACTGCTAGAGAACATACCTCACTGCCTAGTAATTAACTTGTGTATATATATATTGTCCACATGGTTTCAATGCCAAAAGCTCATATATTAGAGTTTACAGAACATTGTCCCGGTTGTGCCAACAAATTCCCAAACCTGAGGCCATTTTCTTTGAAAAGATATCTTTCTGGGTCAGAATTCAAGACACATTTCAGTGTCCAGGTTTAGGTATAGTCTCTGTTGGGAAGACAGCCCCATCTCTTCAAAGTACACAACTCTATTGTTTTGGAGACGTACCTTGTCACAGCCATAGACTGATCATAAATATTTATGCTTTCAGCAAATGGAACAGCCATGCCAATAAGCACTGGTGTTTTTTCTTATTTTTCAATATTTCATGAGTAGTATGCAAAAGCTGGACTATGTTGTGACAGGTAACACAATCCTCTTCAGCAGCGTTGACTTGGAATTCAGAACCATGGAAAGCTCAAAAAAACCAAAATCACAATCATATTGTTTTAATGTTTCCATTTCATAATCATTTTCCCATGTCATCAGGCTTGCAAGAGGAGATTCTCTAACTGGTCAGGATATACTCTGGCTTTTTCAATGACCAGAGAATGAAGAGAGCTCATTTTTCCACAAAGAAGAAATGACAAAGCATTTTAAGGTTAAAAAGGCTTTGGGTTTGGGCTGGGTTTTTTTGTTTTTAGATTGTTTCTAGTAATCAGTTAGGACAGCATGGAAGTCCTTTCAGGCTACAGAACGTGCATCTCTCAAATATATTCCTTTACAGTTACACCTAACAGAGTTTGTGCTGCTTTTATCGTTCTACATTTTAGAAGTATAGTTTGCAGGAAAGTATTATGAACACACAGCTAAAGGTAGACTTCTGTGTTTTAATATACAGGCACCCATGTCTAAAATCCTTCTCAGGCTCTTTTAGGTGTTCAAAGGCACAGTGCCATAGTATGACATTTTCATAATATTATAAAGGATTCAGTAGTCTCCCTTTCCTAAGCTTTCCTTGATGTAGCAAGGACATTTTCAGAGGTAGACAAGGATGGCACAGTAAGGCTTGGACAGCAAAACTCTGAAGTTCATTTTATTGTAAAGTGGTCCTTTTATATTTGCCATAGGATTCATTTTAAGTGTTGCTGGGGTCAAGGTTGTGCTTCTACCACCTTCTGTGAATCAAGGTTGAGAGGAAAGTTTGATTACTACTAAAATTGCAATAGGAAAAGTATAAGACTTTAAAATTACTTGTATTCACAGTTATATTGTTGCTGGGCCAGAAATCATGGACAGCACATGAAAGAGTTCATTAATGAAGGATGAGAGTTTTCTTTTGGGGTAAGGGGTGAAAGCCAGCTAGAACACAGATCTCTTGATACAACTCAGTCACTCAAAACACTTCCAGTTTCACATTTCTTAGCATGCTGTAATTTTTTTTGTCTTCCCTACAGTGAAGAAAAGCAGGAACAAATTATTCAAAGACCAAATGGGGATCAGAAATGGTCTGATCTCTACTTTCTTCTCAATGCACTAAAACTAAAGTTGACGTCTGCAATGATATTTAAAATCAGTGTGGAAGCTTTTTTCCACTACACCAAGATACCTGAGTTGCCTGTCACCTGCATGTTATCTCTAAGCTGTAAATGATTCTTTATGTTGCTAATTTATTTATGTACAGAACACAAAAGATTAGTCCAAAGTTCTTGTGCACTAAGAAAGTGGAGCCACCCTAAAAATGGGTCTCCAGACTATTTCTGTCTCCATGTAGTCATCTATATGAGAGTAAATATAGGGTTGCAGAAAAGTTTCTGGTATTACTAGACATGTTGCACAGTAGCTGGCAGAATTTCCAGTCTCAAGACAAGGAACATAACAGTGACTGACAAATACATTGCAGAAAGACTTGTTGGGGGCGGTCAGAATGGAAAGTAATTCTATATCAACTTTCAGCAGAACTTCTCGGCTCTGAGCAGCTGCTGCAGATTGAGCCTAATGCCTTGCAACATAGCTGGTCAATGAGTATGAACTGAAATGTGATGTAAAACCCAAGCCCAGTAGTAGTATAAATACAATTACATCTATTTTTACACAAAACCTGAGAGAAAAGAACTTTAAACTTGACTGTGATCTTCTGTGAATAATGCCATTATATGCTTAATGAAAAGTGGTGTTTATATATTTTAAGTAATAACAAAGAAGAAATGGTTACAATATGAATAAAGAGATAAAATACAGATTATTACTTGTATATATATTTATATACATACATATATGCATATACAAAGAGCCTAATTTCGTCCTGTATCACACTGTGTCCATAATTCAGGTGCGTACACTGAAACAAAAACTTTCAGTTGATGATTTATCACCTCTGTATTATACACTTATCTTGGATGAATTGCTCTTTGGTTCCTGTATTACTCCATTGCCTACAGAGCAAAGATGCAACTAGGTCAGCTTAGATGGTTAACTTTAATATGATTCATTGCTTAAAATTAATTAACCTCATAGGACTTACGTCCTGAAGACAATAAGAACATTATAAAGGCATGGACAGTTGCAATGGGCTCTGAAATGCTGGAGCTCTGCAGTAGACACAGCACAGTGATACCATGATGCTTGATCTGCCTGGCCAGCCGTTCTCTCATAGGCCAAGGAAAATCGCCTTCTCCCTCAGTCCCTTGACTGCAAAAACGCTTTTGACTCATGTGATATGGGTTAAAAAAAAGGGTTTGGCTTGACATTTCACATTAAAATACTCCTAACCACCTGTGAAATTCATGGCATTATCTGTATCTTTTGTCAGCTTCTCACACTGTTATTTGTCACATTCGGCAATTTCTTGTGTCGTGTCCAGCACTTTTGCATGTCCTGTTTGTTTAGCTTAACCTCAGGTCAGGACCTAGTCAGCAGCCTAATCATTTGCCTACAGCCCGAACAAAGAAGTAATCAAGTCTGAAGCTACCGGCACTGGCCATCTCCAGAATGGATACTCTTTATTGCCTTTAAATTCTGGGTTGATGCATATGAGACATAAATGAGGTAAAAGCGTTTCGCTTTTCCTAAAGAGGTAGATGAATGGAGCTCAGTAACTCTCATACCCATACTGTGGTTTGTGTGAACATAAAACCCGCTGCAGAGCTTTAATGCATTTTGCCAACAGCAGCAGTTACTACAGGTGCCTTATAACTTGCAGATGAGTCACATTCTTGCAAATTGCTAGAATTGTAGGAATGTACTTAATTCAACGCTCATCTCATACATTTTATATATTTGCTTGAGTTGGAACATTCTGTCTTCAGCTATTATAGCATGGATTTTGCTTGCAGAATCTTAGGAAGCAACATACAATTTGTGCAGATATTAGAAAAAAAGAAAAAATCCTCTAACAGATAGGATTATTCTACTGAAGTAGCTGTCTTTGGATCATATAGCTTGCAAACTGCCAGTCTTTGGATATTAAAGTATATTGTTTTTTCCTAAGAAATTCCCAAATTATTTGACTTGTTCTCAGAATCTAAGGCTCAGAAAGACAGTTTACAGTCCACCTTTTATATTACAAAGAATACAAATAGATTGTTTTGATTAAACTTAAGATCTTAAAGCATAATAGGTCCTTCATTTAGAAATAAGAAGCATTTACAAGATAATTCTGGACAGCCAATGTTATCTTTTCTTTTCTTTTTTTCTTTTTTTTTTTTTTCTGTCTCAACTTTCTTGAAGGTCGTATTTGCATAACAGTTCAGATTGCCCATTCATCCAATAAAGATAGATTTCTGTCAGGTTGAAGATACGCATACTGACACCAGAAATTTCTACACAACTTAGAGAAATATTAGTCAGATAGATTTATTTCTTCACTTTTAAAATTGCATTGATATTTATTATGGTGTGTAATGACTGAATTATATGGTTGATTGTTTCCAGGTATTAGAGCAATATGAATATATTAGTAGTCACTTCCTTACTGCAATAAAGTACAAAAGCAAATGATATAAAACAGATTGAAATGGTGCAATATGTATTTACAACATCCTATAAATTAACACCCAGCAAGTATGGAAAATATAGAGTAGTATGTAATGCTTCTTAACCTTGTTTCAACAATTGTGAAGGGCAGTTCTGCCCTAGCTTTTCAGTGACTGAGAAAATATGTAAGGAAAGCTAATCGGCAGTTTTGCTTCTGTGCTCATAAAAAGCTTTGTTATGATAGATTAGGAACTTTATATTGTAGCCTTGCTCTGTTCGATAACACTCATTTGGTCAATTCATCATTGAAATTAAATGGTTCAGATAGAAGAGAAAAAAGGAAGTGCAAAAGAAATGTGTGTTACAGTGGAAAGAAGATGCCTTACCAAGTCTCTGAAAGTGTGAAATATACTGACTTTTTTTAGGAGGTTTGTCATCACTTTTTATGCTTTAAAACAAGAAGATTCAAAGAATTATTTTTGTGGCAGCACAACAGAAATTTGAGCTGTTAAATTTTGAATAGAGATGTGAAAACTAATAGCATTAATTGATCTCTTATTTGATGTCTCTATCCACCAACGGGACCACTGCTATAATGGATTAGTCACAAGAACCATCATGTTTCTATGATCTTGTCTTTAAGTATGATGAGTTCCATCTTTTTCAAGAGGAAATTTGTGACATTTTTCACAAAAGGAATATGAATTAATCTGGCCCTGTAAAACTCGTGTCAAAGTATTCTCACTGTGAAAAAGTTGTTGTTTGTTTTGAAATTGCCTTTTAGTAACACTATCAAATATCCTCCTCATACATTGGAAGACATGTGGAACAGATCTCCTTTATCTGCCTTTTCTGCATCATTCCTTATTTTAAATTTTTGGTGGTGGTGGTGTTGTTGTTATCTGCCTCATGGGTCCTTTGTTTCATTTCGTAAGCAATTCCAGATTTTTCAGTCCATTCTTTCTGAGAAACTTCTGGGTCAATTTTAGCTACTATTCTCTTCTGAGATCCCTCTAATTCTGGAATACAGATTAAAGATTTGCTTCCTTCAGTCAACTGTATCAAAGCACACTGAAAAAAGGGGCTATTCAGCATCTGAACTATTCTTATAGCATCGTGTTTGCTGGAGACAGGAAATTCACCTAAGTGAAAAGTAAATAAATGCCGAATCTGCAAATGAAGTTGGGTCAACTGAGCTGGATTGTCTAGTAAACTAGACCCATTCAAAAAAATATTAATTTATCATATATACAATAAGATAACTACTTTACTATAAGACAACTTATCCATCTAGTAGAAAGCAATATGATCTTATTTACATGTGAGGGAGAGTTCATCATTGAAAGAAGTTGCTTGAAAAAGGATTCAGGTATTATAGTTAAGAAAAATTTGTGTGGTGGGTTTGACCTTGGATGATGCCAGGTGCCCACCAAGCTGCTCTATCACTCCCCCTGCTCTACTGGACAGGGGAGAGAAAATATAATGAAAGGCTTATGGATTGAGATAAGGAAAGGGAGATCACTCGGCAATTACTGTCAGGGGCAAAATAGACTCAACTGGAGAAATTAATTTAATTTGTTGCCAATCAAATAAGAGATAATGAGAAATAAAACCAGATCTTAAAACACCTCTCCCCCACCCCTCCCTTCTTCCTGGGCTCAACTTCACTCCTGAATTCTCCACCTCCTCCCGCTCACAGGGAGGACAGGGAATGGCACTTGCGATCAGTTCATCACACGTTGTCTCTGCTGCCCCTTCCTCCGCAGGAGAAGGTGGATCAAGGACCCACTCCTCAGTGGGTCAAGATAAAGACAGGGACATCACTTACCAGTTATCATCACAGGCAAAAAAGACTTGACCTGGGGAAAAGTAATTTCAGTTATTGACAATTAAAATAGATTCAAGTAGTGAGAAACAAACATTAAAACAAACTTCCCTCCCCCCTTTCCCAGTCCCAGCTTCACCCCCCACTCCCGACCCCTCTCCCCCCGAGGGGCGCAGGGGGCGGGGACGGGGGTTGCGGTCGGTCCCCCCCAGCCCCTCTCGGCCGCTCCTCCCTCCTCCCCCGGCTCCCCGCTCCAGCGCGGGCCCTGCCCCGGGCTGCAGCCCTTCAGGGACAACCTGCTCCCGCCGGGGCTCTCCACGGCCGCAGCTCCCGCAGGAAAGATCCCCCTGCTGCGGCCTGGGGCCCTCCCCGGGCTGCAGGGCGGGTCTCTGCTCCAGCGGGGTCTCTCCAGGGCTGCCGGGGATCCCTGCTCCGGGCCTGCAGCACCTCCTGCCCTCCTCCTCCTCTCACCTTTGTGTTTAGAGGAGTGTTTCGCATACATTTTCTCCTTACTCCTCCCTGAGCCTCTGTGGTTTTTTACTCTTCCTCAAGCGTTTCTTCACAGAGGCTCCACCAGACTTGGAAGAGAAATAAAATCCCTCTTTTACTTGTAAGGCAGATGTACCTGATAAACGCACCTAGGGGTTTGCAAAGGAAGATTCTCCACAATAGGCTGGTGACGGAGGTCGCAGTGATGTTGAAGTAAAAGGCTTAGTTATGGTATTGGACACAGGAATAAAAAAAGCTACATCTTCATCTCTGAAGTTTGGTGGTGGGTTTTGGGTTTTTTTTTTTGCATTCTGTAAAAGACTGGGGGACTGGTTAAGTTTAGAACAGTACATGTAAGTCTGGAGGTCAGGTTTTCAAAAAAATACAGAGTATACGTCAGAAGTGCGAAAAATTACAAAATGTCTTGCTTTAAGCTGGAAAAAGAAGATTGAAAGTTAACTTTCTTATAGTGTGGCAGGATCTCCATGGACAGAAAATCACAAGTAGTAAAGACCACCTCATTGTAGTGGAGAAAGTGATAACAAGAATCAAAAACTAGAAGCTGAAGCCAGAAAAAAATTCAGTGAGAAGTGAACTTCTTAACAGTAAAGGTGGTTAACTATTGGGACAGGCCACTATAACACATGAGATAATTTCCATGGCTTTCTGTCTTTAGATGAAAAATGGGATGACTTTCTGAAATATTTCCTTTAACCAAGCTCAAGTTATTGAGCCATGGGGTGAAATATATGCAATCCATGAGTACCTTTTTGCTTTAAAGACTCTGAATCATCTTTCAGTAAAAAAAACAATTTCAGCAAAAAGATATTTTTCATTGAAAACATTTACTTTCCTCAAAAATGAGTGATTTATTCACATGCAAACAACCAAATTAAAACTGATAAAAGTGGGTGCGACTGAGATATCAATCAGCTTTCTAAGGAAGTCTGTATCTTTGTCCTTCACCACAAATAGCCTCAGTTAATCTGATTTGCTCTGAGAGTTTCAAAAGAGGTTTTTAGTTGACACTGTCTATTCTTCTCTGCTCTTCTTGAACTTGTCTGCTTTTGACTGCTTTTAAGACCCACAGGCCTTGTCAGATCACCTTATACGCTGGAGTTGTGCTACTATTATGCTAGTTAAGAGAATTATTGATGTTTTTTAACAGCACCCTCAGAAATAAATATATCACCAACAACCACAGAAAGTGGTTGTCCTGAGGCTGGCCTGTGACATCAATCTGCCATACGGTCCCAGTCCGTATATGTACAACACAGCTCTCAGGTTTTAGCATAAATAGACTCTTCTGTCACTGGACTTAGGAGTCTTCCCATAGCAGTTCATTATTTAATGTGGAAAAACATGGTAACAGCTGTTGTCATAATACTGTTAAGTGATGTAAGAAATGTGATCGCCTCCTCCAGCTGCTCCAACCCAGGTTTCTGCTGCCCAGTTGCTGGAGCCCAGGCCAGTGCCTGGGACCCGGGGTCTCTGCCCAGGCTGAGGGATGCAGCTGCTGCTTTTCCAGTTGCAGCTTCAACCAGTAATGAAACAGAGCACGTGTCCTGGAGACAAACACACAGAGACACACGTACACAGAAGCAGGCAGAGAGGACACTGACATGGCTGATCACACAGACTGCCACAGACAAGGCGCTGCCTGTAACAGCACCTACATTCAGGACTCACATACAGCATAAACACAGGCAGTCAGGTCCCCTCCTCCTCTTTGGCTGGCAGAGACAGAAGGTCACTAGTAGTGGCACACACCCCCACTCTCTAGGTTCACAAGCATACACATATTTGCGGATCCTTCAAGCATCGGCACAGCTCCTCTGTTCGCCCGGCACCCCTGCTTGGATCCCAGGCCTCCTTAACCGCCCCACGGGTCCCCTACTTGCCAGCTGGTCCATCTCGATGCTCGCTGCGAACACACACACAGAGTCGTCCCTCATGCACTACACACTTGCAGGTCTTCCTGTGCGTACCAGTATAGACCCCCCGCCTGCCTGATACCCCGTCCCAGACCCGAGGTCCCCCTACTTGACGGCTGGTCCAGCTTGAATTTTGCTGGCGAATACACATGCATCGCCCACACGCACCAAGATTGGGGATGATACAGACACTCGCCCCACCCCAGCAGCTGGCAGCAGGCACCTGGGTGCCTTCTCCGGACACTCTCCTTCCATATACTCTTAAAAATACCTTTAGTACTTTAATAGTGCTTTTGCACCTATGTCAAACTGCCAAATAGGGGATCAACAATCTGTTGTGCTAGGGACAGTTCACACCCATAATGAAATGTTATTCCCAGCCTTCATGATTTTACAGTTTAGTATTGCAAGAAGAAGAAAAAATAGAGAACTCCAGGGAATAGATTAGAGTAATCCAAGGTAACAAAATTATTCAATTTGCTACAATAAACTGTGATTGTAGTGTATCAGCTGTCTAAATGAAGCCAAGTGTATCAGTATCAGGAAACATTAAAGAATAGTTTATATCTCTGCCCTTCCTGTGTAAGGCATATTTAAGAGTGGAACTAAAGCAAAAGGACAAGGGGCATGCTTTTTGAAATAAAGGAATCGATCATAGTTTGAACTCAATGATTTTATACATTTGTAGCTTTATTATGTTGGTAACATCTCACATCAGTTTCTAATTTTATTGGAACCCAAAGAATACTGTCTTCCCTCAAAATCTTTGATAGACTATACTGAAATCTTAAGATAATTTAGTTGCTTGATTATATTGCTATTTACAACTATTGCTTGATTATATTGCTATTTACAATATTACAATTCACAGACCAACTATGAACCTTATATTTGGACTTTGTATAATTAACAATTCACTGATAATAATCTGTGGTATGAATTTGATGTCTGAGCTTCTTTGTAAATGCACATTCCAAGATTTTCCTCATTCTAAGGAGCTGATAATATAAACACACTTTGACCTGAAGTACAGAATTTCATTCTCATGTACTGCTCCCATAAACACTGAAAAGAACTTTGAATGATCAGCTTCCCAAAAGGGAAATTAAAGGCAAGTCACTTAATTACCTCATACTTTCATCCTGGATTATTTCAAGAAAACCCTTGTAAGATACTCCACTACATTTCATATAGGCCTAACAAATTGTATAATGCAAAAGAGGGCAACAGTCATCATATTCAATTATCAGGAACATGTATAAGCTGTGACAGTGACAGACATTAAAGTCATTGCAGTAGAGAGCCATTGGCAGTGGTTGATTAACTCTTAAAAAAGCTGCTTGAATAATTAATTGGTTTCCATTCTCCATATAATTAGTGGGTATACTGTCAGACCCAGATGCATATCAAATGATATACGCATCTCTCATTAAAAAGCTTTAAAGTTCATTTCATTCCTAGCAAAAAGGAAACTCCTTTAATTTAAATGAACCTCTCTCCCCAAACATCAACCGACAACCAAACCTAAACAAAACCATTTGTGAAATTCGAAACCCATCTGAATGTCCCACTCTCCAGTACTACTCACGTTTACTCACATTTTATCTTTTACCTCTCTTTGTCTTTCCTCTTTAATCCAGTCTTCCCTGAATTTGATGGCAAAGGTTTCATAGATGTCAATGGAGTTGGTGTCCCAAACTAAACATGCCTAGGCAACTTGCTACGCAAATGTAGAAATTGATTCTACCTCTACTTCAGCTGTGTTTTGAACATGCATAAAACGACCATAAGGGAAGTAACCATTCATCCTTTTTGTAACCTCCTCTTACACCCTGTTCCATAAAAGTCTTTGAATGATATAACTCAGCTACATATCCAATTGGTGAACTCCCTATCAAGATGTTTATCAGAAATACTGGGTTTATTTTACCTAACTTCAAACATCTGCAATCTAGGGATCTACATCTAAACTAGTGAACATAGGTTCCCTTTACAGTTAAGAGGCATTTTTAAAGTTAAAGTCTTATTTTAAGCACGTACTTAAGAATAAGTAGACTTTTATTTTAGATTTCTCTATGTCTTAATTTTTTCTGATAAAAGTGTAAATAACTCAGTTGAAAAAGTATACAAGTATTGTTTAAAAATACTATCATATTTATGAATGTTCCAATATCTTAAGATCCATATTTATATATAAATGTATGTAAATAAAAATGAAAGTATATACAGTAATTTACAAATACATGCACAGGCATTTTTCATAAAGTGTTAAAAAATTCTACTACTGAATAAAAAAAAGAGTAGGTATAGAAAATGGTATTTGAGGTTTGAGAAGTTCTGGTATAATTGACCAGGATATATTGTCCAACATTTCAAATACCGCGTAGCTATTTATATGGTGATATGACAGATCCAGTTCTGATCAGTGCTTCTTTAACTATCACCACTTCTTCAACTCCATTTCATTTTTTAGAAAAACGAAATATATTCTGTTGCTTTTCATTCCGTTCATAGCATGTTCAAGCAAAATCAGAACTGGCATCACTAGATGAGTAATCAAACAGGTGGCATCCAAACTAGTTTTTGATGTGTTCCCAGAGAAGACATGATGCAGCTGGCAGATTATTTTGCATGCCAAGTAAGTCTGATAAAGAAAAGCAATCCTTTCAAAACAAAAACAAAAAACCCAAACATTAAAAAAAAAAGCAAGGAGCAATTTGTGAAAACAGAGGAGGCTTTGTTGTTGGAGATTGCAAGAGGCCTGGCCCTCTTGGCTAAGTTTTCTAATATTGCTCATGAGAAAGAGCCTGTCTTAGCAAGTCAACCTCTGTGAACTTTGAGGAACTGCATGATTTTATGGCTTAGAGCACTCTCCGCTTCTTTTTAGGCATCATAATGTCTATCTGAATTTCCAGAGTAACTCAGCCAACAGTAAAGAATAGAGAATTATTGGATATGATCTTAACAGATACAAATACAGAGGAAAGAACAATGCTTTACTTGAGTGGAAGACTTGGAGTCAAATTTGTTTGGAAGGGAAACAGCCCATCTCCAATCTATTTTGAGAATGACAATCCCAACCCTTGGAGGAATATGATAATAACTTTTGTGTTTTTATAAATTTTCTATATGAAGTGATGATCAAAGTGACATCATCATAGGGAGGAAAACTCCTGTCCTGTACTTAATATTTTCTCTAATGTTATACATAAAAAAAGATATATCATGAGATCAATCTTCTTCCACAATACATTACTGTAAGAAAAGGCATCCCAGAAGTTTCATGAAGAATGAAAAAATTTCATACCTTTGGTTTGAGATCTCTGAGGATTTTGTAAGAATTGAAATGCAAATACCTCCACAATGAACAAATAACATTAAAATGACAGCTTTTCTGAGGTCTATCTTGCTTTCAAAATTTCTGAATAACACAGCTAAAAAATTCAAATTGTCAAAAAAAAATTCCAGAAGTCTATTTGCAAAACACACAAAAAATGAGTACTTCAAGCATATTTTCTTTTCAAAGAAGAACTCTAAATATATAGATATATACACACATAACCATTTTTTAAATTGTAAAAGTACGACTCTAAAAATAAAAATGTTCCATAAAACTTACTTCTCAACTTTTAATTTACCTCAATCTGATTTTGAGCCATTAAACATCAATTGTAATACTAGTAATTTATTTTTAAGGTCACAAAATGTTTTCCTTTAAAAGAAAGACCACCATTTTAACAATTTATTTAGCAATTTAATAATATCTTATTTAACAAAGAATACTAGTTCCTAAAAAAATGTGTTATTTTTCAGTTAATACTTTTTTTACTATCTTATATAGTAGACTTAGTTACATTTTTTGTCTTTTTTTAACTTATGAAGAAGAATAGCACTGTCAGTAAGAAATTCTCTTATATTACATATAGTCCCAACAGTTTAGATACCCACACAAAATGGCTCTGAAAAATGATATGACAAAGTGATCTGTTAAATATATAAAATGGAAGCAAAAAAACTCCAGGGCTTCTGTGTCAAGTTCTGCTGTTATAAACTTCGATTTTGTTGGATTCGTAAACCATGGAAAGCAGATGTAAAAGTCCTGATTTAAAGGTGTATTGGGTTGACCCTGGCTGGACACCAGGTGCCCACCAAGCCGCTCTATCACTCCCCTCCTCAGCTGGACAGGGGAGAGAAAATATAATGAAAGATTTGTGGGTCGAGATAAGGACAGGGAGAGATCACTCACCAATTACTGTCATGGGCAAAACAGACTCGACTTGGGGAAAATTAGTTTAATTTATTACCAATCAAATCAGAGTAGGATAATGCGAAAAATAAAAACTAAATCTTAAAACTCCTTCCCCCCACTCCTCCCTTCTTCCCAGGCTTAACTTTACTCCCGAATTCTCTACCTCCTCTCCCCAAGCAGCGCAGGGGGATGGAGAATGGGGGTTGTCGTCAGTTCATGAAATATTGTCTCTGCTGCTCCTTCCTCCTCAGGGGGAGGACTCCTCACGCTCTTCCCCTGCTCCAGTGTGGGGTCCCTCCCACGAGAGACAGTCCTCCCTGAACATCTCCAGCGTAGGTCCTTCCCACGGGCTGCAGTTCCTCATGAACTGCTCCAGCGTGGGTCCCTTCCACGGGGTGCAGTCCTTCAGGAACAGACAGCTCCAGCGTGGGTCCCCCACGGGGTCACAAGTCCTGCCAGCAAACCTGCTCCAGCCTGGGCTCCTCTCTCCACGGGTCCACAGGTCCTGCCAGGAGCCTGCTCCAGCGTGGGCTTCCACAGGGTCACAGCCTCCTTCGGGTGCATCCACCTGCTCCGGTGTGGGGTCCTCCATGGGCTGCAGGTGGATATCTGCTCCACCATGGACCTCCATGTGCTGCAGGGGACAGCCTGCCTCACCATGGTCTTCAGGGGAATCTCTGCTCCGGCGCCTGGAGCACCTCCTTCCCCTCCTTCTTCACTGACCTTGGTGTCTGCAGAGTTGTTTCTCTCACATATTCTCACTCCTTTCTTCTGACTGCTGCTGGTGTTGTGCTGGGTTTTCCCCCGCTTCTTAAATATGTTATCCCAGAGGCACTACCACCGTCACTGATTGGCTCAGCTTGGCCAGCGACGGGTCCATCTTGGAGATGGCTGGCATTGGCTCTGTCGGACATGGGGGAAGCTTCTAGCAGCTTCTCTCAGAAGCCATCCCTGTAGGTCCCCCACTACCAATACAAAAGGTGACTTAAAATTCAAGAAGCTTCTGTATCATGAATGGCATTTCTAAGGTCAGTTTGGTAGATGCTCTTATCTTCAATCCTTGAGCCTCACCTTGTATAGAGTTATCATTCCCTTGGATTACTTTTCCCAAAAGACTGTTAGTCAAATTCTGCTACCAAACGTAAAGTTTTTCTTTCAGAGGATATGATGACGTCCCATGAGTACAATGATAACAGTCCCAGCTGAGATCCCAGGAACTGCTACAGAAATAGTTATCTGTTGTAACACAGCAGAAATAAGGTCTTCATATCTGGATAGTGATTCTTTGCATTTCCTTTGCACACTTATAAGTAATCCAGTAATGTACAAAGCAATGGACAACCAGACTTTATATTTGATGCATTCCTTTAAACCATATTTTCTAAATATAGACCGAACTTTTCACAGAACCTATAATTCAATACTGAAATACAACCACTTGCATGGGATACTTATTATCAGCACATCAGCCATCTATCTGAAAATAGTGTCATTAAAGCAAAGACTGTAGGTGATATTAGGAAAAGCAAATGTTATCAAAGACACAATAAATAATACTTTTTCTTTGTTTGTTCTGTAAAGAGCACAGTCAGCTGTTGAAATAACCAGGGGAAGGGGGAGTTGTTTAACACCTTGCATACTGATCAAGAACTCAAACACTGAACACTTAATACAGAAACTGATATCCACAACACATCTAACAACACATATTCTTTTCTTTTGCTTTCTCCTTGTTCCTGCAAATTATTTTTGTGCAGAACCTCACATTCCATGGGATATTTATTGTTCAAAATTCTTAAACATCACACTGAGAGTCTTTAAATCTAAGGGAACACAAGCAACTTGCTTCTTCCTTTGTTGGTACACTGGAGGTAAAAGGCTTGAGGGGGTGGTTTTGGCTGCCACCCTATTATATTCGTTTGAAGCAAGTTGTTCAAGGGTTTCTTTTCTTTACATTGCTTAGTGGGTGGTTGTC
>VZTQ01013161.1:0-185414 GCA_013400755.1 Pelecanoides urinatrix
GCGACGCAGCCTGTTCGTTCGGCAGACGGGCGTTAGCAGAGGCCGGGCGAGTGGCAGAGCTGGACCCGTGCTGCGCCGGCTCTCCTCTCCGTGGTTGGGATCGACGGAGCTTCAAATCTGGCAAGCTGGTTTTGCACCCTCCTGCCCTTTCCTCTGGGCTGTTGGGGGAAGTCAAGAGATAAGGTCTGGATCTGCCTCGCCGGTGTGTGACTGGAGGGTACGGACACCGCTGGCCTTGCTGGTGAGGAAACACCCAGCCCGTGGGTCGAGGCGAGCAGTTGCTGGCAGGGCTGGGCAGGCAGCGAGCTGCTGCCTGAGCTGGGCTTGGTCCTGGGCACGTGTGACTGCACGGAGAGGAGGGCGAGCCCGGGGAGCCGCAGCCTGCTACCCACGAGGGCTTTGCTGACTGTGGCAGAGCAGAAATGGCTGGACTTGGTCCTTGTAATCAACATCTTATTTTACTTCAGTGGATTTTTCATTTCTGTCTTTTATTCTTGCTTGTAATCTTGTGTTGTTTTCTCAGCTTTGTTTTGCCAGTTTGGCATCTCTGCCTGGCAGAAGTGCTGCTGTTCATTCATCTGGCCTTTTGTGATGAGGACAAATCCTGCTGGCCAGGGCTTGGGGCAGAGTGACCAGGATCTGTGCAGGTGTCCCCACCTTTGTCCCCCTCGCAGCATGGCCTGCAGCCTGCCTGTCCCTTCTGCTCAGCGCTGCTTCTCTGATACATCACCTTTCGTTTTCAAAGCATGGCCATCCTTGAGTTGAGACAGCCACAGGTGAGGAACTGTGGTTGAGCCATGCACAAACGAGAACTTGGATTAAAATAAAATAGTACTCTGGCAGAGTTTTGGCTTGGATCTGAAGAGCTGAAGTGGCATCCACCTTGTATATCACTGCACCCCTCCTGTGGTGGGGTTTCTGCAGTGCTGAGTGTTTCGTGTGGCTGTGTGAGCGCATCCCTTACAAGACCGTTGGTACAGAGCTAGAGAATCTCTTTAATGCCAGCACTAAGAGGTAAGACATGCTCTTATCAAAGGAGCTGCCAAGGTTTTCTGTTCTTTTTTGATCGATCTTGGGTAACTACTGGCATAATAGTAACATAGCCCAGGTCTTCCAAGTAGCTGTGGTATTACGTGATGTTTAATTTGTTCTTTTGTTTTCTCTGGGTATAGAAACAGTCATCTGGTCATTCAGTAGGGCTGGAGAATTTGGAAGGCGTTTATGGGATTTTAAATGAATGATGCAAGAGAATCGGAGCCCCCCTGCACACATGTCTGAGGAGCACATCTGCTTCCAAAGGGCTCTGCCAGATCGACTGGGCATTTACAGAAGGACAGTGATGTCCTTAGACATGGCAGGGTTGGGAATAAGATACTAATCTTCTGATACTCAATCCAGTACCATAATCCACAGTTTGGACTTCAGAACACTGTAACAGAATGCATCTGGCCTTTTCCTTCTGAGGAGTCGGCCCAGCCTCCAGAGTGGGAGACGATGCCCAGTGGCTGCACGGCGCTCGGCAGAGTTCAGAGGAGTTTGAGCCCAAAGCTTGGGCAACACACGCAGCCAGCGGCTGATGCTCCGGCAGCGCTGAATGCCTGCCGCCTTCCAAATGCTGCAAGGCAGAAAGGACCTAACTGAGTTTTCCAACAGCTAGTGCCTGTCTGGGGGCTGAGCAAGAGAATGGACCCTGCATCCCGGTGAGGTGATGGTTCCGTGCTCTTGGTTCCCAAGCTCATGCGTTATCTGTCTGATCCTTGCTGTTCCTTTCCCCTTTTCCCTCCCCCTCTCCTCCCTGCTTCTGCACACCATCGATGTGCCCTCCCCTGCTCCTCATGTTTGATAAGAGGAAGCGTGCGATGCCAGATAAACACATTCCGGTTCCAAACTGCTTGGGTTTATTTTAATCTGCCGGGGCCGTTCAGCAGCCTCAGCACTCTCTTCAGCACTGAGTGCAAAGCCAACAATATATTATCAAGGAGGAGCGTTTAAATGTCCTTAGCCTTGCAGCAGCTTGGGTGGAGAAGGGAGATCCTCCGTCACCCTTTGCATGGGCCCGTGTCTGCCATCATTAGCCCCCTTACACCCATCGTCTGACTTCTCACTCTTTCTCTCTACTATAACCATACTGTATCCGTACTGGGAGATGTCAGGGAAACATATGCTCCAGCTTTTAGTACATTTGCATAATTAGAGTAATGTGTATGAATAATTTATAGCTGTATGTGGCTGCTCAGTGTGTGACGTTAGCACCCCTCGCTAAATCCTTTCCAGTGGGTGGTGCAGATCCTGCACCAGAGCCATTGTGCCGATGCAGTGTACAGCCCACCGGCAGGCGCGGGAGCCCTGCTTTGAGAGATTGGGGGGTGCACATATGTGTGTGTGTTTATATTTAGTGGAGGAAGATGGGCTCTTACAGTTCTAGGGGAAGAGCAGGCTAGAAGTCTGAGAGGTTAAAATGCCTTAGACTCCTAGGCTTAGAACTTGCTCCATTTATGCAGAAGCTGTGAATTAAAATGTTCTGCAACATTTCAAAGCTGAGGCAGGGATTTTTCCAGCAGGACTCAGGCGTGACTAGTTTGTTAGTTTGTGTGCCAGGTTTATGGGTTTTTTAAATGACTTTTTCACATCATAAAACTTAGTAGCATGAGGGTCAGGGGGGGGAAATAAACTTGCCTGCACTGTATCACAGAGCCTGATGTCAATCAGTTGGTCAATAAATAGTAGCAAAGGATTGCCTGGGCACTATCTCACTATTTACCAGCTCTTTAGTGTGCAGGTTCTCATGCTGGAAAGGCCAGAGTCCCAGGCAGGTTTTCGAAAGGAGTGATCCGAGTGGTTGAATTCTGGTATTTATGTTCCAGTTAATTTTAGCTTAAACTATATTTGGTCCTTTCCAAATGTTTGAGAGCCTTGGCTGGAAAGCGCTATGTAAACTGGAATGAAGCGCAGGCATGCACACCTATTGGCTCATTAGTATTATCCACTGGGAAACTGAGGCAGGTGGTTAAGCTGAGCAAGTTTGCATAACGAGCGTGTGGTGCAGCCTGGACTGTTCTCCGCCATGCGTACAGCCAGCGGCTCCTCAGAGGGGTATGTGTTTGAAGGGTAACAGGTGCAGTCATAGTCCTTAAAGCCCTTGCTTTGAACCTTTTCACTTTACAGAATTACTTTGTAAAGCAGTTGGTGAGTTAGCAAAATCAGAGGGGATTGCCGTTGAGTTTTATGGAGTCATTTCTGATTTATATTGCTGTCAGTGAGAAGTTAAATGAGCCCAGCATTCAGCAGACTGACGTTCAGGTGCATGCGTCTCCTGAGCGCGCTGCTCTGCGCTTCCTGCCCAAAAACGTAGCTGATGTACCCAGCCAGTCAACAACCGTGTTTGTAAGACCCTCATGAATATTCAGTGTAACTCTTACAATTGATGGTGTTGCCATTACACAGCCATGTGAACCCCTGGGAACGATGAGGCCTTGGTCGATGTTCCTGGAAGCCCCCCTAGTCCGGTTGCCCGGCCCCAGCCCGAAGGAGCCTGTGTGGTCCCCACGTCCCTGCCAGGCTGGGTCCTTACCTTCAGACTGCATTTAAAAACAACGCAAGACAAAATCCAAACCAACCCTGCCAGGATGAATAATTAGGTGGAGATCATTAACGTTTGCCTCCTTAAAAACATACGTGGATTATTCTTTAATGGAAAGTTAATTGTTTTATTATTCTCTCCAGATGGTTCTTTTCCTTTACATTCACAGGGGAATGGATATAGCCTGGGAGTCAGTCTCCTGTGAGCAGAGCTCATAACCAAAAATGCAACTCTGTCACTGATCAAGATACAAAACAGTAGAAAATATGTATACATATTCCATCGTAGTTTCAGATTTTAAATATTATTTGTAGGCTGGAAGTGCCCCCTCAGCTTGAAATGCTGCAGGCTGTGGAGTTTGCAGTTCTCTTCCTGGTCAAGCAAACGCTTGGTGTCGGACTCTACCGAATCCTGGTTTTCATGCGGCTGATGAATTGCTTCCAAATACTGGACTGTGGAGGAGCCTGCAACTGGGAGCACTGAAATACGCAGTTGTACTAAAAGGTTTAAAGAAGGAAGCTGCTGTTAGATGCTCCGGGTTATTGTATGGAGGCAGCAGGAGGATGTGTGGCATCTCCTTTGCTCTGCATGTAGAAATGCAGGAGGGCTTGGGAAGGTGGGGAGAACACGGTGGAGGTGACTTGTCAAGGGCACAGTTGTGGGTTTTATGTTCTAGTGTGGCTTCAACCTGATAGATTGCAGCTGCGAGCTTGCATGTGAAATGAGCATATTTATCGTTTCTCATTACAACAGATCACCTTTGACATCCGATGTGAATAACTTGAATGGGCCCCTTATTTCAAATACCCAGCCATGCTGACCTGTTGGCCTGCAATGATTCTGCTGGTTTTATAGGTACTTATTTCCTTTTAATTATTTAGAGTTAAAATGTTATTGTAAGGGAGGGAGAGAGTGGAGTCTGGTATTAGATCAGCCTTTTCTTCCTCATTGAAGTCCAGGTGGTGTGCGTACATCGGAGAGCTTTGCTCGAAGACTGAGGACCCGTGCTATGATTAAAGCTGTGGTTTGCTGTTGCTTTATGGAAAGAGAGGGCTCTGCTTTCGGGAGGAACTGCCTCTTGGGAGACTCCAGGTTCTGGTGACCTTCAGGGTTCTGTAGCTTTCCAACGCTTGTATCCTTTGCAGCTAACTTTGACAATGCTGCGTACAATGAGCTTGAAAAAACCCACACTCTTGAGTTGCAGGGATAAGCCAGACCCTCTCATAGTTTGAGAGGTTGTATCCAAAGCAGAGGGAATGAAGGGAGAAAGGAAGATGAACAGGCTAAGGAGGAAATGTAGCAGGAAGGTGATGCTAATTGTTATGGATTCTCCTCTCCCTTGTGTTGCTCTCGGGCTGAGCAGTGCCATCTGATGCAAGTGGAGCATCTCCTCTTCGTTTTGATATATTTTGGAGGATTTCTGTTTTATTTTCGGGGATTTATATTTGTGTCTGGTCCTTGTCATTCAGTTATTCATCGAGCTTCAGATTTTATTGACTTTTTTCCCTTTTCTAACTGACCTTTCACACCTGTAAGCGTCCAAGACAGATTTAGTATGTGTTTGTTCAGCACCTACCATAACCAATAGCGTCATGCTTTTTGGACACTGACCATAGTATAAATATTAAATAGTAAGTAAGAGCACTGAGAAAAATCCTGTCTGAATGAAACATGAGATTTGCCTGTGCGAAGAGATGCTGTGAATGAGAGGCACAGCTGTTTCTATCAGGGCAGTTCCCTAAATGTCCGGGTGATGTGCCTTGGACTGGTGACAGGATATTGATGTTTGTAGGTGTCAGAGGAGACTCTAGGGGTTGTTTAAGCAGTAGCATTAGTTATCGTCTGTTGGATTCCCAAGTGAAGTCTTTGCCTGTAGCTGGGAGGCAGGGAGCAGATTTTCAGTTCCCTGCTGTGACTGTAAGGCCAGGTAAATAGAGAAGGAGGAGACAGCGGGGGGTTTATGTGACTTGAGGAGCAAAGAAGATTGTAATGGTAAATGTTGGATTACTTTTAAAAACAAGTAGGTCATTGAAGATACCATGATTGGTGAACAGAAAAAGAAAGAAAGGCGGATTTATTCCTTGTTCTTCTAAAGATTTGTTACACTGTAAAGCTTGCTTCACTGCTCAGCATGCTGTCATTTTTAATTTTGGAAGTTCTTTGTTTCTATTTTTGTCAGTGGTCCAGTAAGGATGACACTGGACTTGAGATTAGGGACCTGGGATCTTCAAAGGAGCTGTGGTTCCCAGTTCCGCTGGGCATTGCAAGCAGGCTGGGCCTTACCGTAGCGCTTGTTGGGAACATCGGCTGTTGTTTCTGTTTCCTGCTCTAGCAGGGGTTTGCCTGTGACCCTGTGGTGCTCCAGACAAAATACTTAACATTCCAGTTGTCTTTTGTCTTCTGCCCCTCTTGCAGAGTGCTAGCATGCAAGAAAAACATTTTTCTCCATCCCTGCCTTTTGTAGAAGAGAGAAGATGGCCACTTTACATCCAGTGATAATTATTTCACATGAGGTATCTACATAAAGAGAAGAGTCTTCATAGCGTCTGCACGGTGTATGTCTGATTCTGCTTAGTTGCCGGCTGGGGTTGAACCACGGCAAAATGATAGTTCCAATGTGTTCTTAAACTCTCCGTGTCTTGGTGTTCATTGAAAAAGAAATCATAGCATGATAATACCATGCTTACATCTAGCCCATTTCATGGCTGATTATTGAAATTACTTGCAAACAAGTTTGCTCTCACATCTCAATGCAGAAGAGAAGGAAAACATTACAGTCTGTCCACTGTAAGTAGGTAAATTGAGGCTTGGGCGAGGGAAGTCCTTACTCTGCACAGCGAGTCTGATGGAGGCTGGGGAGGGAACCTGTGAATCCCGACTCCGAGGCTTATCTTCCACATGTCTTCTTTAATAACAACTGCTCAGTTTGTCATTTCTGGCTCATTACTACATCTATTAGTACTGAGCAGTGGATCCTAGGAAATACGCGTGAGAGAGACAAACTTTCGGCTTTGAATTCTCCCTTAGGAAACTTATTTCTGGCATGTTTCACGAGTGGCAGCTTCTTGTTTATATTCATAGGATTTATAACGTGATATTTTCTCTTTGGCTCTGCCCTCGGCTCCCTCCCATGACCCAGTGATACACCTTCGTTCTCGCCTTGCCTCTGCTGCTGGTGAGTGCCAGGTTGGAGGGCTGTGCTCCTGATGCAGCGCCCGAGCAGCAGTTGATTGCTAGCTTTCCCTCCTCCTTAGATGTGTGCTAGCTCTTGAACGACATTCTGAGGTGCCTGAAGCATTCTGTGGAAGAAAATTAATTGGTTTTGACAAACCACAGCAGTCCCGTGGGTGCCTGGGAGTGCAACATTTATTGAAACCAGGCAGGAAATCAAAACGCTCTGGTGTTCATTCACCTCCAGTGCAGCTGTATTCAAAAAAAAAAAATTCTTAACCTTCCTCTGGATTTTTCACTCTAACATTTGGATTGTCGCCTAACTTTCTAATAAAACCTCCTTTTTCTTTTAAAAGCGAGGTTAGTGGTCATGAAAGATGCCCGAATGACAGCCCAGGGAGTAGATGGTCTCTGTTTACCCGCAGAGCAAATGCAGCATCAGGGCAAAGGTACTTGCCGTTGTGCTCCCACCCTGACCCGCAGCATCCCACAGGAGGGTGGGAAGTGCCGGTTTTTGGCACTTCTGGGCTTGGCCTCTTGGCTTACACAACTGAATAAGGACTCAGGCTTCTCCTGCTATTGCAAAACAGTATTGCGGAAGGATTTTTCCTCACAGCTGCAGATATAACAACTTCAATGCAAACCTCAAACTGAAAGCGCTCTGCTAGCAGAAACCGTCTCCTAGCCCCACTCTTCCAGGAGTCTGGCCTGTCTTCCTAACATATTGGTTACAATATGATTCATTTCTAAAACATATGCTGGTATCCAGTGCAAGTTACAGCCACTCTCGTTGGCAGAGGAAGGTACCTACGTATGTGGAAGGTGTGCTACGGTGCGTGGCCCCTGCGGTGACTACAGCGATGTGGATGCCCTTCAGTCGGACGCTGGCTTCAGGTCGCTGGTCTGCTCTGTGCAGGTAACTTAGTGGGAGTCATTAGGTTACCATCAAGTTTGAGTTAGTGTTGGTTCACCTTTAAGAAATAACCAGCACTGGTCTTCATACGATTCTGAAGGCAAGACTGGGAAATGAGGGTAGCAGTTTTTAAGCACAAGCTAGTTACTGCCCAGGTCCAGTCGCAAAATAGGATTGGTTTTAGTTTTATGTGGGGTGTCCTGTCAGCCTGTAAAGCGGCGTGTGATTTCTGGACCATGCCCTGCTTGATAGGGCTGTGGAATCTTTTTACAGGTCTTTTTCTGTCTGTGGGCATCCCCAGGAATGGTGTTAGTAGGGGGAAGCCATATGTTTTTAGCCTGTAGGATTAGGGTTATCGTGGGTCTTAGCCTCACGGACTGGAAAGAGTACTGGAGCCACTGGAAAGGATTGGGGAAAGCATTCACAGACAAATGATGTAATGGAGTTATTCAGCCCCTCCAGGGGCCTTACTGCAGCAGATTTTGTGGGGTTTAGCAGGGGTTTATGTTGTCCATCACCACAAGATTTATGTGGGTATGGTAGGGGTGAGCGCTCTGAATTCAGTAAATGAGCGTCTGGGGGAAGCTGTGTGTTAGGCAGAAGGTCCTTGCTGTGTTCTCAGCAGCGGCAAGTGCCGAACGGAGGTGGGACATCAGGCTGAGAAACCAGCTGTGCCCTGGGGCTGTCGGTGTGGTTAGAAACCCTGCAGGTGGATCGAAGCTCCTGCTAATTGCTGGGGTGTCAGAGATGGGGAAGCAGCGAGGGCAGAGGAAGCATTTGCCTCTGAAGTCTTGCTGTGAATTGGCTTTTTACATTATTGCTTGCAGAGCCGAGCAGGGGTGCGTGGTGTCTGTAAGAGGGACAGATGGGGAGAACAGCCTCGGTAGGTCCTTGAGACAGAGCAGGTAACGTGACTGCGGCAGCGAGTGGAGGAGTGTGAATGGCTGCTCGCCCTGCGTCATGGTGAGATGGTGAGAACTCCTTAAGCAATTAATTAGCACAGCTGAGAAGCCTGAGCTCAGTGCTAAAGGTGATCTGCAGTTGTACCAACAGAGGCTTTATTCTTCTGGCTTGGGACCTAGCTGGGGGCCTGTCTTGGTGGTTGTTCATGATTAGCTTTTAGAAGCATTGCAGTATCTTGTAGAATAGCTTGTAGAAGCATTGCCCTAAAAGTCCAGTAATGTGGGAGGCCAAAGAGGGGGTCATCAGCTTTGGCAGTTCTGGGTACTGTCGGAGAAACACTCGCGTACGTGGTCCGTGGCAGAGCGGTGCTTGCACACCGTAGGAGTGCACCATCCCACCTGTCTGATGTGAGCTCACGTGGAGGGAGGTAAATGGGCCCCAGCCCTCGGGAGGGGGGTCAGGGCGTGGGGTGGTTGAAGGTTTGCACTAGAAGCGACCGTGACCTGCGTGCTGGCAGAGCTGATGCACGGAGTGGCAGCAGTGCTCTCTGTAATTACTGCATGGGTTTCTCCTTTACCTTTTTCCTCTTCTAATGATTCTGCTTTCTGGAATAACCATTATCTACTTTGGATATCAATTTCTATAGGAAACTGGCTCTAGCTAAAATTGTAAATTAACTGCTTTGAAGCTTGTGTCCCAGATGTCAGTAGTGATAGATACTGTTGAGTGGTTTCTAGCTAGAAAAGACTTTGAGCAGTGTCATTTTTCATGGGAAAACTTCCCATATGCTTCTCCAAGAGGCTTTTCTGGGCAATTAAGTGACATGCTGTATGCAGAGATAACGTGAAATCAGAGAGCTTTCGCATTCCATCTTCTATGACATATCGTACATACAGGGAAAGTGGTCACCGTGAGTTTGGCCCTTGGCCTCAGTTACTGCTACAGGAGCAGGGTTTGCCATCCCAGCTATTGCCCATAACCAACAGGACTCCTGTGGTGTTTGTTGTATGAGCTGTGATACACCCTGAAGCTGGGATGTGGGAGGATCTGCGGCAGAGGGAATCCCATCCTGAGGACGAGGGAGCCCGCTGAATGGCAGAGCAGGGTACGCAGCCCTGCAGGGCATTTCCTGAGCCGGTGGGATGTCTGGTAACAGAGAGGCAACGCTCTGGACAAGGTTAAAGTGTCACGGGAGTGAAGATCCTTTGATGCAACTGACTGGCACCTTCTGTTCCTCTCTTATTTAACAGACTAACACAGTTCTTCTCACAAGGAGCATCTGACTGTAGGGAAAACCAAAGTGTGCTGCTACTCACATCTAGGGCAACAGGACAAAGAAGTCTGGGGGGAAAACTCAGCAAAAAGCATCATTCTAGATGCATGCAAGGTCTCTTGTGGCTCTTGGCAAGGAAGGGTGCATCATGGATTGTGAGTTAGGGGGCTTTTGCAGAGTCCCCAGCGGAGAAAAGAGAACATCTTCTGGTAGCACTGGTAGCTTCAGTCAGCTTGGGAACCGAGCTGTGGGCTGTCCGGGCCCCTGTGCGGCTCCGTGCACCATGCCAGCTGCCTCGGCACCTCCCAGGAGTCAAGCCCTCTTCTGTTCAGGATTCTCCTTGCTTGGCTCCTCTGTACCAGCAGTCCTGAGGTTCCTGCTGCTTTGCATTACAGCCACGTGTCAAGACATCCCAGCTCCTGGGGTCAACTGCTAAGTGTTTGCTTCTTTATCGGATATTTACTTAGGAGGATTTCATTATATTGAATCTACTAGCTTTGAATAAATTCACATGCGGTAAATTTATTCTTATTCTTTTTGAAGGGACTTCTATGCTAGAGAAAACTTAGAAGACAACCATTTATACCAAAAGCAATTACTTTCCTGGTAATTTTGTATGTATTTTACTGCAGATACTGTATTTCTATTTGACTATAAGCTTTCTCCCGAGTGCCACTGCTGTGCTGGAAGTGGCGAAAGTTAGATGCTTGAATTTGTGGTGCCCCAAGATTTTCACAGTTAACACAGAATGTATTTGTCTAGGCACTTATTTGAAGAAGCTCCACCTGTCTGCATAAAGCTGCAGGTTGATCTCATCAGAGTCCACTTGTGGTTGTTTCATGTGAAATGTGTGGGGGTTTGGTTTTGTTTTCTTGGGGTTTTTTGGTTGGTTGGGTTTTTTGTCAAGACCAGTGTGTCAGCTTCTGGTTGTTGGATTTCTTCAGCCAGGTGGCAGAGATGGTCTTAGGTGGCACTGCAGAGGGCACCTCCAAAGCCTTGTCACTCAGTTCACGAGCATCCAGGAACCGTACTTTGCAATATGGATAAGCTGAAGTATTGGCAAAAGCAGCTTACCTTATGATTTGGAATAACAAACAAACCTGTAAAAATCCATCTGCAAATAACTTTCAANGCCACATTCAGAACAAAGCAGGAGGAAAAGTAAGGATTTGGGCAGTTTGGTCTGATAATCCAAGTCCTCTCTCAACTGCTTTATTTTGCACGCTGTGCTTCAAAGGAAAGAAAAACACCAGGTAAGTCATTCAGCACCTCTGTGTTGAACAGAATAAAAATACTTGGTGGTCCCTGTGATTAAAAAGCATTGTTTTGGGGCTGGAAGTTTGATTTACCAAAATTACTGGTTGCATAGATATTGATGGTGATAATAGCTGTCCATCCTCCATTTAAATGTGCTCTTAGCATTTCCAGAGTGCAAGCATGTGGATGAATCTTTTTGAAAATGGACAAGGGAAAATTGGGGGGACGTGCACAGAAGAGAAGCACGTTCATTCTAAAATCCAGAAGAGTAGAACTCCAACACAAGTTTCTCACTAACAAGATTTATTTCATTTACAAGTGGCTCATTGACTGGTTTAAAAAAGGAAAAACAAAACAAAAATCTTGAAGTGTAGGTTCCTGTTAACTTGCAAATTCTATATTCCATGCTGGATTATTGCTTTTTTGGGAACCAATGACAATTATAGTGCACATAATCTACATATTTCATCAGAAGGCACGTTGCATAATCCTGTAACAGGAAGATCACTCTGTGTGCAGAGAAATAGGGAGAAAGTTTAGGATCCCCCCAAAACTAACAGTCCCTTTTTAAAGGGAAAAAATTCAATTAATTATAAAGTATTGCTGTCATAGTGTGTAACGCTTGTGCTCAAGCCCAAATCTGAAATGAACAAAGAACTTGTCATCTGAACAACCCTTAATGTCCCTTAACAGTTTGTGGCTAGCTTTAACCCTTGCAATAGACTGAAGAGAAAAATCACATAGTGACTTTCCTAATATTTCTGTAGTGAAGTAGACAGAAACATTTGTCTGAGCATTTCTATGGCATGAGAATGTCGTAGAGCTTTCAGGGCTGTTCGTTATCCAAGTAAGCCACTTGCATCTGGAGGAATCGCACATCCCACTTGATTTTTGACCTTTTTTCCTTGCATGGCATTTGGTTTAGGATTTCATGACAAACAGAACATTTATTGCTGGATCAGTAGGTCTGTGAAGTTTCAGTGAGTCCAGATAAGGGCACAAACTTGAGCTGATTTGCTGGCAAAAAGAAGAAAAGACTTTTGTGATTCAAGTAGAAAGTAGGTGGTCAGGACACCTGTGGTTGGGTCCTGTCTCTGTCTTGAGCCTGTTCCGTGAGCCTGGGTAGGTCCGTGATCTCGGTGCATCATCCCAGTGTAGAACTTTATTGATGGACTTCCCTCCCACAGTGAGGATTTCCAAATTCACATTTGATGAATGTTGGTAACACCCGCCACAGAAAAATCTAGGGACAAATTACACACTGGTGGTTATTTTTAAAAGGAAACCAAAAGAAAAATAAGCACGCTGTGAGCGTTTTGTAATTCATGTTTCGAAGTTGAAGCTCGATAGGTAGAAATTAGCCTGAACTGAAAGTACAGAAAAACTTTGGGCACAACAGGGCTTTGCACTACTTTGCTAGTATTCATAGAAAAGTACGTTTTGGCAGATTTCTAGTTTCAGCTTCTTCGTGTGCTATTATAACCCTCTTCACAGAGATCCAGCAAACCTTGGAAAAATCACACGTGAACTCACTTAAATCTTTTTTTCTCCCCAAAGCTTCTAAATGGAGGTTTAGGGCTCAAGCTGCTTCTAGCTGTTGTGGTCTGCCTCAGTTTTAGTTATTTTTCTTGTGAAAGACTGAGCAGAAGTTAAATTGGTGCTGTAATAAAAGGTGTCCCTATTTCATAAGGACCTTAGGACCAGCTGTTGAAGCCAAACACTAGCCTAAGAAGGTCTCCAGGGGTTGGCTTTGATGGAGGTAATCTTTTTTGTAATACCATTCCTAATGTGGATCTCTGTTAGCTATATGTAATAATTTCTTTTGCTGTATTTGTTCTGGTACATCTCCAGGGCTGCTTGTATGTGCTGTAGAATATTTACCCTATTTCTTTTTTTCCACCTATTTTGCTGTGGTCTTATAATACGTATCTGTTGCAGATCTGTTCTCTTCTAAATGTGTAGTGTTCCTCCTAGTTTCTCCCTTACCCCTTCTAGCAGGTTTGTGTTTGTCTTCTCCCTCCAATGTCCTCCTCTGAGCGTTGCACCTGTGAGCTGCGGGCGCTTCCAACTGCGGCTGCAGTTCCTGCTCGTGGTATTTGCAGCGTTGGGAGCAGGAGGGAGAGGAGCGGTACAGCAATGGTTGCCCCAGTATCCTCTGATTCTCACTGGTGGCTCCTGTTCAGATATCTTTGTTGTCTAACAGATAGGTAGGAATTCAGCTACGGTAGCTACAGTCTCAAGCTTGTTGCATTTGGTCCTGGCGTATTTCCCCAGCGAATCCTTCCTGCTTGCTAGTCGTTTATCCTGTCCTGACACTAGCTGTTATCAAGTGGTATCGTGATGCTTTGAGATGTCTGGAGGTGTTTCAGGAATCTTGTTACTCCTACTTCTCTTTCTTTGCATCTCTCTTGCTATATAGATGATGCCATAATAGAATAACAACTCATTGAGGAGACTGTTGGATTTTGTTTTGACAATTACCGCTTGATCGCGTTTGTCATTGCTTTTTCCTGCTTATTTTTTCCATGCTTTGGATTGATTTGAAGATGTTTTGGTCAAATATTGAGGCACCCTAAACCATGGCAGAACAAGTCTTCTCTAAGAGTAATATTAGAACTCTTGTTCAAATCTTCCCCTACCTCTGTCACCCCAAAACCCGTCTTCACCCCTATGCCACCCCACCCATTATACATGTCTCCAATGTTTCTGGTGGCAGATAATTTCTTTTATTTGTCATCTAGAGCTCTCCTGCCTATCTGGCCATTTGTCTAGAAAATCTAGATAGCTTTTAGACCGGTCAGAGGAATTCCACGGCACTGAGTTAACTGAGAGGTGGGGGTCTCTTCATCTCCGACCCTTTGTTTGCTCCAGCTCAACAGAAGGGCGCAGCATTGGGGATGGGCCTGTGTCATGTCCGTGGTGTGCAAGGGAATCGTTCTTGCATCTCTTCTGCCACCTCTTCTGAAGAGCAGCTCACGGCTGTAATTCCTGCAGCCAGAGGGACTCCGGTGGATCAACAGGGTTGTCCGGGCCGGACCTCTGCTGCCTGCCCGGGAGACCTGGGGCCGCGCCGCCCCTCTGCCCTCCCCTAGGAAGGGAGGGGATCCAGCTGACCAAACTCAATTACTTCGTCAGCAAGGATAAATAAGGATCATAATCCAATTGTTATGGCAATTGCAATGCAGCAAACTTCAGGCACCTTTCCAAGGCTTCTGTATTTATACCTCACGGGGTTAAAGCGAAGGGAGGCAGACCAGCTATGGGAAATAAGAAGTATTTCATTTAAAATCTAAGGTCATAGTCTTTTTAATGTGAAAATGTAGCACAGCATCCAAGTTTGTAGTATTTAGGACTATGAGTGAAGGAATTTTCTGAAAGTCTATAAGCAAATCTGAACAAGATTATTAATTATCAGGTCCTTTCAGGAATTTGTCTTAGTTTTTTCCTATGTTCCAAATGATAATAACAACAAGATAATGAAGACAAATTTTCCATAGCTGTAACTGAAAGCTTGGTACAGGCTGTATTTGAGGCAACCGGGTCATACTATGGTTAAATTATTAAAGATTGCTGTATCTAGTTACTCGGATACAACAAAGTTAAGTCAGCAGCATAGCACCTACAAAGCGGGGTCTGATGTTGCGTTAGACCTCTTCTGCAGGTGACGGGTGTGCAATGCGCGTGTCCTAATGACTCGCGGCTGGTGCAGACGAGGTGTGTGCCGTGCCCGCTCGTCAGCGTAGACCGCACGTCCGCAAAGGCAGCGCTGTGCGTCCCGCGGGGGCCGGGGGCTGGTGGGCTGGGGGGGAGCTCTGGAAACACGACGGTGTCGCGGCTGGAGGACTGATCTCTCCCTACGTCGGGACCTGTGTTCCCACGCTCACTGCGAAGTCATAAAATCAATTACAAATTAAAGGCCAGATTCATGAGTTCACTTCAGCTGCTCTAGTGGTACAAACCAGCTGCAAATTCAGCATTTATGCTGCTCTTACTTCCCCCAGCTTTTACCTGTTAGTAGCTTTGCCTTTAAAACCATTTTTTTAAATGGCTTGAGATTGATGCTCAACTTCAAAGTGCTGACAAATATTGCATTGCAAATTCTTCCTTGGGCTACTTGATTACTCTTTTTCTTTTCTTTTTTTTTTTTTTTTTAAATAATTTTGGAAACAAAGGATATTCTTCAGGGGAATACTGTGCTAAGGTGAATGATGTTTCAGAGCACACCTCAGTGCAATCTGAACAGCATTGCAGTTCCATCGGTCAGTTCTAAACCCAAGATTTGCACAGTTAAGAATGCTTGTTATGATGTATAATTCTGTTAGACTAAGGAGTGCTTGGATAAAAAGAAATCTCAATTCTGTCCTCTCACAAACTAGTACCATTTGTCTACTCTTGTTAGAATTCATTGAATCATGTGAGAGTTTGATTTTTTTTTTTTTTAAAATTAACTGTGGTTATTTCATTGTTATTTCATACTGAAAGCTCCTACTCCCACTTCTTTTAACAGTATTAAGCAAAACCATAACAATCATGGTTAAGGTTTAAGAACCCAAGTTCAGTAACATATTTCAAAACATAATATATTAAAGTCTCACATTATGTAACTGCCACACAGTTTAATTTTTGGATGGTTTCATTGTGCATTTGAGGTTGCAGATACTGCTAGCTTTTCTTTCCAGTCTAGTGTTAAAACATCAAATTTCCTGATTTCATCATGCATGTTCTTGCACAGTTGCTTTTAAATATTTCATCCAAAATTACTGATACGCCTGCTCTGCTTTATAATGCTTTTTTGGGGACTAATGACAACTCCTTAGGATTTGTAGGGGTTTTCTCATGTTCAAATTGGTCAGTATTCTTCCCACTTAGCTCTATCATAACATAGATTTATTGTAACTGAAAGCTTCTGGCAGGCAAAATCGCCCCTGGCTTTATAGCTTTTTTAGCAGGTCCTTAAACAATTAACTTGAATTAACCAGCAGTGTCCGGTGTGTGTGCCTGTCCGGGAGGGAGGTTTGTGTTTGAATAGCCCACGCAGCGGCACCGAGGAGGCAGAACCCAGCACAGACCAAGGCACCGTGCTCCTGAATTTGAATGGCTTTTCTCTAGAAGCATCCTAGCCGTGGTTTTCAGAAGTTTATAAATGACTGTCTCCACACGTCTGCGTAAGTCAGGTATAAAACCATCCTACCAGTTAAATCAGAAATCGGACGAAGAGAGAGGGGACAAGGGAGGAGAGATTATATAATCCTCTTTACTGGAACAAGTGAAAATCTCACCATTTTCCCCAAATAAGCAACGTGTTCTGTCAGCACAACAATAAAGTGCGCGTGTGCATATTCATCACAACCTGTATAGCCATACATTTGTATAATTAATCAGGATTGGGGGAAAACACATTTGCATCTACGCAAACGGTCTTCCAAAAAATCAAGCAAGGAGAGACTGTTCCAAGTAATCGCAACCACTCTCCTTGCGCAGTGCAGCAGGTCGGCTGACGGCACCGTGAACTTCCACGGGGTGGATTAAGGAAGGGGATCTGGCTATTAATTAATAAGTTCAGCAGCCTTTGTGCACCTGTGTGGCTGTGCCCAGCCAGGGCAGCGGCGTGTGGCTGTGGGGGGCCGGAGGTCCGCGCAGCCAGCGTGCCGTGCGGATGGCGGCTCCTTGGCTCTCGGGAAGATTAACCTATTTTTAGACCAAACTGTTGGTGTGAGGCCAGAAGAAACCTTCCATCTTTTAGATTTATGGAGGTTGCCAGGCAGATCTTAAACACTTTCTCTAAGCTGCATTTATTTGTATTTTGGCTTCTTTTTGAAGGTTCCCTGTATCTCCTCAGATAGGACCCTCGATATTGAAATGAGTCTGGAGTTTGTCAAGTAATCCAATTCATTCAACATTTGGAATTGCCGTGCTAAAAAAAAGTAATTTATTTTCTAATTATTCCCTGTCTTGCACAACCATGCATCGCTGAAGTGTCGCTATTTAAAATATTTATCTCTCTCTGCTGCGTGATCTGCTTGAAGGCCATGGAGGGGCGATGAAATAAAAGCACTCGTTCCCAGCGCAGGCACATTACTTTGACTTGTCTTGGGCTGTTTTGACGTCTCCCTGTAAATACATTTATTTTTCATTAGGATGTTTCTGGGTTTGTGGCATCCAGGAAAGCCAGAGCCATTATGCTGATCATCTGTTACAGGCAAAATGAAGATAAACAAGTGTAATGAACTCCTGCTGAAGCCATTTCTCTGTTGTCTTTCCCTTGCTGCAAGTGCGTGCGTGTGCGGGAGCAGCCTTGCTCGTGCAGGCTAGATGCGTGTGAGCTGCTGTCGGCACTTGCATTATTCATTTGCGAGGAGGATTCAAGCTCCGAGTGCGCTGGAGTCCTAAGGCTTTGCTGTTGCGTCTGGAGAGGCATGGGGCATCACCCGCGGCGTCCTTCTGGGAGCTGGGGTTTTTCACTCGTCATCTTGCTCCCACCCACTTGCTCCCACAGCGGTTCCCTCCACCCCTCTCCAATGTGTGGCAAGGATAAATACACCGGAGATGGAAATGTGAGGATGTGTCTGTGAGGTCCGAGCGGGCACTGGTGGGGCTGGGGACTGGAGGAACCTGCGGAAGATGACGTGCCCACTGCGGGGATTTCTTGTGCAGGCTGGATAGCCTCATCCCAGCGATGGGCTCAAGAAAACTATCGGAGAGCCTGTGGCATGGTAGCAAATACCCAGTACGGTTGGAGGTTGGTGGATAGGGAGTTAAACACAGCCAGAGACAGGAATATTGTTTGGAGATCAGGGAAAGCTTGGAAAGGATAGAAAGTAAGCTGCAAAGAGGCATGAAGACGAGAATAAAAATGAAAGCGAATATTGAGCTTTCTAGGGTGGCAGATACGCTCTTTCTTCTTCCTAGTCTTTCAATTATTTCTCATTTATTTGAGCCCTCCCTTCCGTGCCCGTCCCCACCCTCCCAAACTGACTTGCTCATTGAGTCTGAGCGAGTTCATGCTGAATTTTAAAATAACTTCTTTTTCTCCATCTCTAAACTGCTAATCTCCCAGGCTGAGGGATCCTGGGACAAAGAGGAGTCCGCAGAGTGGAACTCTGTAAAATTAGCTTTTGCAGCATTAGTGTATGCACGGTTACAGGCTGCAGACCTGCCCCCCCGCCTGGCAGCCTGCCTCCCTTCCCGGGGAGGCTGTAAGGCAGCGCAGGACGAGCTGCCTTCCTCCTCCTCCTCCTTCTCCTCCTCCTCCTCCTCCTCCTCCCTTGCAGCCATCCCTCTGCTGCAAGAGGAGCGGAGGGGAGAGGTTCGCATCCATTCAGACAAGGGTTTAATTTGCATTGTCTCAGGCTCGTCTGCTGTTATCGGAATGTATTCTCTCTCAAATACCGCATAAAACTGAAATTCTAGTGCCGACGCCAAGTCACGGGGGTGATTAGCTGGGAAAAGAGGGCATGTGGGGGGACGTTTTTGGGGTGAAGGCATTGAGCTGAGACTTGGCGCATGCTGTGCATTGCCGCCTTGTGCTGTAAGCCCCCGATCTTGGGCAAGCAATTTAATCTGGGACCTCCGTATGCAGGGTAGGGATGGTTTTGGAGCCCAGGAACGGTGCGGAGGTGAGCGTGTTACAGGCTGGGGTACTGCTGCGATACCCCCGTGGGGAGAGACCTGTCGGTGCCCCCGGGAGATAAGCCGGCGGTGAAGGGCCCTGAGCGAGCGGCTGCAACCCGGAGCTGCAGAGCTGCCCAGGGCCCTCTGCCCGGGTGCCCGAGCGAGCAGAGAAGCCAAAGCACCGCTGGCTCCTGTCTCTGCACTCGTAACCATGAACTGTGTGTTCTCACGCACTGGAAACCCCTGAAGTCCCTCTAAAAACATAGCTCTTCTGGCTTTTAGAGGCCTAATGAGACTGCATGTGTGTTTTCTTTTTATGCAAGCAATAGGCGATGCCTTGAATCTAGCTTTGAGCTCCTTGTGACTATTTCCTGTGCTCTCCTGTGCCCAATTTTGGTGTAAGAACACGGCTCTTGAGCAACTTCCACCAGTGTTCACTCTCAGCTACTGGCTCTCTGCAAATCGCCTGTTAAAACCCCATCTCCATTGCCTGCGCTTCTTTATTCCTCACTGCTTCCGCTGTTGTTTATTAACTTGCTCTGCATGGCATCTGGGGAATTTGATCATTGGAAAAGCAAAATGAAGTTGCGTTACAGCCAAACACATGCAGCAAGGTACTCGCAGCCTGCCGGGCCTTGAGCAGAATCCAGCGTTAAGGCTGCAAACCCTCCCTGCTTCCTCTCCCGGTCCCGCTCAGCTGATTGCCTTCTATTTTTCCTTGTGGTGTTGTTATTAATAATCATATACCAATCTCCTCTGACAATCACAATCATTTCCTGGGAGAGAGCGAATCCAAGTCAACCACATCCAGCTACCCAGCAAAATGATGCTGTGTCTCCCAGCCTGATGAATGCCGCTTCTGGCTGTGCCCTTTCTGTGCGTGGAGCACTTGATGATGCTGGAGGTTTTGAGCTCCATATGTTTCTCAAGGCAACTGGCTGCAGGGAGGAGATGTGGCTGCTGAGGATTAAAGGGGATGGTGATTTTTGGGGAATGACCATGAGAAATAACATACATCTGGCTGTTCCCGTGGGCGCATCTGCCTGCAGCGGTCAGGTGCGATGAAGGGACTGTCGAAGGAGCTGGTGTCCTTGGTCCGGTTTTGCACAGATAAAGTCTCTACCCTTAGTGCATGGTTGTAACTGGCTTTGCAAAAGGTTTTTTGGGAATAGACTGAGCCACGTACCCTGTGCTTCCCTCTGTGTCTGTTCCCCCAGGCTGCATTCTCCTGCAAGCCGAGTCCCAGGGAGCTCTTGCTAACAGGTTTCCTGCTGGAAGGGATTTCCAGTGGCAAAATGGGGGTGAAAGCTTTTTCCCCAGAGCTCACCAGTTTCTCACTTAGCTCCCTTGTACTCCCAGCTTGGCTGTGTGGGCTCCCACGCTACATGTGCTGCCGGGTTTTTCTACCAGAGCAATTCCCCTTGTTGCAATTCTTGACAGCATCACTTTTTCTCCAAGAAACATTGGGCTGCTGAATGTCTAGTGAACTCAATTGGCCTGGATGGATGGGACAAGGCAGCTGGGTGTGCTTTGAGGCAGAAACCACCCTTCCTTCCTCAAAGGAGTCGCTACCAAAGCAAAGGTGGTGACTGCAACTTGCTGGGATGAAAGATTGTGCTTGGGTGGGAAGGAGAGCATGGTAGGGAACTGCGTATCGGCACAGGGCAGGGGGCTCTGACGTGGGGTGCCCCCCAGTGTCTGTGGCTCTTCTCCAGGGTGCCTTGCTCTGCAGCTGCCCTAGATCCGCCTTTTATTGCATTTCATGGAAATAGTTGTCTTTTTGGCTGATGGGATTAGCACGGCTGGCTGTGCAACGTGGGAAGCTGGGGTTGGCAGGCACGCGTTCCATGTGCAGAGGGATCGCCGGGGGCTCGTTGAAGTGGGGTGCCCGGGAAGGGCAGAGCTGTGGGTTGTGTCTCGGGAAACGAGGTCAAGAAACCCTCAGGAGCTCAATTAACCACGGATGACCAGGATGAACTAGGACACCGATTGCATGACTGCTTGGCGAAGACGAGAGCCCGTGGCCTGCTTGGTTTGCTTAGTGTCTTCATTTATTTTGCCTTTATTTTCCACTATTTTGTTGTTGGATTCGGAGTGGAAAGCCCAGACCTGAGCTCCCCACGCGTTGCCCTTGTGACCGAGCAGTGCTCTGGTCGGCAGAGGCGGTCGGCGGCGCAGGCTGCTCCGCGCACAAAAGCAGCGCGTGGCTGGCGTCTGCCTGGCCGTTCGGCTCCTCTCCTTCCCCTCGTCTTCTTGTTCTTTGCTCCAGCAAACTCTGACATACATTTGTCTTTTCTGTATTTCCTTGTGGATCTTTCTATGAAATATTGTGAAGTGGATCCTGTTTTATGTTACAAGCTGTTCATAATGAGATTGGAGAGAGATACAGTGTTTGACTGCAGTGGCTGTTAATTTTAATATGCTGTGAATCTCGAGGCAGCTTTTTATTCTTCCTGCGTTGAACTTGCATACTGCTGCTGCAGGGGGGACATGTCATATGAAACAAAAAGGCTTCATGAAGGACAGAGGGAAGAACTCTGCCAGTATTTTATAAAACATGAGTTTTATTTTCTTAAACACAAATCATGATGTCTAGATGTTTAGAGGTTCATGATTTAGCAGCTCTAAGAAAGAGTTTGACAGCAGTGAAAAGCAGTGAAACCACAGGGGGTGATTGACAGAGGCCTTAAAAATGCACCCAGCTCTGCTGGGCAGAAGACGAGGGTGCGGCGAAAAATACCAGTCCTTGCTGGTCTGAGCAGACAAAGTCCTTCCCAGGCGAGGGGCGGAGGAGAGCCTGGTGCAGCGCGAGGCCGCGGGGGGCAGGTGAGTGCTACAGGGTATGTTCCTCAATGGTTGGATGAGTTGGGTGGAACCAGTGAAATGAAAGGGGAAAGGACAGCTCAAAGTGATCAGGGCCTGGGAAGGAGGACTCGGGAACTCTTTGTAAGATGCTTCAAGTAGATTCTTGCCCGTGTCCTAAAGCAAAATAAACTATAAAAGCCCACATGTGTCTAAAAAGCAACAGCTGTCAGGAAACCCCAAAGAGGTACAACAGGTTCACGGTGGGGATCTGAGCAAGCTCTCCGTGTTCACCCAGCTCTAGGAGTGGCTTCTGGGCTGAAGCTCACCGAGCTCTGGGAGTAACGAAGAAGGGTTTTTTAGTTTTGTTGGGTTTTGGGGTATGGTGGGTTTTTTTATTATGGTGTTGAGCTGAATGGCTGTTCTTGGACTGCCTTAATTCAGAGAGGGAATGTCACCATTTGTGTTCTGTTTGTCAGTTGCCTGTGAGCAGCAGACTGTAGATACAACCACATTTGATCATTTGTCAACTTTTCCTTTTGTGCTAAATATCTGATAGCGTTTGCTGAAAACTCGTGCCATTTATGCTCGTTTGACTAGCTGCTGCAACAATTGCAGGTGATGAAAGAAGAGAGGCTGGGACATGGCTACCGCACATCTGCAATTGAATATTTGTCAACAATAAGGTACTCGCTCGGCTTGCTAATAACAGCCATCGGGAAAGAGGTGGTTCCAGTCTTCACACGCAATTACTAGTTCCCTGAATCTGTGGGCTGACTGAAAGCATATCAAATCACCTTTGCAGAACTGCTCTTGGAGGTGTGTTTCCCATCAGCAGCTGCCTCAGAGGTGTCCGATCCAGAGCAGACCTACAAATTCTCAGCGTGGTGGTGACCCACGGTGCCGAAACCCTTGGGAGACGTGCGTGGGACCTGGCCGTGCTGCTACAGCCATTGAGGATTTTCATGGAAGAGAGATGGGATGTGGCGGGTCTTTTTCGTATCCAACGCTCGTACTCTGGTGCATGTAAAATTCAGCTCTACAGGAGGTCCCCCGCCCAGAGAGCACTGCTGGCAGGGATGTCTTGATTTGGAGGTCCAGGGAAGGCTGGACCCACTTGATGGTAGAGGAGGATGCCCTTTCCCTGTCTCCTCCCCCCTGCTCAGAGCCTCCCAGAAGCCTGAGCAGAGCAGAGCTGTGCTTTGACCTGGTTCCTGCTGTCAAGTGCTTCCATTTACTCTGCAAAAAAAATCTTCCTTGCTGGCTGTGGGAACCAGCCCCCCAGGAGGAGCCCGTGGCTGCCACCATTCCTTGCCCTGCACAGGCACTTGCACAGAACTCCCCGGTCAGAGCGGGCTCTGTGAGCAGCAATATGGCAGTTTTTTGTAGGGTGCTTTTTTTTTACACTTTTGTTTCTCATCAGAGGCTGAGTAGCACGCTCGCACATGGCGTATCAGGCCTCTTGCAGCACACTTCATTTAAAAAGCTAATTTGTAATTGCTAAGCAATACACATGCTCCAACAACCCCCTCCTCTCCAAAGCAAACAGAGAAACGCCACAGAGAAATAAAATAAAATAGGATGAGAATTATCCATGCTTGCTCTACGCTGCTGTTCGTCTGCTGAGGGAAAAGAAGGGGTGAAGTGAAGTTGCTAAAATAAATATAATAAAAAAAGAAGAATAGAAAAACAGGCTCTAATGTACTTAGCCTTGCAAGTTGTGAGATGGGGATTAGCCCTGCCTGTCTTCCCGTTTAGCACAGTGGGCTCTGAATTGTGGGATCGAGGTTGCCTTTTTGAGATCTACCCTTCTGCAAGCAGGTGTGGATGCGGCAGCGAGAGGGGGATGCCAGCCCTCCTGCCCTGCGGCGGGCAGGCGTCAAGGGCTGAGCCGCCGTCCTGGCCAGGAGCGTGGCTGAGCTCCTTCTGCACCCCTTGGTGTCCCCAGTGTATTTTTGAGGGGGGAGAAGTGTTTTATCTTACTGTGTAGCTGTGGAATAGACTGAATCTGCCCCTCAAGGGAGTCCTGAACAGCCTCTGCTTGCATCCGTTGTGTGCCCAGGCCCTTCGTGAGTGCTTTTTCGGAGCAAGGAGACCTGCTGTGTCACTGTGTTAACCACGCAGCTGCTGCCCACCTCTGTCTCTGCCTTCCCCGCCTGCCCTCCTTTGCTCGCTGGCTGCCTGGCAGTCGCTGGGCTGCGCCGCCCTCCTCGCCGAGCCCTCCCACGCGTGGTGGGCTGGCAAGGTGGGCTGGCAAGGTGGGCCTGCCGCTGGGCTTCGCTCCGCAGAGCTGCCAGCTCCGGTCGTGTCATCCCTGCTCCGCTCTGGCTCTACGTGCTCAGCAGGGGCATTTTCAAAGGCGTTCGCCGTCGTTCCCAGCACGGGTTGGAGGGGCAGGGAGCTGGGGAGGAGCGAGCAGCTCTTGCTGAGGAGCACTTCGGGCCGAGATGCGAGGTGGGGGCTGGTGCCTGCCAGGATCCTGTCACTGCCGATATCTTTTACTGCAGTTTTTTTGCAGCATCAGAAAAGCAGGGTGGAATTAGGCCATATAGCCTGTGGTAGGAGCTCTGCTTGTTGGTATTGTTAATGGCTCTGCTCAGAATATGCTGACTTTCTCTGAACAAAAGCTAAAAAGCAACCCTTACAAATTCATCATTATTAGTACTTTGCGCTCGCTTAGCTATGCACGCAGCCGTTCAGGGTGGTAAATACCCGTTCCCTTGCTTGATCATTGTGGCTGTGAAGTGCTCAGCTGGGCCTCCCTTGGATGGCAGCAAAGCCTGGTCCTGGGAGCTCCTGTGTTTGGGGGCGGCCTGGCAGTGGTGGGACAGCAGCTCTCCTCTCCCTCTCCTCTCCTCCCGTAAGCTCACGTAAAACACAAGTAAACCATTTGAAGCCTAAAGGAGTTACAGGGATCCTACGCTACGATGAACCCAGGGAGTTCATCTGATGCCAGTTGTCACTGATTCTGTGACTCCTCTACTATTTAGATGCAAAGGATGACTTACAGCAAAGTTTGCTCTTGAGGTCAGGGATTTCTTGGGCTTGTGAGCCAGAACAGGAGGTTATGCCTGCTAAACCGGGCAGTAATGTGGAGTTCTTTGCGTCTCAGGTCTTGAGACCTCCTGGCAGGGTGGAGATGCTTTGCCCAGCCCAGCCAGCGGGAGAGGACAGGGTACTGGTTTGGCAGGAGGTTGTTGCAGGTCACGGGTATCTTGTCTGGCTGAATTTATGGGAATCCAGCACCAGTACACTCGGTGCTGGGCTCCCGGGAGGAAGGCAGGACTGGTATGACAAGCACCGGTGCAGTATCTCGAGCTGCTGATGTGCACGGCAGAGCATGGCAGCGAGCACGTGTGGTTTGCAGAGCACAGGGAGGTGGCAGGTTGGGTTGTCTTCTCCTTGGGTTGCACCGTGTGTGCTGGTTTAAGTGCAGTAATGTGCTGCCAGGTTGCTGCCAAGAGGCAGCGGCAGCAGCCTGGTGCCCTGCTCTGCTGGCATCCCCGGCTACGTAGGGCCACGGCCTGGGAGTGAAATGCTCATCTCTAACCTGTGAATTTAGTCTCAGCCACCAAGTTCCCTAGGCGTCTTAAAAATAAGTTCTCGGCCTTTCCTTATTGTGACTTCTTCCACTCCAAGTACCACCCGTGTAATCTCCTGCACATTTCAAAGCTACTTGAAACAGCTTCTTGCTTTAGTGCTTGCCAGATTCCCCCCCAGCTGCCAGGAAGAGAGTAAGCAGCCGCTGCCTGTTCTACTTGAGAAATTCAACTGCCAAGTGGTTATTTACAGCGGGCAGAGGAATGAAAATGTTAAATGAAATCAATTGCTGGCAATGTGAAAAAAGGAAGGCGGGGGGGGGACCAAACCCTTACAAAAGCAGGATTACACTGGCTGCAAGCTGCAGCCACCTCAAAAGGATTGCAGACAACAAACAGCAAAATGACAACGGCAGAAAGCCGTGCCCTCATTAACCCAGCCTTCTGCTGACTCCGACTTTTGTTTCTGTTTAATCTCCCTATTCTTGTCCAGTTTGGTCCCTCTCCTGGCAGTGGCTGGGGAGATGGAAGAGTTTTGAGAAGAAAGCTGGATTGTGTTAAAACAGTTGTTTCAGTTCGTTTCAACATCAGGCTCCCTGCCTGGATTTAACCTGGAGGTAAATGAAAAATTAAAAACTAAAGGAGCCCTATCTCCCTGATGAACATTTAATTTTGCCTTAAAAATGGGAGTATCTTTAGTTCCCCTAACTTTTGCAGGGTGGTGGGAAGGTTACCAGGAGAGGCTGCTGGCTGCTTTAGTTTTGGCTGGATCACAAGTCAACTTTATTTCGGTGTCAATCCCTTCCTTTACATGGAAGCGTTAAGCTTCCCTGCTACATCTCTACAGAGACGAGTGAATCACAGCCTTGCATTGGGCAGTGAGGCAATTAATCAGCCATTAAAAAGGAAGATCTGCTGTCTTATAAACCAATTGGAAGGGAACTAGTTGCTTGTGTAACTAATGTAGTAGGGTTACTAGTAAGTTAAAGACCCATTGTGGAGAGAGGAGCTGAAATAAGTCTCTGCTACAGGGGTTTAAAGAACATGTTGAAACCACCAGAGCACCAGATCTTCTGAAACAGGAATCTCAATTTGCAGCCGTACGTTGCAGTAAACACTGTCCCCTCTGCTTGCCTTGCAGTTGGCGGAAGAAAGTATTTTTAACTCTTGATGATGAAGTGTTTTTAAAATTCCCTTGTCTTCACTGGGTTTTTGGGTGGGGGGCTGGAGAAGAGGAGGAGGATGCATGGTGGTCTAGCTCCTGGAGACCACCTCTGAGGTTGGGTGCGAGAGGTGAAGCAGCGCTCCGGGGGGGACAGCTCTGTGTCCTGCAAAGGGGAACGATGCAGGGATGAGGTTGCTGAGGTGCAACAAACCCTGGAGCAAGTCTTGGTGCTCTCTCCATTAATGCAGCACCTTTTTTTTAGCTTGTTTGCAGTATGGGGCTGCTTTCAGGACCTGGGCTGATGCTTTTGCGTAGCACTGCTGTTGTGTTTGGGTCGGTGTTGGTGTGGAGCAGGATTACCGGCTGTAGGCATGGTCTGTGTTGCTGAGATGGCACGCTGTGTTATCTGTGGCTTCTGCAGGGTTTACTCTAGCAGCCACTGGAGCAAATCTCAAGTGTTTAGCTGGTTGCATCGGGCTTTCAATTCTTGGCAGTTATGCTAATGTGCTAATTTGAGCTGCTCTTTCCTGACAAGACGCTCAGTCTGCTGGCTGCTGAGCCAAATCGAGCAGGGGTAACCTCAGCCTGCTACCTGGGAGCACCCAGCTGGGGCCTCACCCCAGGGAAGGGCAGCATGTGGATTTTGGGACCAGCCCCGTGCTCCATCCATCCTGCCAAGGACCTGCAGGGATGGGATGGTGCCGGCCGGGGTGGCTGTCCCAGCTGCAGAGAAGGAAGCGCCTGGGTGAGAGGACTCTCAAACTGATCCTTTAGTTGCCTGTTCAATATATGCTGCTTTTAGAAGAGGTGTGACTGCTGTCATCGGACTGCTGAAGTAACAAAGATATATGTTTAACTTTACCTAATATACTGTGTGCAGCTACTTAGGCACAGTACAAACTAGATAAATAAAACGTGGCTTTGCTTCAGTCCTAGCAATGATTTTGCTTCTGCTCCATCATAACACAGGGCCTATTAATTTCACTGGGAATGTGAAATTAAACCTTACCTTACACTTATGTTCAACAGCATTAACTTGCAGAATTTTAACAGATCATTCCAGACCAACCAAGGTAGTCGTTGCTAATCCTTTTTTGCAATTCCAGTAAGTAGGAATAATTTTAGAGTAGATTTGTGATAGAGAGACTTTGTCTCTGTGTTTGTAGCCTAACATGTTGGAGAGGCAGCGTGGGGCGGTGTGGAGGGTGCTCTGAAACTTGCTCGGTGGCTGTAGGAAAGACATTTAACTTCTCTGCGCCTCTGTTTTCCTGGCTCCCCTCATTTCACAACGTATTTTTTTTACTTGTGGCTTTTCTTGAGAGCAGTATTCGTGTTATTTCTACAGTTACGATGACTAGGAGTGTTACCCTGTCCTGCCCACTGATGCCACCTTGTACCAATCTGCGTACGTGGTGGCAACACGAGCTGTACCTGTGCTCCATCAGTGACAAACTCCTGCACAGGTCAGAACATCATCTGTGACAATAAGCTCCTTTCACTTACTGCTAAGAAAATTCTGCATTTTAGGGCAACTTCTACAAGAGCTTTGGGCTGATCCTGGCCCCACAACAACAGACCACACGCTGTTGTGTAAACGCTTCAAGTCCGGCCAAGCGGAGTGTCTCTTCCTCTGCCTTGCTCTCCAAGTCACTTGTCGTGACCTCCCGTTCGTGACCAGCCCCAGTTCAACTAACTTCATCCTTACTAAGCAGTAAGTGTGGGCTTACGATCGGTAGGGTTGGTGTGTTTTGCTGAGTCAGGCCTTTAATTACACCAAGCTTATGACAGCTCTGCATCCTGAGCGAGAGATGCCCTCGTGATCCGTCTGGCCCTTGGCTCGTAACCAGGGAACGCGCACGCTCCGGTTGAAAGGCACCTCAGCTGAAGTCCGCTGAGCCAGTCCTCAAATTGAGTTTGAAGTCATTAAGTGGAAAAGAAAATTTTTGTGACAAGTGATTTCCCTGAGCAGGTAACAAACTATAATGAAGCGGGGAGGTTTGGCTGGGAAGGTTTATGATAGCAGCTGTGTTCCCCTCCCCTCCTGCGAGCAGTCTGGGCGGGAGAGGATTCGTGGAAAACTGTCCGTGTAGCTGCAAGGTGTGCGTTGGCCTTGGATTAACTTTCCCAATCTTTTCCCCAAAAATGTTGCTGGAGATACTTTGGGAACAAAGGCAGGATGGGTGACTATTTAATTGCCATTTAAGTTGTACTCTTCTTCCCAGCAAAGTAGTTGGTTGTGAAAAGCTTGTGAGCAAATAGCACCCCTGGAAAATGGTGTGATGTGAGGGCTCCGAGTTACTTAAATGCGTTATTGCTAGTTATACCTAAACAATTTCTTCCTCTTGCTTTGGGTCTGTTCCTGCGGGACAGACGGAGCCAGCATGTGTCTGCAACAAGACGACGGTATGTTGGGTACACGGCAGTTGGCATGGCTTTAGCAGGTTCAGCGATGGGCGCACCACAGCCGCACGCAGAGCTCTTTCCAAAACAGCGAGATGTTGGATGCTCCCCTTGGTCAGAGCTGGAGGAGAAAAGGTGCGAGTGAGGGCACCGGGATGGCTCTTGCAGCATGGGGCGCGGTTTGGGTAGAAGAGCACAGAGAAGCTGATTTAGAAAAGCTGAAGATGTGCAGTGTAAGGGCTGCTGCTGACAGCAGGACGCTGGAGCGGGGCAAGCGGTTGCTCATATTAATGTGCAGGTAGCCAAGTGTGACAGACCACAGCGACAGCACTTGGAAAAGTGGTGCAGAGGGCGAGGAGTCGGCTGTCTTGGCTGAGCAGCGTGCGGGTGTCCTGGCCAGGACAGTGCCTGGCTGTCTTTAATTCCACTTCTGTGCTGTGTAGGCAAGAGATCTTTCTTGTCTTGGTGAGCTAGTGATAAAAGATTAAGTCCCTAAAATAACAGAGATGGGGGGTGTGTGTGTGAGTGGTGATCCTTAAAACAGGTGATGTTCATAGTACACTGCTAGCCCAGAGGTTTCTGGGGTGTTCCTCTGAGGTGGTGAGTGCCTTGTTAGAGGTGAGGCTTGGATCACTGCAGGCCAGCTGCTCCTGATTTCTTTTTTTCCCTTGATTGCTGGTTATGCAGTGTGTGGGTGGGTTGGTTTTTTTCTTAGTACAATGTCAACTGCTGGCTGCGCAGTGTTGCGGATTTAAAGGTTATGTGCTCTGATGGGGGTTCTGCCCGGCAGGACCAGGCGTGTTCTGGGGAGCAGTCAGGTTCTGCGGGTGCACTGGCTAGTTGCAGAGGAGCCTGATCTCTGCGCTGCCTGCTCGGGATGAGCTGTTAATGACTAGCCCTCACCCTCTGGGCTTACGCTGGTGTCTGCTTAATGGGATCTCTTCCACGAAAGGGTAGTGATGAATCACCCAGGCTAGACACTGCTGTCTGAGGCCACCAGCTGCTGACCTTCAGGACAGTCGGATTTATACCTCAGAGCAGGCGTTGAATTCCTGATGCACGGGGCAGTGCTGAGCTGGGAGCTGCTCGGTCCGGTCTGCTGTCCGTCCTACACTGGGTTGAATTATCCAGCTGTCCCTGCCTCCACTGCTGCTTACGCAGGGATCTCCAGCAGCACCACAGGGGGTGGGGAGGTGGTGGATGATGACCAGTTGTGAGGGCCCCAGTGTGCTAATGGACCTCGACTGCCTTAACCAGCCTCACCTGGCACCCATATTCACTGCCCCAGCCTCAGGAGCTTCGTTTGAGCTCAGGTCCCCGTGTTTTCTTAAGCCGTGTTGGAGGTGTGCCTGTCCCCAGCCCTGGTCCCCGCTGTGCTGGCGCCCTGGCTGGACCCCAGACCCACACTGCAGGTCCTTGCTGCAACCCTGCCTCTGGCCGAGGCTCCTGGTGGACCTTGGAGTGACCCTGCAGGCAGCTTGGCCGCTGACCCCGACTGCCAGATGGACTTTGGACCTACATTGCAGGTAGCCTCTACAGCTCTATCTCTGGCTCTCTCTTCTTGCTCTTGACTGAGCTTGGTGGGTGGACCCTGGCCATGACCTGTCACCTCACCTTGCCTGGGGCTGTCCATGGGACCTGTCACCACCCAGCCCTGCTCAGACTTGGTGGGACTGTGCCGGGTTGGTGAGGGCTGCCCTGTGGTCACCAGGGTTCCTGGCTTGTCCCCTGCGTAGTGCAGCCCCACTCTCACTGCTCCCTGGCACCAGACATGGTCCTGTGGGTGTAACGTCAGGCGAATTCAGTTGCTGCTATTGAACCCTTAGCTGGTCTGGTTTGAAAATTTGCTTTTCTTGAGCTTCCAGCTTCACAGTTCTCCCTTGTCCCTGCCCAGGGTTTCTGTGCTGCTGGTGTTTGGGATGTGGTGTGGAAAGGCTGTCCTGTTCTGGCTGGGAGGTGTCTCCAGGCAGAGAAAGGGATGAGGATGTTACTTCAAGGGGAGCCGAAGATTTAATATGTGTACTGGGAATAGAACAGGAATCATTTCGTGGAGGTACTGGGTATGTGTAGCACTGCTCTGCACCCAGGGGTTGGACGTGGACTGGGGGAGGGATCAATGGGAGCAAGTGATGCTAGCTGGAGACACCAGGAGCTTTTTAAAAAGAGCTTGAAAGCAACACAAAACCCAACACACTTGCATATTCCAAGCAATGCACGTAAGCAAGTCTCACTTTTACATTTTTCAGAGCAGATTAGCGATTTTCTAATTAGGGAAAGAGCAGAATATTGAGCACTGAAATGGATAAGCAACTTAAAAAGAACACAGAAAATTGCAAAGTGAAATCACTTAAATCAGCCTTGTCTCCTCCCCCCCTTCATGCTTGGTATGCTGTTTATCTTGGCAAATGGAGGGAAAATAAATTCCCTGGAGGTGGCACGTACACATCACTACCTGAATGCATCAGATATATCTATGCAGAGAGGTAAAAGCCCTAAACTGCAGATTTTGAATCAGCCTTCTGGACCTGCAAAAACAGGAGCAGGGCTGCATCCTGGGCTGGGGCTTGGTCTGTCTGTCCTAGCGAGCAGCAGCTGTTTGCTAAATTTTGGTCTGAATCTGGCTGTGGATTGAAAACATCCCAATTGTGGAGGGCTGCTTGGCCTTTTGAGCAGTTCGAAGCTGGGCAGCTTTGTGAGAGAGCAGAACATTGCCTTGGTTGTGATTCTGAACGAGTTCCCGGGGCAGCCTCTTCAGCTTCTTCCTGGACGCTGCTGAGGCACAGATCAAAATGGTTTTGGCTGTATGCTTCTAGAAGAAAGCACACTTTAAAGGTTTAAGGCTCATTTTGCTTGTCAGGCCTGAAGCTCTGCACCTTTTCATGCCTTAGATTCACCACCCACAAAATGGGGCATAGCAGTTGCCCAAATTGGATTGCACCGGTCTATGTTGGTGCTAGGCTTTGGAAGGGGCCAACGCGAGGTACTCTGGAGAGGTGCAGAAAGCAATTTACCCCAGGAAATCTTTTCTTAGGCCCTTGTTATCCCAAAGAGAAAGGTTAAGGAAAGGTTACACACTGTAAGGATGCGGGGCAGGGAGTGTATCTCGCTGTGCACGCAGGCAGCACTCGGCACGCTGCAGCCACTGCTGGACCATAAATAACTGTTAGTGGGTACTCTCTCTCCCAAAGCACCTATCACTGCTGCCATCCATGTGGAAAGAGGAAAGTAAATAGATTCTTGGATTGTCTTAAAGGCACAGGGAATAAGATAGGATCAGTCTATTGGATTTGTTGAATAAACTACAAAACCCAAGATATAAGTCTCTGCAGACGCAGGGTAATGGACTATGTTGTATTTTGCATTTCAAGCACCAGAGCATTCAAACTGAGCTGTCAAAAACTGGTGGGCCTGTTTGAATTAACCATGGCTTGAACTGGGCACAATATTTTTACAACTTATTTATGCTCCAGTAGAACTTAGGGCTGGCTGCAGCAGGCGCGGTGCGCTCTGCTTGCCCAGGGAGGTGTGCTCTCTGCCCCACAGTGCTTACAGCAGGAATTACATACTGGGGAGCCAAAAAGCCGCTTTGACGCTTGTCTAAAAAGCTGGCCATGCATCTGGGATTGCATCAGTGGTGTCCCAGAGAAAGGAAGGTAGCTTGCTGGGTGGAAGCTTCTGGTGCAACTCTAGCCAAGATCACTCCTGTGTTTTGATTAAAACTTCCATCCAAAAGCCATGCGTCAGCGTGACTTGGTTTGTTGGCAGCTCCACGGAGGCTGAGGACAAGCCCCTCACACCCTGGCTCTTACCCCTTGTCTGGCCAAGATGTTACAACCCAGAAAAACCAGCGTTGTGCTGGCATTGGTGCTGCTTGCCCTCTTCCCTGGTCTGTGAACACAAAAGCGTGGCTGTCAGCTCTGGCCCTAAGAGGGTATAAAGAGTCAGGGAAATACTTTGTGCCCTTTCCTTTTAAAGGGGCTGTTTGTACTGGTCTTAAAGATGGGTAAGAGAGATTTGTGCATTCCCTGACAGCTGTGGGGAAGGGGAAACTTTTCCTTCTATTCTCTAGATGAAGATCAGAGGTTGTGAGATGAGAGGAGAGAGGCTGGCGGTGGAATGACCCATTGGTTAATCATGGAATTTGGCATTTAGGGGATCCAGCTTCAGTTTCTACGGGGTATTTTTAAAGTATTTGGCCGAAAGCAAACACATAAAGAAACTGAAGCGCACGAACAGCATGAGAAACGATCAGCCCTGCAGCAGGCTCTTGCTGTAGCTTTAAGCCATCTGAAGAAGTATCATTTTATCTTATGAATTGTATTCAAGCTGGAACACCTGTGCCTCCATAGTTGCCTTGCCTGCGTACAGAGCATATAGCTCTTATAATATAGATGCTATCTTCTGGCTCCCTGTAAATTAAGAGAGCCTCAGAACGGTGTAAATTCATACTAGTGTTCATTCCCATTTCCTCCCCCCAAAATAGCTCGAGAATTGGAGGTTTCAACCGTGTGGTTTGCTCTCTGGTGTTGGGCTGCGGTGAACACGGGTGTTACTGGGCAGCTACTGTCACAGCAGGTTTTGTGGACAAGAGAGGTTTTAGTTACAGTTGTGTTTTCCTTTGGGAAAGCAGATTTACAGTCTTTGGCGTGTGCTGATGCTGGCAGGTAGCGAGTAAGGTGATACTCGCTCCTGAAGTCCGGTGTCTCAGGTGCCTGCAGAATTGCTCCTCTTGGATTTACACCCAAGGTAGCTGCTTCTTGCTGTACGTGACTGGCGTTGCTTTAAGCAAAGTTTGGCAAGTTTCACCTCTGTCACCTTTGTTTTTTCTGCTGAGGAAATGTGGCGGGTGGGTGCATCTCCTTTGGGAGGCACAAGTGGTTTCATTTGTGGTATCTCGTGTCCTTTGAGGCCATGGGTTTGATGCCTTTCTGCTAAGTACAGCCTGCTGGAGCACACATCCAATGCCACCTTGGTCATACAGGTGCTCTGGCACGGGCACTTAAGAGTCCATGGACTAAAGGATTTTTTTTCTGTGTGCATACAAATCCTCACTTTGTGCCCAGGCTCCATGTCATGGGAGAGGGGACGGCTTTTATCCCACAAGAGGCCGGCTAGAGGGACTCTGGTGGGGCAGCCGTGCCTCGGCTCTGCTCTTGGGTGTCCCTTGCAGATGCGGTGAAGCATTGCAGCCCTTCCCAACGCGCGTTGCAGTCGCCGGCACTGCGAGCAGGGCTCTGCTGAGCCGGCCTCCGCAGACCATCAGCCACGTGGCAGAAGAGGAGGTGGTTAGGTCAGTAACGCTGAACAAAAAGCTGCCCTGAGTTGCAGCCTGACTGTAGAGCTGCAGCAGCCCGCCCTGTCAGCCCGCCTTCTCTGCTGTGGTTTTCCATGAGGTATTGATCCGTCCGAGTAAGTAAAATAAGCCGGTGCCCGTTCTCTGGCTCTGGAGTTGCATGGCATGGCATGGTTCATGTCCTCGCGGTTGACTTCTCCTCCCCAAAACAAAGTAACCTCACCTGGACTGTCTCTCTGCCAAAATATGTTGCGGGGAGGGCTGGTGGGTCTGGGCCACGGCTGTCTGCTCCGGCGTGGGCGGTGGGCAGTGCTGTAGCCTGTGCTGTGGTCCTCTGTAGTTACTGGTGTAGCAAGAGCCAGCAAGTCTCCAGTAGCACTAAGTCAGCAGGGCAGGGTGAGCACCTGCACGGCAGCGGGAGAAGATGCCCCCATGGCTGGGGCGCAGGGCCGGGGGCTGTTGGAAGGTGTGACCCGCTGTCTGCGGGACCTTCAGCTGTGAGGATGACCAGCGTCATTTTTCTCCAGTAGCTGAGATGGCGGCTTGCAAAAATCAGGAGAAATACAGCATGGAGGAGTTCCAGCAAGGTCTCGCCACCTTTGTCAAGTAGCAGCCATCTTGCCCCACTCAGTGCCCGGGCGGGAAATAAACTTGCTAAATGAGTATATTTACTGCAATGAATTTGTACCAAATCTTGTATGTGCAGCAAAATCCTCTTAGATGAGCATCTGATAAAGGATTAAAATTATTAAATGATTAAAAAATCCCCTCCGCCAAATGGTGAAATATGCAGATTATACGGTGCTTTGTTGTTTTGTTTTTCCTTGGCTATGCTGTTCCCACCCTCCTTGCCCTGTTTAAGGAGAGGGAGCAAGTGCTCTGCTGCAGCCCCCTGAGGCACAAGGGGTGCCAGGGGTCTTGCGGTGCTGGGGGAGCGGTGGTCAGCTGCCCTGCAGGAGGAGGGACAAGGGCCCCAAAACCTCTCCCAGCTGCTTGCTGCATCCTGCTTTTCCAGGAAGCAGGTGGATTTCTCTGTAGTATGGAGAGCTTTCCTTGTGGGAAAGACTGGGCACACTGGGAGGCTCCTGGGAATTTGGAAGCTGAAACTGGTGAAGCTAGGGAACAAGACCAAACCCTACAGGAGGGCTGTTCCAGGCAGGCTGGCGTCCCAGAGGAGCCTGCATGGGTACAGTCCCAGCAGTAGTCCTCTCCTTATGCAAAATAGGGGGAGGATTGCTTTCAGGCAGCTCCTGAGGTAGTCCTCTTCACCTGAGCTGCCAAGGCTCTGGTGAGGAACTTCTCCAGTACAGCAGACCTCAAAACTTCCTATTTTATCTTGATTTCTTAAGGAAACACAGCATCTGTGTCCTGGTGTGAGGACCATCAATGTCTCCTTCAGCTTTAGGACATGTCACCATCCTTGGTAAGCTTGTCTGCAGAAATGCCCTGGAACTCAGCAGCTTCTTATTATTTGCAAGCTCTGTGTTGCAGGTACTGGCAGGTGACGTTAGTCATGTTGGATGGCAGCAGGCAGGGAAGCGGCAGGCCACCTCCCCTGTCAGAACGGCATTTGGCTGTGACACGTGCATGCCACTGGTCACCTCTTGGGTGTGCATTGCCAAGCATTCAGGGCTTGTTAGGAGTTACCTGAGCACACGGTTTTAAGGCAATAAATGGAACCAAATCAAAGACCAAATATCAGAGGAAAAGTGCCAAATATTCTGTTCTATGAGGGGTCTAGCTAAAGCTCCATCTGATGCTCGTCGTGTTCACAAGGCTGATGTGTGCTTTGTCCTCACCCTGAACTAGAAGGTGAGAGAGGACTGCCTTGTTATTGTGCCTGGGGTGGCTCCCGATAGCTCTTGGAGGGGACGGTTTGGTGGGAGAAGGGGTAGGGACAGGGTGCAGGCCTGAAGGTCGAAATGAGAATGAAACGTCAGCCTGTCTGCTGTGAAAGGAGCTCTGCGGTGGGCTCCAGCAGAGCCAAGGTTTCCCTCGGGCTGCCTAAGGCTTGTTTCACGCGGGACCCACCAGCCGAGGTGCTGCTGAAAGCACCCATTTCCCTGGTGTGCTGGGCGCGGGCACTGCTCTGCTGAGGGTGTTTTGGGGTCAGGCTGGATGAGATAACTGCTTCATTAATGTAACCCTGATTAGGCAGTCAGGGACCGCAAGTCATTAGTCCAAGTCATTAGGAGCTGTAAGCAGCCGAGCGTTCAAGTGGAAGGATGGGAGAGGAGGAAGGAAGAGCCAAAGGGGCTGTTGCAGTGGTGTGTCAGCTCAGTATTTATGAGGGGAATAAGCCGCTGGTGTTTTATGGCCCGCAAGATGCTGTTTTCTCTGGGTCTGTTTGATTAGATAGGATTATCTCAAGGGCTCGAATGGCACATCATCGATTTCTGCTCACTTTCATGGGGACATTCAGCAGCCCTAATCTATACCCCCTGTTTCTGAAGTGCTAAGAGGTGGCAGCCAGGGCTGGGGGGCAGCCCGTCCCAGGAGGGGCTGTTTGGAAGTGTGCACCCCTTATTTAGTCCGACTCCAGCTCCCCTGCTTTCCTGCTCTGTTTGATGGCTTTTGGGCCATCACTCACTGTCTCCCAAAATCAAGAGCTGGAGGGATGATTCTGTCTTCTTGATGTTTTGGGGAGAGCTGGACAAGAGCAGGAAAGGAAAGAGATGGGAGAGGAATTTAGCAGCTCTGAGGGGTGACCAAGAAGACCAAAAGGCCACCGTCTCTAGCTGGTATAGCACTGTGGGAATGAGTTGTGGTCAGAGACGTGAAGAGGTAGGGACCGGATTTAGGGTAATTGGGCAGGTGATGGGTTTTCATCAAGTGTGCCCAAGTCCTTTTGAGCATTCATCACCCATGTGGAAACCTTATAAAAATCCTATGCCAGGTACCAAACCCTTGGAAACCTGTCCTTGCGGGTGCCAGAGTGCTTTGGGTAAGGGCAATGTGGTGCTGGCAGCAAAGTCAGGCGGGTGAGCCTGGCCAAAGTGAGTCCACGTATTTAAGGGCTGCAACAGAGACCAGCCTTCCTCATTTCCATGTTGTAGCTGCTGGCAGAATTCCGAAATGAGATGGGAAATTGCTTTTGTAGCCATTGTCTGTATAGACTGGAGGCTGAGGGGTTACAGAGCAGACTTTTCCAACAGGGTAACAGTCTTCTGGCCATGTGCAGAGCGGGGTCTCTGTGCCGTGGAGGCAGAGAGCAGGGCAGGAGAAAAAAGATCGTAAGGACAGGCTTTGCTTTATCTGGCCCATTAGATGTGGGAGAAACCAGTGCATCTTCAGCGCCTTTGGACTCAATTGCCGTGAGGAGAACTGCAGAATATTTTGTGTTGCTTAGCGCAGGAGGGTGAAGGCAAGGACAGCATGGAGATGTGGGGGCTTGAAGGGGACTGGAGAGGGCTTGGACAGTGACCTTATTGGGAGGATCCTGGCTTGCATTTTGGTTCCCACTTGCCTCAAAGCAGTCACCGGTGGGTGGGTTACTTCTGCTGCTTCCCTGTGTGTGGGGGACAGTGGCTTGTGAGCAGGAGAGCATCCCGACCTGGTGGCCACCAGTGTCACCAGAGGGGCTGCCTGCAGGAGAGGCTGGCGTGAGCTGCGGGGCTGGCAGCACCTCAGGGCGTCTCTAGTAAAGTTCAGTGACTCTGTTCCACTTGGCATCACAGAACTGATAAACTTAACAAGCTCAGGGGGCTCTAAGAGCACTGTCCTTGTTAGCTGGTCTCCTCTGGAAGCAGAGCCGAGAGAGAGCTGGGAAAAAGGAGCAAAGTGCCCACGGCCTGGTGGGAGGAGGGATGTGGGTGCAGAGAGCTCCTGGCACCGGGCTGAAGTGGGGACCTGCAGGCAGAGGAGCAGATGGTCATTATGATGGCGCAGTGCAATTTGAGGCCAGGGAGCGGAGCTCAGAGGACAGGGTGGCAGGACCACTCAGACCCTGGGGTTAACTGTTCCTCCCTTGGAAACTGCATTCCCTTTAACCTTCTGCTTCATTGTTTTGGAAACCTTTGAAGCCTTTTTCCCTCAGTTCAGCTGAAACGGAGACACTTTTTTTTTTTTTTTTAAAATCCAGGGGAAGTGCTGGCACTCAGCTCCTGCTGGGCAAAAAGTGCTGGAGCCCAGCGCCTGCCTGTCCCTGCTCGCACTGTGCCCTGATGAGCAACTTGTGCCGGAGCCCATCAGCACAGGAGCAGGGCCCCTCGGGGAGCGCGGGATGGAGGGGAACGTGGAGAGATCCCAGCCCTCACTTGCTGCCTGGCTTACCAGTGCCGGCAGGGCATGGGGGCTGTGGTGCTTGCTGCCATGCCTGCCTGCCCGTGTCCTGCTGGCTCGCCTTGGGCAGGGCTAGCTCTGCTGCCTGAGCTTCATTAGCCCCTTTTCCTATAATGGAGGCATTAGCACAAGCGAGGCAGGCTTCCCCTTCCCACTGCCCGTCTGCCTGCATGGGCCGAGAAGCTGGTTTCTTCACTCGGCTGATGCTCGTGATGCTGCCCAGGCATTTCTTCTGGTGGTGTTCGGAAGGTGGGACTTGGATTAGACAGAGAGAAAAGAGTGGACAGATTGGGAGTTAAGCTGAGCCCTGCCAAGCTCATTTCAAGAAGGCCCTTAAGGAGCCGTTGGCAATGTCCAGCCTGTCCTAGCCCTTCGGCGTTGGCTGAGGACTGTCCAGGGCTTGCCACTGCAGTAGTAAAACCTCATCTTGGGCTCCCAGTCAACCCCTCAAAGCACTGAGGCTGGATTTCTCTTCCCTGAGGTTTGGAGGCAGTAAAAGCAACTGCCAGACTATTTCAGAGCTTGCGGTGTCAGCCCAGAGCTCAGGTGGACACCAGAAAGCCCGCATCTAGTTCCTGCAAAAAAAATCTGTCCCCAGGGAGTGAAATAACATATAAAATCATTTTACTCCGATCCACTGGGACCATTTGCTACCATTACTGGTAAAAATGGTCCTGTAGCAACTATAGGCCTCCTCTGGTTCCCACTTTAGTAATGAAAACACTCCCTTCTCATCCATTTCTCTCCATTCTGAAAAGTTTTAATCAAATAAACCTGGCACAGGAGCTCCTGAAAGGAGGATGTTCTCTGTCAGCCAAAATCTGTGCCTGTTCCATTTTCTTCTGATTTAATTTTCCAGAGATTAAGATCCTGCTCATCTCCACTCTCAGAACTTGGCTGCCTTCATTTTGTTTGTAGGTTTTACTCTAGTAGGTTTTTTTCCTTTCTGCCGGTGGCTTTGTTTTGAAAATCCTGCAACCCCAAGGATGTTGATTCCCGGGGATCCAGCCGGCCGTGAAATCGATAGGGAGCCGTGCCGCCCAGCACCTGGCACCACCTGCCTGCGCTGGCCCCCCGCTTCTCGTCTTCCTCCGAATGGCTTTGGCATTGCCGGCACGTGTGGCTGCTGAAGAACGTTTCTCATGCGAATGTGTTTTCCCATCGCGGGGGGCTGCCTCCTGGCTGCCGACTCCCACTCGCTGCGCAGAAGGTTGTCGGTCTTTGCTGCCGTCTTTGGTTCAGCAGCTGCCTGTAGGCTTAACGGCAGTAAAAGTTTCACCCTCTTGTGCTAAAGCTGGGGTCAGTCGTATGGATTTGGGAAGGTGGTTGAATCGCAGATTGCAGGAGGGTTGAGGCTGGCAAGGACCTCGGGAGGTCCTCTGGTCCGACACCCCTGCGCAAGCAGGGTCACCCGGAGCGGGTCGCTCAGGACCATGTCCAGACGGCTTTTGAATATCGCCGAGGAGGGAGACGCCACAACCTCTCTGGGAAACCTGTTCCAGTGCTTGGTCTCCCTCACAGCGGGAGAAAAAAAAAAAACCAATAAAGTGTTTTCTTATGGTTTGATGGACCCTCTTGTATTTCAGTTTGTGCTCATTGCTTCTTGCCCTGTCGCTGGGCACCACTGAAAAGAGCCTGGCTCCGGCTTCTTTACCCCCTCCCTTCAGGAATTTATAGACACTGGGAAGACCCTCCCCCAGCCTTCTCTTCTCCAGGCTGAGCAGTCCCAGCTCTCTCAGCCTTCCCTTGTGTGTGAGATGTTCCAGTCCCTTAACCGTCATAGTGGCCCTTTTCTGGACTTTCTCTGGTAGTTCCGTATCTCCCTTGTGCTGGGGATCCCAGAACTGGACCCAGCCCTCCAGGGGTGGCCTCAGCAGTGCTGAGTGGCAGGGAAGGATACACCTCCCTTGACCTGCTGGCCCTTCCTAAGGCAGACCTGGGTACCATTGGCTTTCTTTGCTGCAAGGGCGCGTTGCTGCCTCATGGTCAACTTGGTGTCCACAAGGCCCCCAAGAGCTCTTCTGGAAAGGGAAAGGGAGAGGAGTAAGGGTCGTATCTTTGAAAGCCCATGTTTAATGGCTGGATTAAGTGCATTCATAGCTCTCCCTGCTGAGTGTGTCAGCACTTGCTTGCACCCCGTTCCCATTGGCGTGGCAGACTGATGGGATTTAGCTTCCACAAAGCGTGGGGCTGTTGGTCTTCTGCCTGGAGTTCCCCCGGTTTCCCCAAGGTATGTTTGATGCAGAGGAGGCTGTGTGTTTGGGTGAGAACGTGTCTTCCATGGGAAAGACTCCTGTGTTTGTGCTGGTAGAGGGGAAGGGTCCCTAAAGCTGACCCCCGTGCTGGACTGTTATTTGTGAGGAGACTGAAACACCCAAATATTTCTAGTGATCCTCCCAGGCTGTGCAGATGTCTGGGGTCAGGAGTGACAAATTATGTAGATTCCTCCCCCTTCCCTCTATCCTTTCTCATTTCCATTATCTGGCTTTTGTAGAGGCTGTAATTTATTGCATTTTGCAACCTTGTAATTTATGGCTTTTTTATAATTCTTTCCCAGCTTTCAGAAGTAACAGCTCCATGTACCCCAGTGCATTTCATTGTCACACTTGAGGCTTTCCCACCTCCCCCTGCACTTCCACTCTTTTCTTGTAACTTGCCTGTTTACTTGCTAAATTATTATTGTGCACTCAATAAAAATTGCATATAAAAAGTGATAACTGAAATGACATTTAACATGGAAAGCACTTAAGCATAATTACACTCTATGCATTACACCATTTTGTGCCAGTTAATAAAAAAAAAAATATCTGAACAGGGTTTTTTTTGTTGTTGGGGGCCGTAGAGAGTGACTGCTGGCATTTCATCACTTCTAGAAACATACTTTTTTATTTTCACTGGAGGGCTTTGTCCTGGAATTTTTGTTTCCTCCTTCCTTGCTGTACCACAGGTCTTCTGTATCTGGTGCAGTGGCATAGGGTGAAGAAATCAACCCTGTCATTCCAAGGGGTTCAAGCTGGCATAACGTGCTCAGAGTTTGATTTGGTTTATTCCCAGCTGGAAATTTTGACAGGGTGAGTTTATTTGGATCGGTGACTTGAGCAGCCTTGCTGCAGAGCTGCGCCATCGCTTGTGTCAGCACCAGGGCGGTGGTAAGGGGGAAGGGGAGGAGGTGGCGGCCCCCGTGGCAGGAGCAGCCGCACGTTGTCTTGGTGGTCCGCTTGTGGAGGCTGGGGTAACGGTGAGTGCCAACGTAGCTTCGGCTCCTGGTCGTGCCCTACAGTGATTTTTTTCTGAAGGAAGCTGCTGCTGGCTGTAGCCAAGAGCTAAACAGTTAATGTCCTTGCTTTATACTGTCCAATGACTTCTACGGAAACGGGGGAAGTGTGCCAACCCTTCGTGACCCCGTGGCTCACATCCTCGCTGATATGACTCCTTGATTATTAGATTACCTGCAAATCGCAGCTCCTTGACCATCTGCTATGTGAAACTCCTCAGCTCAACCCCAGCATCTGCCCAGCCGTGCAGACTGAATTCCTAAGCAGATCAGCCCAGCTTCCCAGCCGTGGTTTCTTCTGCTGTGCCTTGTCCTGTCCTACCTGCTGCAGAACTTCTGCGTATGAAATGCTTCAGGGGTGATCCTCCTTCCCTGCCCTTCTTTCTTTCTCCAGCAGGTGAGATGAGCCTGGTCAGACAGTCATACAGGCTGCAAACCAGCTCTGTAAATCAGGTCTCCATCTCGTGTGGGGAACTGCAAGTGGAGATGCAGGTTGGAGGTCCTGCATAACAAGGATGGTCTCCCCAGTAGGAGCTGTGGTCTCCTTCCTCTGGGAGCCCTGAGCTGCTTGGAAAAGGGGTGAGGGGTGGTGGACCTCTTTCTGCACCATGAGCAAAGTGCAGAGAGAAGAAGAGGGACCTTGAGTAGCAGGGCACAGGAAGATCTGAAAAAGCATCTGAAATCTGGCAAACGGATGATAGGAGCCACAGTGCTTGACGTTTCCAGGCGGCATGTGAGGGATTTTTGGAGCACGTTGAGATATAGAGCATGTGTTTTCTGCAATCCAGAGGAGTGATCTTTAGGAAGCAATGTCTGTGGCAGGTTTGGATACTGGTCTGTGAATTGGAAGGGTAATGGACTGGTGGGGAAGTGAGAGGAGTAGGACAAAATGGAAGCATGCCTTTATGTAAAAGAGGAGGGGAAAAAAAATAAGAAACAGTGAGAATATTAGTGTCCATAAGCAAACTCCCCAGCATGTCTAGAAATACTGTGTTGCTTTTCTGTGGTGGTGATGTGACTTGCCCTTCAAGTTAATAAACTGTTAATCACTTTATGGGTCATTTCATTCAAAATGTTCACCGAAGCATCCTGAGGTTGAGATAAAGGAGTTTTTTGAACTCGGGTGGTTTTTTTCCCTGTTTTCTTCTAACGCACACATAACTAGAAACCATGCAGAGGCAGTAATAACTAATATAGCTGGGAAAGGAATCTCCTGGAGAGATTACTTTATGCTTTTTCAAGGAAGAAAAGGCATTTCTGGCTGCTTGTATCTTTTCTGTTATGATTTTTCTGAGTTGAGCATAAAAAAAAAAGGGGGGAAAATCTATCGATAAAATCCTCATGTGCTTGACAATCAGTCTCATCTGGGAACTACTTGGTGTTATCTTGGCTTAATTCATTAGTAAGAATAAAAAAGGCATTAAAAATGGACATCTCTATTGAGAGCACTTAATTCTTTGCAACAAGAGTCAATTATGTCCTATTGAGCAAGCCCCACGCAAAACCACTTACTTGTGAAATTCCTCAGCCTGATAGCAGACCTGGAAAAATAAGGCAGAGGGAGGGCAGAACCCTACGCTAGCAGGAGACATGAGAAATACCTGTTTCACCATGGATTTGCCCATTGCCTGAGCTGGGAGGGTGGGTTACAGGGGCTGGTGATGTGGAGGTCTCTGATCTGCAGCGGGGTCTGTCAGAGGGAGAGGGGAGAGCAATTCTGCCGTGAGCTCAGCAAGTGGCTGGGAGCACGGTTTAGCTTTCCTAATGGTTTTATGGCCGAGAGTCTGCTTCCCCCCTTCCCAGTTTCTCATGCACTTATTTCACAACAGCCCTTCAGTTTCTAAGGTAATGGGGCTGAATGCTCCCGCAGCGCGTGGCGGAGGATGCTCTTGTGCTGTGCACGCCCTGCTTTCAAAGAGGAGACTGGGCTGGTTTTCTGTTGTTTCAGTATGGGGTTGTATTGGGACCCCTCTGAAATGACGGCACATTCGCTGCCTGTTTGTCCGGCTGCTCAGGATGAGCCCGTCACCAGAGAGTCTGGGCACCGAGCTCGGGTGTGGAGCTGTGCCTGCGTTTGGTACTGCTGTCCACATGTGTAAGACTGATTGTTTCAGTCCATGGGATGTTGTTGAGTTTCTCATTTCAGCAGCAATTAATTCCAGCAGCCCTGTCGCCTGTGTTACTCAGGAGATCAGGTGGAGGTTCCTCCTGGCTGTGTAAGCTGTGGCACTGGGTGTGCTGGGAACTCGGCATCGATCACTCGAGGCAGAGGACTTTTCTGGTGACGATGGTAGTCTTGATAAGTTGGATGAGGAGATTTATAAATGGTAGGAAAGGGAACAGCAGCAAATTGTGAAGCATGGTTCCTGCTACAATTTTTGTGGCTAAAATTTGGTGATACTTTAAGACGTATATTGATGATCTAAACACACAGAGATATATGTGGTCTATATAATCGTCTAAGTTTTATTTATGATACAAAAGCAAGTCAGCGCTATTATTTATGAGTATAATTGCAAACCTGCTTTTCTGTAACGTGATCAGCTGAACTCCACTGCAAAGCAGCCTTCGGGGCTGCCCAGCCTGGAGCGCAGTGACGTGCGTCAGGACCGCCGGAGCGAGCAGGGTGCTGCTGCCGTGCTGTGGGGCTCAATCCGTGATCCACTGGGCTTGGGAGAAGGAGCTGCAGAATAAAACCCTAACATGAGGTGGAATCCTACAGCCCTGGGAAATCATGGTTTCCTCTTTAGAACTTGCTCCTTTGTTTTAGGAGGAAAGTTGTAAGGTGGCATTAAAAAGCACCTGCTGCATCGCCATCAGATGTCTCACCATTTGAGTTTAAATGTCTCGTCTGAAAGAATTCCAACAAGGTTTCCTTCAAAGCAATTGAAGCTGCTTGGGTTTCAGCTTTTGCTGCTGTTGTTTAGAGTAATGCTAATTAACATTCTGGGCAAAGGAGCAGAGAGTGGGGAAGGGAAATGCTTATGATTTGTAAATGCCACTTTGCTCTTCTGGCACTGTCCCTCCGGGGAGAGGATTTCCTTCTTGTTCTTGTTTTCCACCCCTTCCCCCCGCCGCCCCTCCTTTCGTGGAGTAAAGCTGATGCTTGAGCATATATTTTGCCTCAAGCGTATGCATAACTTTTCGCTGTGCCTACCTGTGAGCCTGTATGGATGTGAGGTGCCGGTGCGCGTTGCTTTGAGCCTACGTGGGCCCATGGCTGGTGCGTGCCTTTACCACAGGAGGAGGCACGTGGCGGGCTTGTCCGTGCTACAAGTTTCCCATTCCCTTGATGATAAGCTACAAGCAAATGGGGATGAAATCAGAAATTGGCAACATGCTGTCGGGAGGGATTAATTTCTGTCCCTGATTAACTTTATGCTGGAACAGCAGGAGACCAATACTTCACCGTACACGGTGCCTGAGGCAACCTTTTCTTACACCGAGTAGATCTGAATCCATCCCCGGTCCTGCTCTCCCCTGGTTACGTTATCTTACATCCAAGTGCCAGGGCCGTTGCTCTGGGTGCGTAATGACAGGCCACACATGTGTTTCCTAATGCTGATGGAAAGTACTGAAAAAAACCTGGCAGTGCTTTGGGGGTCTGGCTTGAGCTGTACAAGAGTTTTGTTTCTGCTTATGGTAGCTTTAATGCACCGGTCAGTTCCTAGAGGCTCCTGGTGGAATATTAATACTCTCCGTTCATGTGCTACCTTTCCTCTAAGGCTTCCACAATGCTTTGCAAAAACTAATGGTAAATTCTTTCAGAGTGGGAGGTCAGTGAGACCGTTCAGACTCAGGAAGATGATTTGCCCACAATCACGGAGGCAGGTCGGTACTGTGCATGTGGCAAAGGGGGAATACAGACCAAGTCCCCCCTCGCAGCCATAAGCGCTAGACAATTGCTCCCCATCTGTGCCTAAAGCTTAATTAAGATTGCACGCTGTCATAGGGAGAGTGCAGGTGTGGAGCTGAAATAGCGCTTTGTGTCGACAGGGGAGTGCCCAGGCAGAGGTGTGCGGGGAGCTGTTCTGTGAGAGCAGACGGGTCCGGGGCTCGGCGGTGGATTTGCGAGCGTGTGCCTGTGTGCAGGGGGAAGGGCTGGGGCGGCAGGGGCTGGAGCCCTCAAATACTGGGGGAGAATTGAAGAAAGAGGGGACAAGGCAAGCAGGGATGCAAGCGCGTGCGCAGATTGTGTGGTAGTGTTTGGGTAGATCAGAGGGAGTACTTCTGCCTGCTCTGGGGGTGCCGGCTCCTCTGGCCCAGCTCTGGCTTTCTCACTGTGGGTGCTTCCCTGCACCCTGCTAATCCTGGGTGCGATGGGACCTGGGGACCGAGATCTACCCCATCTCTGGAACAGCCCTCCTGCGATCTTAGCAGTGTACATAGGCAGAGATTGTTGGAAGAGGAGGCAATAAAAGGCAATGGGAGGCCCGAAAAGGAGCAAAACGCCTTTTCCTTTTGCCTCCTGTTGCCTGCTCTTGCCTCCAGTCACCTCCTCCCTCGTGCTGTTGTTTCCTATTTCTCCCATTGACTTCACCGCCTCCTTCCTCCTCCTCCTCTTATGCCTTTTCCTGTTACATCCTCTTTCCTCTTGTTGCATCTTATGGCATCTTGTTGCCTCCTCCTCTTTTTCTTCCTCTTGCCTCCTTTTGCCTCCTCCTCCTTTACCTCTGGTGTCCTGCGTGTCCTCCTGTTGCCTCCTCTTTTTCCTACTCCTATTGCCTCCTGCTGCCTCCCGTTGCCTCCTCCTCTTGCCTCCTGTTGCCAGGAGTGATGCCAGGATTGCAGATCATCCTGCTGTCTCCTCTTTGGCCATACGGAGAACAGAAACTCACAGGCCATATATACCTGCCTCTGCAAAGCCTCTATGTCTGGCTCTACCTGGGAAAGAAACAGGCTACCCTTTGTTCTCTGTCCCAAGCCTGTAACACCTCTCCCAGTGAGTAAGTCACCTAAACTAGTGGTATGGATCAGCTACATCTAGCAAAGGGTGAGTGTTTGCCTTTGCCTTGGTCCTTCTCTCATGCTGAGGACCACCCTTCCATGGGCTGAAGCTGACCTGTGCTGGCTGATATCAGGGAGAGGATGGAGATACCAGGATCAGATGTGTCACTGCTCTACCGTTCAGGGCCGATGGAGGAGAATTGACCATCGTTAACCCCCAGAAGTGCTGATCAAGCCAGCAGTGGCTGGTTTGGGAGAGAGGGCGGGCGGGCGCTCGGCGAGGTTGGCAGGAGATGCTGCAGCAGGAAGCAACTTCTGCCTGCAGCCCAGCGAGTGAGCGCCCGCGTGTTGGAAACCTCGTGGGGTCTGTGAAGGGTGGATCCGTGAGACACTTACCCTCTGCTCCCCACCGAGCAGGAGTCCATGTCTGGTCCTTCCCATGATGACGGTGGGCAGCCCTGTGCCTTGCTCGTTTGTCTCAGCCACAGCTAAATGAGCAGCTGATTGAGAAGAAGGCTGGTGCAGGGGGGAGGGCGATTTACTGCTCTGCTAAGAGGTCCCCACTGTATTTTCTCTTTAATGTGAAGGGCTCCTCAGCAGGCTGTCAGGGCTGGGATGTGACGGCTGCACCTGCATGGCACCGGGAGGCTGCGTGCTAGCAAATCCTGCACGGAAATAGCCTGGAGTGGGGGGCTGCAGCAGCAGCCTGGGTTTAGCAGGCACATCTGCAGTTTTTCACTGGCGTAATCACATATTTTGGAGGTTGTGAAGATGAGGAAGGTGGAGGAACAGGAAAGGGTGGGACACAGAACAGATGGATGCCGTTGAAGCCCCCCCTCACCACAGTTTCGGCATTGCACATCGCTGCTAACCTTTACCTCCTGCTCTGTTATTCCAAGGCAGGCTGCAGCCGCTCGCTGCCCCGCTCTCGTCAGCAATCAAATCAGGACCAGGGATCTCAGAATTCCTCAAATCTGCTCTTGCAATTTCTGTCTGAGCACTCTTGTACTGTCTCTCTGCCCTTCCATCAAAAAATGTGTGCCTTGTTATGCTCAAGGCTTGGGTTCCATTTTTGCTCCGGTTTTGCCCTCCATCTAACTCCTGTTCTGTACTTTCTTTTCTCCCAAAGTTTTGGTTTTGGGCATCTGATCAAAAGTGCCCAGCTTTGACAGATGCCTAGATATTTTGGGGACTGTTTTGAATAGCACCCTGGTGAAGGCTCTACCAACAGCATTTCCTAATTGTCAACTTAATTGTAGTTTGAACCCAAGACACTTGGATATGGAAAGCATTAACTTGTGGGGAAAGAACAAATGAATTTTATTTTTTTAGCCTACAAGAGTAGAAACTAAAGTAGGACAAATCTTCAGATATATAACGGGGCACAGCAGCACGAGGCAGAACTGCCTGTTCTTCATTAGTTCTGGGTCTTTCCACGAAGAGCATGGTGTTAAATTGCAGCAAGGGATTTTCAGTTAAGGCATCATAAAAAGTTTTCAAGTAGGATTGTGAAGTACTGGAGCATTTTGTCCTGTGAAGCACAGGAGTCTCCATCGCAGGATTGTCTTTAAGAACAGGTCAGAGGAACATTTAGGAATGAGACAGTTATGTTAGAAATGACACATCCGTGATACTACCTTCTGTTGGGGATATCTGAGCAGGCTGGGACTACATGAGCTGATGAGATCCCTTCCAGCCCTATTCTCTGTGATGCTGCAGAGGATTCTGAATCTTTTAGTGGAGTCTTTCCATTTGGATGTTGGATCTCTGGAAGTTGCCTTCAGAAGAGACATCCCATGGGATCTCTGTGGGTGCATAATCTGTCCTGCCCCTGTGACCCTCCAAGGCTGTGCTGAAAACAAACCTGGGCTGGGTTTCCCAGCTGGAGGGTGTGGGGCTGCTGCTCAAGTCTTGCAGGTGAGGTGTTGGAGGTGGGACTAAGTTGAAAACCGCAGCTGATAGGACTTTGCAGAGAGTCACCTCTTTATTAAAATCTCCAGGTATGTAGTGTATTTTTGTTAAAGTCTCAGTTTCTGGACCCCACTGGCTCAGGGAGTCAGGAGAAAGGATGAGTCTAGAAATGCGTGGAAGAAAGCTGTCTACAAATCTATTCTCCATATCCTCTGGGGACAAGGCAAAGCTCTATGAGCCTATGCAACAACAGAGAGGACTTTATATTAAACATAAGTAACGACTTTCTAACGGGCTGGCTAGGAAAACACTGGAGGACATCAACAGGGGAAGCCTGGGCTCTCCACCACCAGTGGGTAAGAGCAGGGTAAGAGCACAGGATCCTTAGGTGCATCCTGCAGGAGCCAGAGGGATGGGTTGGACAAGTAGAAACAGAATCATTAAGGTTGGAAAAGACCTCTAAGATCATCAAGTCCAACCGTCAACCCAACACCCCCATGCCCACTAAACCATGTCCCCAAGCGCCTCATCTACACGTCCTTTAAATACTTCCAGCGTTGGTGACTCCACCACTGCCCTGGGCAGCCTGTTCCAAGGCCTGACCACTCTTTCAGTAAAGAATTTTTTCCTAATGTCCAACCTAAACCTCCCTTGGCACAACTTGAGGCCGTTTCCTCTCGTCCTGTCACTTGTTACTTGGGAGAAGAGACNAACAAGACTGGCCAAGTAGGTCTCTTCCAGCCTTGCTTCCAACAAGTCTGTGCATTTACAGAAATGCTTGCGGTGCTTGAGATTAGGGACAAAAGCTTGTAAACATGAATCCCTGAAGATCAGAGAAAGCCCCCAAACCTACATCAGAAGGTAAATCAAGAGAATTGCAAAGTTGCTATTTCTAAAAGTTCAATTTCTTTAAAATAGATCATTACTCCGTAGAAAACTGTAGGGGTAACTGTTGACAGCACTGACTTATGCTGGCCTAGATTTCAATTGCTCTGGCTCTAATAAGAGATTTAGTTTAATTCCACGTCAATGGAGTTATCCCAAATTTGCATCACTGCAGCTGAGAGCTGAATTTGGCCAGTGGTAGCCATCAATAAGAATAAAAGGCAGCGCGAGGTAATTGTTACTCTTTTTCTTGTGTAGTTAGAAGGAAAGCCTGCAAAATACGTCTGGGAGCTTTAGTGTTACAGGCTGCGCAGCACAGCCTTTTTCCACAGCCCTTCCTACAAGAAGCAGCAGCTTTTCTGGCACAGAAGATAAAGCTGTTTTGGGAAAGAGGCCTGGTTATTTATTTAAAGTCAAGCCTCTGAGGATCTGAGAGTCTTGCATGGCTCGATGCAGAGCGAGCAAGGGAGCTGTGCATGCTTGGGGTGCGCTTGCAGGGCAATGGGGAGCAGCCTTTGCCCGGCTGCAGCCCGGCCCAGGCAGCGCCGCTGTCGGTGAGCTGCGGCAAAGGCGCTGGGTGAAACGCGTTCCGTCGTCTCTCATAGCAGTGGTGATCCCTTCCTCATCCTCCTCGCTGCCGGGGAAACTGAGTCCAGTGAAATCCCATTTCGGGTCTGTATTAGCTTTTGTAATTTCAGTGTCCTAAACTTCTTGGAAAACGAAGCAGCACAATAAAGGAAAACAAAGTTTTAAACTATCCAGCAACTGCGAGAAAGGCAGCCACACAGAGCCCATGGGTGGTCTGAGAAGTGGAGAAGTTTCTTGCTTTATCTTTCCCTAACCGTCTTCATCTTCTTCTCCCATTCGTCTCATTCCCGTGCTCCCTGAAGCCATCAGTCCCAGCACAAACCCTCCCTCCCTCCCTGGGCTTCCTCTCCGCACCCTCCTTCAGCGTCCCCTTCCCCCGAGCCCTGCCCTGTCCCGCTGGGTCCCGCGGCGCCAGCAGGGCTGTGCCCGTCTGCCTGAGAGAGCCCTGTGGCCTCTTCCAGTTAAACTGACGATCCATTCCAAAATCGATTCTAATCCTTGCTCATAGGTAAACCAGTGGGAAATTGAGTTCTGTTGAACTGATATAAATCAAGCATGTATTTCTGGAAGAGCTTCCCATGGAACGATTTGCACCGCTGTATCAATGCAGCTTTTGATCCAACCTATCCCTTGCTTTGGTACAGCATAATTTCCTTCTTTTAGGGACACGGGGGTAAACCCAGTACGATCCATCATGCAGAGGCACTGATTCAGACAGAAATAGTATAAGGCTGAAATACAGCAGAATAGTACATCTCTATCTGTGACAGCATCCCTCCTAGGATGCACCTAGGGTATTCTAGGTGCAGTTTTAACGATGCTGATCTGAAGTACAGCTGTTCTGTATAGACATGACTTAATCAAACTGGTTAAACTCTTCTGCATATATCCTGAAGAAAGCAGCTGAGGTACCTTTTAAAAATACTGTGTTTTCCTTACTAAAGCTTTTGTTATGTCCCATATAACCAAGAAAGCAGACAGAGTCAAGTATCAGGTTGGGGTTTTTGTTTTGTTTCTGTTTTACTGTACAAGTGTGTATTTTTAGAGATCGTGTGATCTCTGAATGCATTTGGGCGTTTGCCCAAGATGCTGTAGCTGTTCTTGCCCCCTCGCACATTAGCACAGCGGGCTCTGGTGGGTTTTTGCCCTGACCTGGCAGCAAGACCCACGCCATCCAAGTGGCTGTGAGCGTGCAGAGGAGTGCGTGGGCAGAGCTCCCATCCTGGCTGAGACCTTAACGTTTTCAACTATGCAGTGATTTATTTTTACAGCACTTTATCTGAAAGGAGAAGACTGAATTTGAAGTTTTGTGGTACTGAATTACCTTGCAGAAGATTCATTCTCTGCAGACACCCAGGCAGGTCTGTCGCTCTGAGAGCTCCCTGTAACAAGGGTTTGGGCTGCTGAAGACTAAAAGCAGCTTTCCAGGCCGGGAGAGGTTTTCTATAATCCAGGCTAACCGTGCATAGCCCTTTTATCCCTGTCTGGTTGCTAAATTATGCATAGCAGTCTCATGTCTGCTTCGGGGCTGGCAGGCCTGAAGTCTCAGCCGTAGAGGCTTGTGATCCTGGGTTGAGCGAGCAGAAGTCCAGCTGATGCCAGTGCCACAGAGGATGGGAGACGTGGGTGCTGGTGCCGGACGGGGAACACTGCAGCAGCTCCACCTCCCCGTCCCTGGTGGAGTGGGCTGCCTTCCTCTCATCCCCCACGTCCTCTGTGGTACTGCTGCCTTTTAGGAGGCTCTTTAGCGAAGGAAGGAGACCTTAGTTCTATGGTTTGTTTGCTTCAATTATAGCTGACCGTCCCTGAGGAGCAGCTAAACTGCGCGTTTTCCCTGTCCTGCTTCTGCAGGAGGGCTGTGAAGAGCTGCTCGGAGGGGGGCTTGCTTTTTATTAGGTAGGTGGAAGGAAGGAGCGCAGCAGGGAAGTGGCACTGCGTGAGGAGGGAGGGAGATGGGGTTCGCAAATGTCAAGCTGTTTGCCTCCTGCGCGCGCTCGAGCACATCCGCAGGCTGCAGGAGCAGCGGCTCTCGCTGAGGACAAGGCAGAGGTTGCGGCAAGGAGCAGGTCAGGCTCCGCGGGAGCCGGCTGCCCGCACTGCTCCCGAGGGGCCAGCGCGGCGGGCGCCCGGGCTCGGGGCCACGTCCTCGGGGCCGGTGGCTCTGGGAGTTGGCGTGGGGTAGATTTGCAAAGCTGTCGCTGGACTGCAGCACCAGTGCTCACCTGCGGCTGCTTCCCTTTGCCTTCCCTCCTCCTGGCTCCTCGACAGGGAAAACCGGGATCTAACACCTTCCCGGCTGATGGCCGCTTCGCCAGACGGCCGTCCCCGTGCCCTCGGCCGGTGCCCTGCAGCGGTGTGTGATCTGCGCTGTACGGCGTGGTGCAGGCAGCCCCGGCTGTCCGGGCGGGCTGTCAGCGAGGCCGCTATCGCTCTTACCGCTGCCTGCTTGATTATCCCTGACGCTGCGCCGAGGCTGACAGCCTCCTAATGTAATATAGACACCACGATGATTACCATCATTGCAAGAACTATAAGCGCCAGACGATGAAATTTAACAACAGTAGGCGCAGCCGGGATGAGGGGTGAGATGGAAATCGTGCTGTCTCTGCTCTCTGCCTGTGGCCCTGAGCAGGCTCCATCTTCCAGCCAGATCTCTGGGGTTTTGCACTCCTTTTCCTCTCCGCTACCCAGCCACAGTTCTTGCTGGGCCTGGACCATCTCACGGTGCTCTTGCCGGTCATCTGTGTTACTGGGTAGTTCTTCTCTAGGCTCCCTCTTCGTTGGAGGGGTCTGCTCTGTGTGCCCAAGGCACGAGCAGGTCTGCTCGAGGGTTGCCCTTGTTCCTCTTCAGTGACACCCTGAGCCGTGGGGGAATGGTAGGACCCCACCGTAGGTGAGATGAGACTCAAAATGGACCAGATTGCTGCTTGTCTGGTGGAGACCAGCAGATCGTGAAGCTCCAGGAGAAGCATTAGACGGACGTCTGAGCAAGCGGTGCCTCTAAGGGCAGGCGTCCTGCTGCAGTATTTGTTGTACCAACTAATTCCCTTTGCAGAGACCATATCTGGGTCACTGTATGAAGCTGATCAGCATGGGTCTGGCTTGTGGGAGTTTGAAGTATCCCCCTGAACAGAGGCCTTTCCTCCTCCGCATAATAATGCCACGTGGGAAAAGCCTTTTATTTTCGTGGTGTATGGCCTTTGTAGGGCATGACATGGCACAGTCCCATCTCTGGGGCAGGAGGGCTTATCTCAGCTGTGCAGAGCGTGGGGCTGTTGTGCCTGTAGAGGTGCAGTTTGGTCTTTGGCCTCCCTCACCTGGAGCATCCCTACCTTTGGGTGCGATGCTCTGGGAGCAGGAAGGCAGCCCCGCTCTGTTGCTGCACATAGTACTTTGCTCTTTTGCAAACATGCCAGGTTTGCACTGTGGTTAAACGCTGGTGTTTAGACTGCAGCTGTCCAAACCAGGTGTATTGGATTCATGCAGGGGGAAAAAAAAAATAATAATTTCTGGAAGATGACTGTTCCCCAGACCAGACGCCTTTGCAGCAGGAGCCGGAGCACCGCAGCCTCTCCCGGCGGGGCTGCAGGGCTTGGCGCCGAGCAAACCCCAGCTGGGGTGTGAGCTGTGGGTATGGCCTGTGTCCCGGCCCCGTGGGGCTGAGAGCTGCTGGGGTTACCAGCTGCCATGTTAGGATTCAGCTTTTTGGTGGTTGTGGCTGTTGTCTTTAAGCGAGGTGGAGAAGGGGGTCTTGGCCTGGAGGTGCTGCTGTGGAAGCAGAGCAGAGTGCTGCTACTCTGACAGCTCGCTTTTGGGGAAGGGCTGCTTCTTGGGGGATGTGAAATGGAGCTGGGGGGAGAGGGAAGAGAAGGGGTCTGTTTTGGATCGCATGTGTACCCCACCGCCCCAAGCCTCCCATCAGTGTCTCCTCTCTTGTCCTGGGCAAGGAGGCTGGAGACTGGCCCTGCCGCGGTGGATGGGAGGCCAGCGCCTGTGGGGAACGGCAAGGCTGGGGCTGACGAGATGATTTTTATTTTCTACTGGTGCCCAAAGGCACGTGTGCTAATGGTGCTATACTGGGAATGCCCCCGGAGTTTGTTATTTTCCTTCATGTTTTATCATCAGATACGTTGACCCACGGGAAGGTGCTGGGTCCTCTTGTAGCAGCTCATCGAGTAGTGGTTTCTGCACCCGTGGGAGTATTTCTGCACCCTTTTCCATTCCTTCTCAGGCTGCCCAGTTTCGTGGTGCTGGTTGCGCTCATGGGGGACTGGGGAGAGGCAAATGCTTTCTCTGAACCCTGACAGCTCCCTGGATATATAGGCACAGAGGGAGTTAATAGCAGAGATGAGCATCATTTGGTGTGCATTAGGAGCAAGGCAACCAGGGGAATTTGGAGAATGGACGTTCTGAGGTAATATCAGATCTGCCTCTTCGGTTACACAGTTGCTGCTGTGAACATGTATTGGCAATCGGTTGTGTTACCAGCTCTGCTTTTTAGTAAGGCTACTTAGCACTTCCGTGCTGGTTTAGATCATCTTCTCAGCTGTTTGTAATTGCACTGTGCTTAGAAGTATTTGGGATTAAATTTTTCATGTTGCAGGTTGTCTTGAGCTGTTTGATTCCCCCCCCCATCTTTTTTTTTTATTATTATTTATTTCAACTCAGTACTTTCTGTTGTTTTGCCTGCGTTAATATTTCCCCCGGCTCTTGCCACTTCCTAGTTCACTCTCAGCATCCACTGCTGGACTCTTCTTTCCACTGCCATGCCTGGATCTTCTGGCTACTGCATCCAGCTTCAGCCCTTCCCAGACTTTTTATTGAGATTTGCAGTTTACAATCTGGTCTCGATCCCCATCCCCTGAATACAACAGTGCTGCCTGAAGGCTGATACCTCCGTAGGTAATTCGGGGGCTCTGTGCAGCCCCTCTCCTACCCAAACTTCAAGTTTGCCAACCACGTTGAGCAGGGCTAATGCAGGGGCCTTACTTCTTGTTTCAGCGTGGCTGGAGCATTGCAGGATTGGGCTTCGCTCCCATGCTGCTGCATTGCCCGCCGCTCGCCCGGCCTGCCAGGGGTACCTGGGGGGATGGGGAGTGTTCGTGAAGGGATTGCAAAGTAAAACCCAGGTAGACACCAAGAGCATGCAACCTGCACCCCCCTTCTCCCCGAGGGTGCGGGTACGGCCGTGTGTGAGCGTACCTACACGGAATGAGAAGCAGCGGTTTCTTGACTCCAAGGTCACTGCTGTTACAGATTTCAAACCCAGGTCCCAGAGCACCGGATCACAGGAGAATTTCAATGAGAATGGCTTTCTAGTCTGGACAAAACTAGGGGCTTTTGTCATTGCTGGGGAATGTTTGGGATGTCTTTGGCCAGAAAACTCGCCCTCCGATTCAGCTCAAGGAAGAACCCAGCGCAGGAAATGTCACCTTAGATAAGTAAAACCCGGCCAAGTTCTGAACAACCCAAAGCAAAATGCTACAATGGGAAGCGCGAAGCTATCTTAATTGCCTGGAGCACTACCATTCATTCCCTGCCTGTCTAGTACGTTCCTGTGCTCGTATGGTCACTGTTAATTCATGCTGGATTGTTCTAATTAACGCTGATGAACTGTTCAGCCAAGAAGACTGCAGAGCTCTGCAGCTGCAGAGAGGGCTGGAGGAACATCTCCTGGTTTCTTTTTCTATTTTTTCCTCCCTTGTGGACAGGCACCGTTTCTGTCCATAACCAATAGGAGCCAATTTTCTGTTTCATAATAGGAAAATACTAATGTCAGGACGCCCTCCTTACCCAAAGCTTTCTCCTTGAAGATTGCTCCTCTTTGCTTTCCTAATTGCCGCTGCTCAGCTGGAGGTAGTGTGCGCCTTCCAAACACATTATTTTGTTATGCTGTTACTTACCAAAAGGAAAAAAAGACTATAAGAGAATATTGCTTTGTCTTGAGGTTTCCTCACTTTAACCCTTTCTGTGCTGATGTGGGGTGTTTTTCTCTAGCGCGGGATGTTTTGCTGGTGGCTGTACATGCTTTTTGGTCTGAAGCTCAGGGTGTGATGGAGCTCTGATGTGCAGAACACTTAGAAATCATTTCTGCTGGAGTCTGAGGATGCCTCTAAAATGCGTTCTCTTACTAAAGCATCCTCTTTGGAGTCACTGCGCTCACATAACGTTCACCCATAATAAGACAGGAGTTGCCGAACTGATGTGAAGTATGGGTGGTCTGGGGACCAGAATGATTTGGGTGAAGCCCTTGGAATCAGGTTGGCTGAAAACTTAATGCTTGGAGTTACCCTTCCTTGAAGACTGGCAGGTCTGGAGCCTGCGAGAGCAGAGCCGCAGGGAGGTGCTGGAGCCGTGCTCCACGTGTTTCTTGGGGACTGAGGAGCCGGACGAGGATCGCGGATGCGTCTCTGCTCTTGGCTCATGGCTCTTGCAGGTCAGTAACCAGGAAGATTCACAGAAATGCTGTTTTCTCCAGCAGAAACATCAGAAGTGAGCAGATCTGAGCCTTTTGTGAGCCACCTCACTGACAGAGGCGGGGTGGGTTACCATCCTGGCAGCAGGGCAGGCTACCTGAATCCCTTAAGGCTTTTTGGGGAAAAAACAACAGTTGCCTGGAGTAGAGGTAGGATGGAGTAATGGTGTATGTAGACAGGAGGCTGCCGGGAGAGGCGTGCTGTTGGGAATTTCCTGCTGGCATGGAAGAAAGGAGGAGCTGGAGCAGAGCAGGGACCCCAGCAAGAGCTGCAGAAAGCAAAGTTGGAGCCTGAAGATTAACCCTGTAGGTCTGGTGGGACCGTGCAAAGCCAAAAGAGCAACCTTCTGCTTGGTCACTGAATGGACTCCTGTGGCTTCAACCTCAGAAACCACTTTGTTTGACCACAAAAGGAAAGGGGAGAGTGGGGGGGGTACATGTGTGTGTCTCTGCTCAGGCTCTTCAATTCATCGCCAGCTGCCTTTCAGCAAGCAGAGTCGCTTCCTGCTCCAGCTCCTTAACATCTGGAAAAGAAAAAGGGTGGAGTAAATAGTTTCCCAACATATCAGGAGGGTCTTATCCTGTTCTTGAGCTGTGTGATGTGCTGCTGCCCAGATCCTGGGCACCTGCCTGCCCATACCTTTATTTTTGCTGGCTCCTCCAAGAGAAACAGTTGTGGTGGTATCAGCCTGGTGGGTGTCTCTAGCCAAGCTTCTCCTTAGTCCTGCCTTCGTGCTGCCAGCACGGGGCGAAATGTGGGTGTTTCTGAGGTACGTGTTTGTCTTGTGGAAGCTTGTGTTTGGGTGCTGCTCCGAGAGCCAGGGCAGGTCAGGGCAGATGTTCCATGAGAAGTGGTTTCTGCACCACCTGGTCTCTTGCTTTGTCGTAATGGTCAGGTCTGCCACAAACGGGCAGTTAGAGGCAGAATATTTCACGTCTAATGAAGCTCCAGCAAAGACCTTTTTTTGTCCCGTGGGAAGCAATGATTCAGCTCCCAAGGATCATGCAAGCTCGGGTAGGTGCCAGACATGCTTAGCATGGAAATCGCAGTTAAGCATGAAGTCCGCTACCTCCTCGGGGAGGTCCAGCTCTCCTTGGAGGGTTTTCTGCTGCCGGATATCTTCATGTCTGGAATTGCAGGTATTTGCAAGTAGCCCGAGGATTCAGAGAGAAGCAGAATCCTCCTGTTAGCTGTGTGGTTTTCTTCATGTATCTTAAGAAAAGATAAGGCATGAAGATAGTCTTTTTTTTTTCCCCCTAATCTCTGATGATTGTAAAAATCTCTTCTCTTTTACCCTGTGTTGGTTGCACCTCAGTTTGCAGACAGGCCGAGTTAACAAGTCAGAAAATGATCTGAGGGGGTGATGGAGGAGTTGGTGGTTGCAAAGTCTTGTGGTGGGACTGGGCCCTTCTTGTTGGGGCAGTGCTGATGCCAGCAGCACTTCCCTTGGGGCTGGCATCGTCCTCTGCAGTTGTGTGACATGGCTTGGAAGGGCAGGCCCATGGGTCATAGCTGCACGCTTTGGGTGCAAGCATTCAAATCCAGGTAATTGCGTCTGGCCTTCAGAATGATCCCAGTATAGATCTGTGCCTCTCCCCACAGCCTGGCCAAATTCTGGACAGGTTGTAGAAATCCTGATTTCCTGAGGGTGCCACTTTACTATGGCTTGCTTAGGGGCGAGGTTTTATCCTACTTCATGCAATCCCCTTGCTCCCATTCCTGGCACCCTCTGCTGCCTGCGCCCGGGCTGCCCGGCTCCGCACCTAACGAGCCCTGCGGGCAGGGTGCTGGGGGCGGGCCGGCGGTTGGTCTGGTGTTTGTAAAACCCAGCGAGTGGCCTTGGGGAGGGGGAATGTGAGGGGTCGGTGGGCTTTAGGGGGGTGTTTGGGCGAGGGAGAGCGCAGCAGGAAGCGCGGTGGCTCTGCCCGTGCTGCTGGTTTGGCTGCACAGAGGTGGGGGGGTGGGCAGCGGGTGGGCAGCTCAGCTTTCGAGCGAGAGGAGGGATGCTCGTAGCCTGCCAGCATGAAGGAAGGCAGCTGTAAAGCCAACGGTGTGGGCAGCAGGTCGAATGCATTTTTTTCTCTGGTTTCAAAGCCTTTCTTCCCTTGTTCCCCTCATTTCCAAAGCTGATATTGTTACCTAATCCGTGTTGCTAGAATTCTTCTCTGTTAGAGGATCAGCTTTTCTGTGGGAAGACTGCTGTACTTCTCTCTAATATTGACTGTCTTTCTCTTGTTTCCCTTCTTAGATCTACAATGAGAATAGAAACCTGTTTGAAGTCAAGGAGAACGTGCCCAGGAAATTGGTGGAGAAGGTCGCAGGGGACATCGAGAGCCTTTTGGCCAAGAAAGTCCGTGCTTTAAAGGTAAGGTGATGGGCCTGTGTGCAGATCCTTTGTCTGATATGTTCAGTTTAAAGAAGAGGGTTGATGCTGGCGTAGCATTATGATCTCAGCTTCAAAGTCATTTCTGTGGTTGTGTGGCCTTTTCTGGGAACTGCATCCTGCAGTTGAACAGATTCATATGGACTATGTCTGGGGTGTGAGGTGAGGATGTATCATGTGAGGATCTACTATAGGTATCTTCTTGCTTTTTATCTCCTCCCGCCGTCATGTGGACACCTGAAGGTGCTGCCACGAGAACACAAGTGACAGCAAAAGCTGGGCAGCAAGTTTGACCCAGTCATTTAACTGGAGGCATGGTGAGCGGGAGCAAAGGTGCTGCGGTGTCCCTGCAATAGCTCATGGAAGTGTTTCAGACAAGTAGGGTTTTTTCCTGTTTAGATGAGGGTGCACTGAAATGTTTGTGCTGGTGCCTGGCACTCGAATCCTGTGATTGACTGCGTGTGTGAGTTGCCCTCGTGGGTGCCTGCGTACATTTCCAATCTATCGTCCTATTTTGTAGCACTCCTTTTAAAATGAATTTATTTTATCTGTAGTGGAGTGAGGCAACCTGCTCGTGGTGCCGGCTCGGCAAAAGCTGGCGCTGGCTGTAACAAGGCGGCAGCGGGTCCGTGCTCTGCTACAGTGTTCTCTGCTACCGGGGCAGAGACAAGTAATTGCCTTCCTGGAGAGACGGAGATACCCTCTCCGCTGCAGAGAGGTATGGGAGCCATGTCAGAGTTTCACTTCCAGGAGCTGCAGAGCCCTCTCAAATACCTGACTGTAGCGAGCAGGATGATGTTGTGCAATGGACATCTGGCAGTATGGCCAACTGGAGATGCCTTGCAGCTTGATTAACTAGAAGTGCTTCTGTGGGGTGATAGACAAGGGGAAGGCTCGGAGCGGGTAGCATCGCTATTGTGTCTGCATAGGGACTATAGCCAAGAACACTTGGTCACCCTTCAACCTGATGGGCAGGAATGGGAGCACAGGAAAAAGTACCACGATGAGGGAAAAGGTATTCCAATAACTGAGGTGTAACTAAGGCAGTGAGAGTTTGGAAATGACCTACCTCCATAGTTGGGTAAGAAGAAGCAGCTCAGAGAAGGTACACAGAAGGAATCGCAAGACACCCATGTAGGCCAGGGGAGTCTCAAGACCTGATAGGATCTGAGTCAAGTGTGGTCGAAGGCCAGCTTGACTGACAGGATGGCATGGGTTTGTCCACAGTAACTGATAAATATGGTAACTGTAGGGATTTGGGTGAAGATGATTATTGTATATTGAGTTCTTGAGTTTGGGAGGTAAAGATCAAGCCTATTTGGGACTCACACAAAGTGTTTTAGCTTGAGTGGAAGGTGCTGAAGTGGGACTAAACAGGTGGACATTGTCACCGCTGCATTTGGGTTTGCAGAAGTGAAGAACAGGGAGACCAGGTCTTTTCTTAACATGAGCTTACTTCCCTGTGTTTGCATAGTTTGTGTGCGTGCGTGAGCATCTGTTAAAGGTTCCAAAGATGTGCACTGCCTGTAGGTGCTGGAGGAAGACACGGGTGACAGAAGTTAACTGCAAACTTGATATGCGCCTGGACGACATGGCTCCTGTGGGATGGGCAGGGTAATAACACTGGGTTACATGGCAAGACTGCGCTCGGTGGTTTCCACTGTGCCATTTGAATTTCAGCTGATCGGTTGCTGTGTTTTTTCTTACCCTTTGCTCTGGCTCACACAGACGTGCAGAGAGTTTGTGCACCTTCTGGTGCTAGGTCAAGGGTAGGACTGCTGCCCGTGGTACAAATAACCTTGTTCATCTTCCAATTTGACTTCCTTTTTATTGGGTTTTGGGCAGGACAGCTTTGTGCGCTGTTAAGGGCTCGCCTGATGCTGGACCCGACTCAGAGGAGTGATTCTGGCGACACTGGTTAGATAACGAGCACTTGGTGCTGTTTTATTGTAGTGGAAACAATGAGCCGTTGGCCTGAATTAGTCTCTTCAAGAGGACACCTTCAGAACGCAGTCACTGGATGGAGCAGCCTCTTACATCCAGCTTGCATGTAAATTTTTGGCATCTTGGATTGGTGGTACTGACAACAGAATCTGGAAATGGAGAAGTTGATGGGAGGAGGAGAAATTGGATCTTCTGAATTTCTTCCACATTGTGCTAAGCTCCTTCGAAGCAGTGGGGCTTCTTCCACTCTCCAGCCTGTGTTTTCTTCTGTCTCAACTCTCCCCTTCGTTGAATCATCTCTCCTGGAGTCATTTCCTCCCCTTCTCTCATGACTCACAAGAGTGATGATGACTTCTAGAAATACGTTTTTCAGCATCTGAGTCAGGTGGGACTCCATGTATCAGAGGGCAGGTGAGGAGGGAGAAATGGATCCTCTTCTTGAAGTATGAATTGCCACGTCACTCATGTACTTACTCTACTGAAAAGATGCCTCCCTGTCTCTGCTGCAGGAGAGAGAAGGGATATTGCCTGTGCTTTGGTGAGGCTTTGTAGGAGGGTGCAAGCTCGCCTTTGGGCACACGTGATGGACACACGCTTCAAGAGTGCCGTTCTGATTAGGTGGTGATTCAGTCCAGCTATCAAAGAGCCTGTTTCCCTCTGTTTCTGAGTGAAAATATTAACGTGTCTTTATTAAACTGTGTGCAGAGCACTTATCAGTAATACATAGTTTCTTACCTTGTGTGTTGCATTTCTAAGAAGCAGAAATCAAGCACAAGGAAACCAAACGCGGCTGTCTGACCCTGCCAGCCACGGTGCAGGGCTGTGGCACGGGTCTGGCACTAGCAGGACGCTCTGATTTCACACTTTTCAGAGGAGTGCCGGAGCCAGGGGTGTGTAGAAAAGAGGGTAATTGCTTCCTAAAATAACAGTCATCTACAAGGGGCTGGTTATTTGGATGCCATCCCTCCCTTTTTGTTCCAGACCATCATATCTGATGACAGTCTCATCATGGGACAGAAAAATTCCTAGGAAGACCTTTTAGCAATCCCCACCTGTTCCAGCTGGCACTAGAGAAGAGCATCTACAGCTGGCTCCTGGGGGACTTTTACCCCATGTCCCATGCAGTGGCCTCTATTTGACATGGAATGTTATCACCACTAACTGCCCTTACCCCCAGCATCCTCCAATGTCCTTTCTCCATGATGATTTCATTGCTTCAAGCCTGCCCTCACAGTCTCCTTTGGGCTCTGTAATTCCAGCTGCTTTTTATTCCCAAGCTTTAGCAGGAGGGGAGAGAGAAGAAATGGTCTTCAATACCAAAAGTACAGCTACTCTCCTTTGAAATGGAAATAAAAGGTATTGCTAGGGTGGAGTAACTCCTGAAGGAGATGACATTAAATTTACACAGCGTATTGCATTGTGGGGAAGTTCCAGGGATCTCACTACAGGTGAGGTGTAAGGAAACAGTAGGTATGTTCCTGACCGAGTAGAAGTTTAAGGGGCCGCTCTTGTCCACACTCAGGAGCTTGCCCTTGTTAGGGCTAAGACAGACATCTTCCTTCATGTGTGGAAGGGAACGAGGTGGCAGGTTGCCAGATGACTACAAATCCCCATTGTATTTTCCTTGTGCTGGGAATCACAGCTGGCTGGCTTGTGGATCGACATCATCTGAGACTAGAATTCAACAGGTTGGTTGAATAGACTTTCTAGTTTGCCAAATAGACTCTTTTGCCACTTCTTTTTTTTCCTACTTAAAATTCCTCTCTCTTCTTCGATCTCTCAGTGTGTTTGGACCTCTCCTTGCCTTCATGTGCACCCAGAGAGATGTGTACCTACAGGCTAGGGCTTCTTTGGTGAGCTTGCTGAGGAGACCAGCCGTTGGAGTTTGCTGCTGGTGGAGCACTGGGCGAGCCAGGGCAAAGCCATCACCTGGGGGCGGGCATGGGGTGGCTGCCGGCTCTGGATTCCCAAACCCAAGGGGCATTTTTCTCCTTTCCCCTTTCTTTTCTTCTCTCAGTGTAGCCTCTCTAGGATTCCTCACTTCACCACAGTGGTGAGACCTTCCCTGCCTCTAAAGCCTCGGTGGCTGTGTTTGGTGAGGTTGGTGAAGATGAGCCAGTTCTCTGTAGAAAGGAAAGGAAACAGCAAAGATAAAAAGCACTGGGAAGAGCCTCCCTTGCCATCAAATCCAGCCCCTTGCCTTCTCCATGTGCCCAGGACACAAGGGCATCTCTTCTTCCCTTCCCTGTGCTGTTTGTCCTTCCCGCTTCATGCTCTGCCTGCAGACCCGGGCTGCTCCTTCCTGGCACGCCACGTCCCGGGATGCCCCAGCCCTGTCTGCTGCTCGTGGCCACCGAGGAGATCTCGGCAGCCCAGCCCCACTTCCTCACCTCTGCTGGCAATGCCAAACAGCGTGGATCCAAGGGAGAGGGCGGCGGGGGGGCTGCTGAGGTGATGAAGGGCTTGGGAAAGCGTCGGTGCAGGCGGCTGAGGGGTTGCTGCATCGTTTCTGCTCTGCAAGCCCAGTGCCTCAGGAAATTCTTCTGTTGCCACAAAAGCATCTCTGCAGTAAAAAGGTGGTGGGGGAGCAAGAGGAGGTCATTGCTTGCGGTGCAGGATCTAGGAGGGTATTCCCCCCTTCTCCTTCAGGTCTACGGACACCCCGGATCTGTTCCCTGTATAATACTAGGTGAAGTGCATGAGCGATGCCTCTGAGTCTATCCTTTCCCAAAGCTCTGCAGACTGGGGGAGAAGGGAGTTGTGATTTGATGGAGGAGGAGGCTGAGAGATGGAAATTTTAGATCCTAGGCTATGTTTTAGGCTTGTTTCTAGTTTTTATACAGCTCTTGTGAAGGCTGCTTTTAGGTGTTGACTGCTTCATCCTTCGCATATTTAACCACAGTCAATTTGCTTTGCCTCCTGCGAGCGGCACATCCCACAGTTTACTGAGTGGGTTATGCCCTGAAGTGAGCTATTTATAAACCGTGACCGGCCTAAAGACTGCTGTCTGTGCTGGTGGTCTTCCCCATCTCTAAAAAGAGACCTCCCTATCCATAAAACGTGGTACGAATGTCTGCGGGCTCTGGCGTTGCCCCCATAGGATGCTGGTGGCATGGTTGGGCCAGTATCTTTTCCAAAGAGCTGTTTTAGTTTTGCATATTGTACATCACTAGCAAAATCTTTTGGCTTAAGGTGAAGTTCATTACATTTCTGATGGACCTCAGCTGTGTGCAGTAAGTGTCAAATACGACGCATTGAGCAGAAGTGCAGCCAAGTGGCATTTCATGTCTCAGAGAATTTATAATATGTGTGTATTTTTTTTATATATATATGTGTGTATTTCACATAGATGTATATATATGTAGTAGGTTTGGTGTGCTTTGATGATGACTCTGGTCATCACTCTGGTGATGAGAGAACTAACAGCATCTACCAGTAGTTAAAGGTTTGTGAGGTTTGTTTTTTCTATTGTTGTGGAATTTAACCGCATATTTTTGTTGCTATGTATTTAGCTCCAGTGTGGGATGAGCACCTGGGGGAAAGGAGGGGTTTGGTAGGAGGGTTCAAGGCTTCTGTTCCTTCAGCCAAGGTGTAGGAGGTCACAGTATATTTCACTAAAGACTTTCAGATTTTTCTGTAACAAGAGTAGGAAAACCTACACTTGGCATTAGACATTTTCTTTTGGCAGAATACAAAGGACAAGACTCTGGGGATTTTCTGTGTTTTGAAAGCATACTGCAGGGACGTCTGGCTGGGTTTCTTGTGGCTACGAGGCCTGATGAACATGGCTCCAGGAGTTTGGGGCGTTCCCATCTTCCTTTGCCTCGGCTCCTAAGGGGAGGTGGCTGGAAGAGCTGGGATTTGGTGCACAGCGAAGATGGTTGATCTGGAGATGAGTAAGGCTTGGGTTTTCTTACTGCCTTAAGCAAATTTCCCAGTTTTGTCTCTGATTTCCAGCCCCCACCCTCGGTTTTGGGTTTTCCCACTTACTGGCATTTTTTCCTTGCATATTCCTTCTGATGTGACGGTGCAGTTAGTACTTGGCCATGCTTTAGGATCCTCTGATGGAGGGCGAGGTGGGAGTTTGGTGCATTACCACGAAGTATTTACCAAGCCGGCTTCTCGGGGGCGAGAGCTGGTCAGCGGGGGCATAGCGGGAGGTAGGAGCTCAGGCTGGTTGTGCTTTTAGTCCCGGTTGAATGCTCAGTGCATTACTGTTCAGCTGGGACAAGTTCCAAGCTCCATTTACGGCTGGCACAAGCATATATCAAGAGTGCAGAGGGGATTTAATTGGACAGGTTTATTCCTTTAACAATTCTGATAGCCCTGAGATTTCCCTTGCAGGTATGTGGTGAACAGAGTCTTTATCAGCTCTTCTGCTCCCTGATAGGGACAATAAAAGGTTTCACTTGTCTAAAGAGCTGCAAAAATTGGCATTCAGCAAAGCATCTCTCAGCCCAGTTCAGAGCATTTCCCCATTCCCTCCTCTCTCGGTGTCGGAGACGCCGACCTCTGTCGCGGCGTGGGCTGGTAGGAAATCGGCGGTGCGGGCACGGCGGCTTTCTCTGCCCTCCTTCGCTGTCGGGGGTGTTGCTGTCCTCTGGTCTTGGTGGCATGTGGTCTTCAGGGCAGGCAGCGAAGGGGGTCACCGTTCAGCAGGAGCAAGGCTGGGGTCATAGCGGATTTCTCCTCCGCTGCTGGCAGCGCAGGGTCCCCTTGCCGTCTCGCTGCCCTGCCGAGCTGTCCAAAGCAAGTTCTTCCAGGCGCTCGTTGGCCAAGTCATCGGTGGATTTAAGTGGAGGGGTCCCAGGACAGGAGGGAGGGACCCTCCTGTGCCGCGGTGCCTCGGGCTGGGCTGGGGGCGGCCTGCGGTGCTGCACACACGGCCCCGCAGGGTTTTCCTGCTGCAGTGCGATACGGCCCTGGATTTTACCTGGTGGGGGACTTCTGGGCATGCCAGAAGGCCACCGGTGGTCACACCCTGGCCTGCTGGGTCCCAGACCAGTGTCCAAGCTAAGGGACACATTACCTGTCTCGCCTAGGCGGCAAAATGGGGGAGGGAAGAGGGAATAAACATAGTTCAGGTGAGCTCGGACGCAGCCTGTGGTTTTGGCGGGATGTGGGGCTTCATTGCCCCGTGCACACCCGCCCCGTTCCAGCCACACGGCCACGGACAGAAGCTCTTGCATTCATGGAGGAAGGACCACAACCAACAGCAACCTTGCACATGCTGAAGTACAAAACATTTAAAGGTATGATCTCTGTGCTTTGTTAATTCATAGTGACAAATCCATCCCACTTCCCCCTTCTTTGCTAATTGCTGGTTGGTGGCTTTTGTTTTTAATTCTATTTTTAATTTGCTCCTAATCAAATCCTGGCTAACTGTACCCGTGTATGTATTTATTTATTTATTCATTTGTGTGTGTCTGTGCGTCTTCTCCTGCCTCACGATTGTTTTTGTGCTGGACCTGCTCCAGTAATCCAATTTGAATCCAATCTCCCAGGTCTGGAATTCTAATTTACAGATTGCAGAGGGGAGCCGAACAATGCCCGCGCACCAGGATGGGGGTTTATTGTTTAATCTAATCAGGGACAATCAGATGTTTGTAACAAGTCTATCAAAACTGTATTGGGCCAGTTTGCCGAGCAATGTAACCAGCTTTCTTAATAGTGCTAACGCGATTTAGGGCTTCCTGCACTTTCATGCAGATTATGTTGAACGTTTCCCTTTCTTCTCCCTTGAACGCTTGGCAGCAGCCCAGCCCCATGGGCTTTACAACTTTGTAAGCTGCTTGGTGCACTCGGCGGCTGCGGAGGTTTGCGAGGGCGCGGGGGCTCCTGCTGCTGCCTCCCCCGCGCGCGGGAGGTTGGACGCGTCCAGGGATGATCCCGTTTGGGGACACCCCTGCAAGGTACGGACTCGGTATCGCAAACGCCTCTAGCAATGGTCCTGACCTGTTAAAATATTCAGTAAGTCTCCACAGCTGGTCTCTAGCCCCGTACACATGCTGTCAGCCTTCCGGCACCGTGGGCTTGTCTGGCTGTTGGCAAAGAGCAAACGAAGGAACCTTTGTCCTCTCTTGCCCTTGGCAGATTAAGGCTGTTGTTTCTGCGTATTTGCTTTAAGAAGTTTGGATGGTTGCAGTTTAGAGAAGAGACCTCTTCGGGGGTTTTTTGAGATGCCCACCCAGGGCCTGGAGCAAAAGAGGAGGCAAAAACAGTTCTGCAAATGAGCTGATGTCTCTTAATATAGCTCTGCAGCCCAGAGCGGAGTTTTCTTACTTTTCCTGTGCAAATAAATAGTTTCCTGACTTTCCCCTTTCCGAAAACTGAAACAGCCCTCTGGTCCCCTACCCTGGCAGCTAGCTGTCAGCCAGGAGGTGAACTTGCGCTGGTTCTCACGCGCCAGGTCTGTACCGCTTAGCTCTGTACCTGATGCCTTTGCCCAGGGATTTATTTTAGCCTTATGGATTCTCCCTGCCCCAAAGCATCTCCCCTGCGGCAGGCGCTGCGTGCTGCGCTCGCCCCTGAGGCAGGCACGGCGAGGGGAGCTGCAGCCTGCTGCCAGTCCCCGCGCTGCGTCCCGGGCTGAGCTTCGTGGTCTCGGGTCAGGCAGCAGCGCTGGGAGCTTTCGCTGGGCTTTTAGCCTGAGCAAAGCTTGCCCTCGCGCCTGCTCTCGGAGAGCTGCTGGGCTGGTTTGCACGCACAGGGAAGGAGACTGTGAACTCCCTGTAACGGGAACTAGCCTTTCCTTGAGGGTTTAATCGCTGTGTGTGCCTTGTCTTTCTGCGCTCTGCACCCTGTGGTATGAGGAACCCAGGGACTTCTGAGACCAAGTGAAGAGAAGGATGAAATAGCCCTTAAAGGGTGTTTTACTTCCCTTCCTAAAACTACGTTGTGTATTTGACAGCAGTGTGCATGTTATTTTTCAGTTTTTCCTGGTTTCCCCAGCGCAGGAGCAGTGCTCTTAGCAGTGGTGGAGGTAACTAAAGCCATTAGTGTTGTCAAGGGATTTGCCGCAGTTGTAGTTCTCGGCTGTCTCAAAGCTCAGATCCATCAGCTTGGTCCTTACCCTCCCGAGCTCCCGAGGCCTGGCGGGGCTGCCGTATTCCATGCACTAAGGGGATGCATTTGGGGGTGGCTGAAAGGATAAAAGAAGATGAGTGAGACTTACTGGTCTGTCTATATAGATAGATATAGATATAAAAATGGTGAGTGATGCAGTAGGGGAGGGGATCTCCGAGGGAATTGGTTCTAGGGAAGAGAATTGCCATTTAATTCTTCATAAAACAACCTTTAAACATGGTTGGGGAGAAATGTTTGCAATGATAGCAAAATAAAAGAGACCATGTCACTGAAAAAGGGATTTATTTGAATTTCCTTGGTTAGTTTTGGCGTGAGAAAATGCATTTCCATGGCAGTTTGGTAGCTAGAGTCGCTTCTGCGCCCTGTCCTATGGCTTCGTAATCTGTGTGTGGTGGGAGGGGGTGAGGGGAAGATCTTTATTTCCCCGGGGTTGCCTGTAGTTTTGCAGGGAGTCTGTACCCCTGCACTTATGGATCTGCTCTCAGTCCCTGGCAGTTCAGCCCCTGCCCCGCGTGCTGCTGTACATCCTTGAAGAACTCGCTGAAGCCCAACATCTTGGGCAAAAATGTTTTTTCGTGTTTTTTCCCCTTAATGTTTGAAATGCATCATCTGGGATGGAAGGCTCTTATATTGAATGGGAATAATTGACCTGGGAAGAAAAACTGAATCATTTTGAATTCAATTCAGGTAGAATGAGGATTATTATTTTTAGGGGTTTCATCCTCTAGTTGAACTAAAAATCAATTATTTGTATAGCTCTGTTTATGGACAAGTAGTGAAGTTAAAGACTCTAATGATTGAGGAGGTGGAAGCTTGGTTCTGCAGGTTAATGGACTTGCTTGAAGCTTTTTTGTCTCAAAAGCTCTCTTCAAATCCCACCTTCTTTTCCTAAAGAAAGTGGATTTGGCAAGTCTCATTTCTGCAGCTCACGAAACGCAAATGGGCTTTGGCACAGTTCATCTCGGTGGGTCTCTGCACGAGAGTCCTATGACGTGAACAGCAGGGATAGCTGCAGGTAAGAGCGGGGGGCTCGCGGGAAGGCGCCTTGCATAATAAGCCTTTACTGGCTCTGGGCGAGTGGAGCTGTGCTGTTGTACACGAGCTGGCACGCGACCCTGCTGTCGTGTAGTACGGTGTCTGGCGGGGACCACGCTTTCTGTTCTGCGTAGCTTTGCTTTGCATCCGCTGCAGCTTTAACGGCGTGAGCCTGAAACCCATCAGCATCCAGCCCTACCTCATAGAAAGGAGCTATTATATGTTCCTGGAGCAGCTGATGTCCATTAAATGTTTGAGTGACACTACAATAATGTGTAAAATATCTGTGATAAGGATCTAGCAAATCTTAATAAAAAAAAAAAAAGGACGACAAGAATGTAAATTGCACATACAATTGTGATAAAGAGCCAGCGATAACATTAACGCGATTGTATCAATTTAATGCAAGTTCAGTGCCAAAGCCTGTGATCTGCTCTTTAAAGAGGAGTTGTTGGGAGCTATTCCAGCAGACAATGCTCAAATCGTCCCGGTCCTCTGGACCGGCCATCCCTGCAGCCAGCATGCTGCATGGAAGCTGTCTGCTTGCAGGGGATTAATGAAAACCTTTCCTGCCGCTAGAATAAAAATAACATTCCTTGGAAAAATAAAGCGGCCCTTTGCCTGCTGGCCTTTGGGTCCCTCAAAATGCAATTAAAAGGCAGCTTAATACAGCCACGTGACGAGAAATCTATCAGCGTTCACAGGCACGATCTGAAGTGAAAGCAAGATGAAACAGATGCGAGCAAAAATATTTAACTGCGCGCCTGCCTGCCTGCCCGCTGGTGGTTGTGGAACAGCCGGCTGAACTGGGACGTGCGGGGCTGGAACTGGGTTAGCTGGGGGAGCTGGCAGCTGGGCTGCCTGCGAGGGCAGGGGAGCTCAGCCGTAACCCAGCCTGGGCTTTGTGTGTCTCCGCTTGCCTGCGCCTGCCCGAGTCCCCTATTTTCTGATGTTTCTGCTTTACGTCCTTGCTTTTGGTCCCTCCTCTACTGTTTCAGATACGCCACGTCCCTGAAAGTGGCTGAGGAGCGTGGTGGTGAAGGCTGTTGGAAGTACCCTTACAGGACTGATGGCAGTGGCAGCTCCAGTTTTCTCAGCTCGGTGCAGGGCTGCCGGCTGTCAGTCGGTATTTGCGCCTGCCAAAATGTCTTCCCAAAACTTTAAACAAAAGAATGAGAATTAAAGCTAATTTTAAATGGTGGGTATTTTTTTTTTTTTCTGCAGGCATGAAAACTAAGAAAAATCCCATTAAGTAAAGATGGTAATTTCTTAGCAAGTGGGGGTTTATAAAGGCTGGGACGGAACCACCCTTCCAGGCTGGGGTGCTAGCGCAGGGCTCCCAGGAGCGCCGGCACTGCTGCCTGTCGGTGGCTGATCGGTGCTGCAGAACGAACGGTCGTCTCTGGGGGTCCTGCGTTTGCCTTTTGTGTGCTGCTACTTGCAAGAGGTGTGAGTTGAAATCCCACCTCAGCTCTACACGAAGAGCTGCTGTAGCAACAACAACTTTATTGGAGTTGTGCTGGGAGCAGTGTTTCACGTTGCATGCCAGTAGATGGCACAGCTTTTATATCAGCTAATTATATAGGGAGAAAATGCCGTCTGTGCCATTCCTGTTGCTAATCTTAGCCATGCCTTGCTGTCCACTCGCACAAATGAAGATGTCTCTGCTGATGTGCCTGTAATTGAGGAAGTCGGATAAGATTATGGGAGAAGATGTTGAGCTTTGCAACGTTGGGGGGCAGTGGGAAACCATGGTGGGGAAGAGGAGGTAAGCAACCGTGCTCTTGGGTGAGCATGGAAGCAGAGAAGCAAACTTCAAGGTGGTGGTAGTTTGGCTTCCCAGGCACATTCCAGCGAGTGATGAATTCCCTTAGGATAGATATATTTGACAGCTTCAGCTTTACGCATGGGGAAACTGAGGCCTGGAGAGATCATACTTTGTCTTTGATACACCCGGGAACAAGAGCTGTGCTTCCTAATTAAGTTCTGGGACTTTAGCTACAAGGTGTCCTTCATGCGTGGTTACTACGACATCTCCCTGGAGCTCAAAGCTCCTCCTCACTGCTCCGCTTGGCTTTGGCACTCTTGTTCCCTGACCAGTTCAGGCTTTGAATGTGAAATCTTTTAGCAGAAAATGTGAAATGCACCCTTCTGAAAGAGTTTGGCCTTAAATCTTCTCCCTGCATATGCTGCCCAGCTGTTTTGCACCTCCCGTAAGCCAAAGCAGCATCTGGCCCGTCCAGGCTCGGCTTGTGGAGTTGCCGAGCGGCGGCGGCTGGAGCTGGGAGGGTTGCTCAGGTGCCGCAGACAGCCGTGAAATGGAGCGGGAGGCTGCTCGTCCCTCCGCACCCCTGTCCTGGGAGACGTGCTGAGAGCCCAGCCTTAGAAGCAATCTTTCTTCCTACCTTCTGCCTGCTGAGGAACTTCTTTTCACAGCTGAAATTGATTCTTGTAAGTGGATGGAAAGGATATATCCCAAATCTTGAGGGCCTGGAGTGCATGTGGAATATAAAACAGAGTGTATGTATGTGCTGCAGTAAATAGAGTTGTCACTCTAAAAGAAATGGGGTTTCTAGTGCTTGTCAGATCACTTTAAAACCATTTTTATTACTAGATTACGTTCTAAGATAAAGTTTATTGTTGCAAAAAAGAGGGAAGGTGTAGGATTTGACTGCAGATTTGAAAACACACTTAAAAATTATGAAGAGTCTTTGAGCCTTAGCTGAGGGCAGACTGCCTGCTTCAGGGTTTTCCTCTGGGGCATCTCCCACCCAGCTGAGTTAAAGGATGATTTCCTGATGTCTCTCCCCTAGCACGTCCCCTTTTATAACCAAGCAATGATGTGCCATGTGGACATTGGCACAGAAGTGTGTCCTGCGTATGGGGCAGAAACCCTTCCAGGGCGTCTGTCCCGGTTGGGAGTCCTGGGGAACACTCCGGTCCCCGAGTGTGGCTTTAAAACAACTGCCCGAAGGATTTCATGTCAAAACTGAGGATCAATCCTGGCACATGTTGACTTTCTTCTTTCCCTTCCTCTCCCCCACGGGCATTGCTCCTTACACATTTTGCTCTAGTTATATCCTTTGTCTACGCTCTTACTTTAGCGCTAAGTCTGCAAGGAAAAGAAAACACTGGGTAGGTGCCAACTCTTTTCTTAGCTCTTCCTTTCAGATACCAGTAGCATCCCTTTTTCTAACCCAGCCCCTTCCATCTTTTCCTCCTAGTTATACCTGGTGATATTTGTCTACCTTTGATATGTATCAGTGAAAAAGTTGTCCTCCATTGCCTCAGCTGTTCATTTGATGCAGCATGCCAGAGAAAACAGCAGTCTCCTCCTCCCACCAGACCTGGACTTCAGAGTTGTCTTGTTTTGCATCTACCTGCTCCATCTACCATCCTGGTTTAGATAACCACAGAGCTCATCACAGACCAGATGCTGGATGAAACAGTTGCTTTGCAAACACCATCTGAACGCTGCAGCCCCCCGCGCTGCGCAGAGCGAGTGTGGTACGGAGATGCAAACAGAAGAGCGATCTGCAACTGGGGAGGGATGTTTGGATGCAGCAAACCTCCTGCTTCCAAACCAGCTTGTGGGTTCGCTCAGAACTTGGCTTTTTTGAACATTGCACAAATATTTGAAAGTCACTCAGTATCTGGAGCGGCGAGAAGAAAGTCAGCTGGATTTAGCCCTTAGACTTGCACAGAGCCATGTTTACCGTAACCTCTGGCCTCTAAAGAACCAGGTTTATTTTGCATGCAGACTAATGTAGGTAGTCTCCACTGCCTTGATATTAGTGTTTTTCTGTCTCTCCCACCTCCAGCCTCTACTCAAACCCAGTACCTCTGCAGGGTCCCATTCTGAGTAGCTGCTTTGCTCCCTCTGTGCTGAGCATCCCTAAAACCTGAGCCGTAATAGCATCCCTGCTAATTATATCACTGCAGATTTATTTCATGGTAATATTATTGCTGGCCTCAGGCATCACCACTATCATTGGAAAACATCGAATGATCACAGCTCCTTAGCTGCCTCCATTAAACCTGAGAGAAGCGTCTGGGCCTGTTTATAAGTTTGTCTTTTGATGAGAGCCAAGGATTGATGAGCTAGTGGATGCGAGGTTTGCAGAACATGCCCTGGAGGGACGCTTGCCTCGTCACGGCAGCCATAAGGTGCAGATGGCAGGATCGCTAGCTGAATGCATATGCAGCCTGGGAAGCGGGGAGCGAGGCGAGAGCGTCACCTTTATCTCTTCAGGGCAGACCTTGCCCCCTTCCTCGCGGCAGCATCCAGCGCCGAGGGCAGCGCAGCACTCCATGCGGGACGGCTCTGTGCGCCGGGCCAGCGGTGCTGGCGGCTTGGACGGAGCTGCTCCCAGGGAAGGGGGCATTTCGAGTAAGCAAGACGTCTTGTGACGCTTTCTGCTGAAAGTCTTGGAGGTAGGGCAGAAGAAAAGGCAAAAACGTCAGTGCTGTTTTTCAACAAAAAATGGAGAAAAAGAATTCAAGAGTTTTCTCTGTGTTTTCTGTGCTAGAAATAAAATACTGTGGCCGGTGTGTTGGGAACCGAGGCCTTCTGCTAAGAGGGTGGCTGTAGGTCGGTGCTGTATCCTCAGGGCTGTTCTGCTCCTGGGACCCAAGCTCGTAGCTGCTTGGTGCTGCAGGCTGCGTCCCGTAGGGAGCACAGCGGTGGGATGGCAGTAGGTCTGTAGGGTGAAGCACTTGGTGCTGAAGACCTCATATCCATGCTCTGGAGGAGGCTATATTAAAATATTTCAGCATGCATCATGGTACTGCGCAGGTTTGTGGCGAGGGAGTTTTTGTCTGCACCTGAAGCCTGGTTTGACTTGCCGGGATGGGTGACCATCATCCCTAGCCGGTGCGTTGGTCTTTCCTGTGGATGCCTGTGGTCCCCAGACAGCTACCTAAGGGAACAGCAGAAGATTATCACAGATCTGAGACTTAGCTCATGTGGAGAATGCGAGGAGGTAACTTATCAAGATCCCATTCAAGATCTATAAAAGTGGATCAGTTGTTATTGATTTTACTGTGTCTGGCCGTAAAGTCCTTTTTGGTTATGGTGTGAAGTGCTTCAGCACGGCAATGAGTGGGCCAGAAACTTGACTGAAATGGGGTCAATAAATTACATGCAGACAAAAGGCACTTACACTCAGACTGCATCAAGCCTCCTGGTAATTTCAGCAAAACAGTCAGAGCAGAAATATGCTGATAATTATTTAAATTAGACTCTGAGCATTAAATTTTTTTTCTTCAAGTAACAGCACTTCAGCACTTGTCCAGATGAGTGCTAATTTACCCAGATGGAAAGGTTTATTAAATATGCCAGCCAGTGCTTTAGTAATATTTAGGACAGCAATTTTGCTTTATTATATCTCTTAACAAAGAGGACACAGGCTTCTTGATCCAGCACCAGAGCAGTCAGGGGATGTTGGGCAAGATCCACGTCAGCTTCGCCTGGTCTTGAATTAAGATGCATCATTTCTGCTTCAGTTCTGCCTCTTTGCCAAGTGCAAAGCTGGGACCTGATTTAAAAAAACGTCGCTGACTTGGCCAGATTGAGGGACACTCAAAATCTGGATGCCTTCTTGGTGCAGGAGTCACAGCTATGGTTTGGAAACAGTGAAGGATGAAATTGAGTTTGCTCCAGTGAAACGGGCCCCGAGCCACGTGCTGAGGAAGATGAGCCTCAGCTCCTCCTGCCGCCCCTTGCTCGCTCTAGGATGCGTTTGACAACTGTGTCGTTTTGTGGAGAAATTCAGGTGCATGAAGATGATCCCAGCCCATCATTTGCCATTCCTCGCTGATCTGTTGCACGCAGCCTCCTGGTCTCCGTTGTTAGTGTGTGTGTTGTCACACAGCTGTGCCTACAAACTGGTAGATACAGTTGAATCTGAGCTGGAAGCTATCCATGTGTTTATCTTTGTTTCACCACCAGGACGGTCCAGACTAATCACATTGTGGTACGCTGGCTTTGCTGTTTCCCTTAGGACTCAAAATTTCTTTGTTTTAATTAGTTGAGAAGATGCTTCATGAAGCCCAATGGATTGAGGTTCTCCTAAAATGTCCAGTAGAAGTCTTCTGCTGCTTTTTGTCTATGGGTGCAGATGTTTGGTTCTGTGGCTTCTCCCAGGACTCAGATGGGGAATTAGGACTACTTGCATGGAATAGAGATAATATAGAAGTGTCTTAGTCTGAGAATCTCCTCACAAGGAGGATGGTTGTATGGTGTGAGTGCTTCTTGGAGATCTGTCCAGGGGAAAATTTCTTTTAGGCTTTGAAATTCCTCTGGGTCTTCCAGAATAAAGACCATCACCTTCTTTATGTGTGAATGCTCACCAAGGACATGAGGATTACAAATACTGTATAACGTACCAAAATCTATGTTGTGCTGTTTGTATCTTTAAGACCTTGTCTCGGGCAGAGAGGCAGAATTTTGAGAAGGACTTCAGTTTGCTGCCATTAAAGTTTTAATAGTTGAAGGAACAGGGTATGAACAGAAGTTCACTAGCTTTCTGCTGTAGGACAGTATAGTTTGCATACATCGTGTTCATTGATAATTTCTCCATCCTCTGATTATTGGTGGGAACTGTCATCTTTTCCATTATATAGTAGATGTCTTTCTTTACTGAAAATTTTTTCTCCTTGCTCCTTCCATAAATATCTTCTCCCTCTCTCTCTTTCTTTCCTCTTTTTTCCCCCCAAGGTTGTGATGTTAAGCTATCATACTATAAATCTTGGGACTGCCTGGAGCTCTGGCTGTTTGCAGAAGATTTGGCCAGGGAGAACCTATTGGAGTTCTGGGTTGTAAATTCTTCCAGAGCTCGGATGCAGGGTGCAGCCAACAGTGATGGGAAGATTTTGGCTCAATTCCAGGCACTTGGTCTATCTTCGGTACCATCGGGTGAGCAAGTGGTGTCACAGCAATGAGTGGAAAGGCTGTGGCTGCTCTCATAAGCAAGTCCAGATGTTGAATGTCTCAGAGGAGAAACAGGGAAGTGGATCTTCTCCTGAGTTAATGTGGAGGCTCTCTAATCTCCACAGAGACCTGGAATCGCCCCAGACAGGTCGAATACAGTTGTGTCCTGTTCTGCTGGAAGTGCAGAAGAGCTGCCAGGAGGAAACATGCCTTCTCTGCTCCCCAGCGTGGTGGGCAGGAGGCCAGGTCTTCTAGGGACCGTTGTTGATTTCCATCCTCCTTGTGCTCTGGAAAGGACGGAGCAGTGTGCTGTCACAGCTCCTGGGAGGTGGGCAGTGTGTGTCCGAGGGAGGGACCTGGTGCATAGTGATAGCGTAGCATGGAGATGGACACTGTGCTACTCGTGTGTGCTTGGTCACCAGCTCAGCCTTGGGCTTCCTGCTCTTCATTACGCAGAAAATTATGCCCACAGTGCATCCGATGGCACGGTGTCATGAATGTTTCTAGCAGGCCCTCCTAGAGCAGCAGAGCTTGTTGTAGGGACAGCAGTGCTGCCTCACCCAAATGTGTTTGGTGAGACCAATTAGCAAGCCCTGCTCTGCTCGCCCACCAGCTGCCACATCCCACCAGGCAACTCTCCTCTTCTGGTAAGCCCACTTCCGTCAAGGTTTGCAAAATGTGGCTGCTGCAAAGCGTTTCAGGGCGGCAACCAAGATAAAACCCAGCCATGGCTATTGATCTCCTGTCATGCGATTCCGTTGCTACTTACAGTCCTGGCAATTGGCTGATAGGGATATGAAATTTTCAGAATGGGGAATATAAATGGAAATAATTTGAAAGGAAACTCTTATTCTGCATTATTGATGATACATGTTTTTTAGTGTTTGGCATCCCATAGGGAAGTGTGCTGTGGCACCTCGTTTATGGTGGAGCCCCAGTGTGCCATGGACCATCAGCCAGTCTCATCCATCCACAGTGACAAGGATGTGGGGAGACAGCTTAAAGGAGACCTCCTGGCTTATCCATCTTTAAAAAGAGTAGAGAGACAGACAGTCTGGGATTCAATTTTACTGTTCTAGCACCTTTCTCACCACCCTGATTGGAAGTGCTTAACCTCCTCTTCATTAATCAGTTTGAATTTTATCTAAAATTCATCCTCGATGAAGGCAAATTAGATAGAGTCTACTGCTTCTATCTTGGGCTGGAAATGATGGCAGCGCATGCAGGTTTAGCAGGTAAGCGCATTGCAGCTTGAATCAGTGACACTCAATTTTGGTGGCTCTGTACTGACAAGGGTAAAGGAGTTGGCCATGTCCTTTGTGCTCGGTTCCCAACAGGCGTGTGATGTTGTACTGGTGAATCCCAGGTGACACGTGATTGGGGTGCCACAACCCAGAGCAGCAATACAAGTCAATCACTAAGCCACTGAGGTTGGCAGGGACTTCTGGAGATCATCCAGTTGAACCCCTGCCCAAAGCAGGGTGAGCTGGAGCAGGCTGCCTAGGAAATCAGTTGTTCTTAGGGAGGTTGCTGTCACTGTCCCCATTTTACAGATGGGGAGAGTAAGCCCTGGGTAGTGACTTGGCTGTGATATCTGGAAGGTGAGTGCAGGTGCTTGGGGTGACATGCCTGGCGTGATGGTGAGAAGGTGAAGAAGGCCTTGAGGCTGCAAGGCACGTACGTCTGTGCTTACTCATCATTTCATGAGCTCCTGGTTGCAATGGCGCTGTCTTTCCATTAAGGAAATTTTTTCAGGAATCAAAGCTGCTAAGATCTGCAAGACTTGAAGAGCTTTAAGATCAGTACATAAATGCATCAGAGAAGTTTGTCTTCTTCTGTGAACAGCTCCTTTACTGTTGGATGTTTTTGTACAGAAATGAGTGGAAAACAAGGAATAAGGGGAATAAGAGGCAGTGAACTCTGTTTGTAGAGTCCTTGGCCTTCTGGTCACTGGAATAAGTCACCTTTCTGCTGAGATCGTCTGTAACAAGGACCTTTGGGAAGTGATCTTCCTCTACGGGTCTGCTGAAGTTCAGCCTATGGGGGCAGTTCCACAGTCCCGATGAGTGCGTGGCCTCCTGGTCCGTCCTGCCTTGCCCACAGAGCAGTCTTACAGCTCCTGCCACAAGGTTTCCTGGAAAAATTAAGCAAATAGCCAGGCACCCTGTTAGAGTCTGGCCGAGCCACGTTCTCCTGTCAAGGTGTGGAATGAGCATCGCACTGGGGTAGCTCTGTCCCCGCCAGCCAGAGAGCATCCTAAATGTCTGATGAATTTTTTGTGGCGGGATTTCAGCCATACCCTTTCCTTGGGAAGAGGTAATGACTGCAAGGCGCTAGCTTTTGAACTCCTCCATCTATCCGAAACCTGCGGGCCTTCTCCCAGGTGAGACTCCCTCCCGATGGCTGCGGCCGGCGAGGCGGGGAGCTGGGACTGATTGGCTGCGGTTTTGCAGAAAGATGCCGGCTAATTTACCTAATCCGTAGCGCTGAGTCGAAATGCAAAAGTGCCGGCTCTCATCACGCCACAGCTGCAATTTAGTTTGGGAGGGAAAGGGGGGAGCGTGCCTGTGAGAGAGACGTGAGCTCTTTGGCTGCGTGGATCGCTGGTCTCCACTCCTACTTGGGTGCAAAAGCGGCCTCTAAACCACTCATTTGCGACAAAAACAAATGGTAATCTCACATTCTGCTTTATTTTCTGTTTATTTCTTTCCTTTCTTCCTGGTGAGGGCAGACAGTGTAAGAATTAACCTCCAAGGACATTGGTGACTTTCTAGCAAGAAAAAACATCATTTGCAGGCTCCTAAGAAAATTAATTTCACTGGCAGGAACCAGACCTAGAGGACCCTCTCTTTGTTAGGATATAGACATTTTGTGAAGTGCCCTTAGTCCCCAGTGTGTCGTCTCCGCTGTGGACCTGGAAGACTTTTATAGCCCAAATCTGACTCCCTCTTGCAAAGCACCTCGCTGTGCTTCTTGGGGGGGGTTCGGGACCTGGTGTGTGAATCTGTTCTTCACATGGGGTTGCTCAGTTGATCGGTGGCAGGTTAACAGCTTCTCCTGCATCTCATGGAAAAGAGGAACATAGTGAAAACCACAACAAACCAAATTTTGCTGCACTGCTTGAAAGAGCTTGTGAGTTGGGAGTTTGTCCCTGCAGTCCTTTCCTCGTGCCTTCTGCTTTCTGCTGTGACTGATGACTGGGACGAGAGCAAGTCGGTGTCGTGGAGCAGCTCCGCAGGCAAAGCCTTTTGGCAGTCTGGACCTGAACCTCCTTTGCGCCGCTGCTGCTCTGGTCTAGCTGCTTAGCTAATACTTTGATGCTTGTGGGTTGCCTCATTAGGAGGAGGAACTAATGATGGAGCTAGTGATGCACTCCTCGCTTCCGAGATCACACACCAGGGCTGATTTTGCTGATACAACATCTTTGCTCACAGTTGCATGAAATTCTTGCTAGAACAGTGCTTGGAAAGCTGTTCTTGAAATCCTGGGCAACATAGCAGGATTCTGGTCTGACCCCCTGCATGAAGCAGGGATGGTTAGATGTGTTGGTCGAGGCCTTGTCTGTTGGGTTTTGAAGATCTTCAAGGGTGAAGCTCCGATGCTCTGGATCCCTGTTCCAGTGTTGACCAACCTTATGTGATTTTTTTTAGAATTTGCCTTGTTGTGTCCATTGCTTCTCATCCTATCCTTGTGCACCTCCAAAAAGAATTTGGTTTCAGCATACTCTAGAGACGCCGTGAACTGCTTGCACCCTGCTACATTGCCCTTCCAGCAGCTGCAGGAGTGGTTAAAGCCCCTGTGAGTACCAAAGCCTATCTGTTCTTCTGTCTAGAGACTTTCCCTCGGGTGATCTCTTGCTTGGTGCCTCTTTCTTCCGTTGTTCTTTGGCTCCTTTACCCCATTAAACGCATGGTTTTAAATCAACAGCCAGCATAACCCTCTGCCCACATACTTCCATTTCTGGCATGCCCTGCATACAGAGCCTGCGTTTTAGGTGATGCCCCATCTTATTTCAGTGTTCCTGCTCCAAAGAAATGACTTCTCAGCCTCCTTTCATTTGGGGAAAAAAATGTTACGCAAATAACTTCAAGCCCAACCCTGGGCTTGCGGGGTTGCAACAGGGAGCTGGATGTCACCGTGGACTTGGGCCAGGCAAGCAGAGGGCTCTCCTCCCTGGTGCTGATGCTACGGAGAGACCTTCCTGCCTGCTCTGGTGCTCGCTTGTCACCACGGGAGATGGTGTAACTGTGCTTGAGCACTGCCGATGCCCGGTGTTGGGTGTCGGAGGTTGAACACTGAACAGGTTGCCCAGATAAGTAGTGGAGACTCCATCCTTGTAGGTACTCAGAACTCAACTGAACACAGTCCAGTGCCAGTACTCGATGGCCCCGTCTGAATGGGGACCAGAACTTGGACATATGATGGTCTTTTTGTCTGACAGAACTAAAGTGGGCTTTCACGCTCTGAACTGAGGAAGGAGGGTTGGTGGTGGTGCAGGGTGGCAGAAGACAAGCTGCGTGCAGTATGTAGGACACCCGCCCCTGACTTCCAGCCAAGCTGAGCTGGAGGAGGGAGTCTTACAGATGACTTTGTTGAAGTCATCAGGAGAACAGCATGTCTCCGACTTGCTTTATAGGGCTTGTGCGGATTTCATGTGCCAGAGCTAAAATAATACATGATTTGTTAAACTGGCTTTTTTCACGGTTGTAGGAAATAACCCAGCCATTCAGCTAGAGCGGCAGAGAGCAGTCATCAGCGTTGGCAGGGTGGGCTGTGCTGACTGCTGTCAAGATGCTGTTTCTGAGGAGGCTGGTGGAAAGAGGGGAGTCAGAGTGGTAGAACTACACCGTGCTGGACCGCACTCGGCACAGCAGCCAAAACAGGGAGTGCAGGGAAACGAAACAGGATCACGAGTGCTGCCAAACTGATGCAGTAACGTGTGTAGGACAATGTGTTAGAGAAGTGAAAGAATCAATCTGGCTGATTTTTCCAGTAAATTCGACAGATGCCTCCAGGACATAGGTGTCACACCAGCGTGGGGTTCACCTGGCCTTCCAGGTGGGACATCCGATGGACTCGGAGTATTTTGCCCGGTGGACTGTGGCAGGGTGTCTGCTCTTTAGGCATGGAGATTTATTTAAGATTTCCTTTACCGCTTTGCTAAATCCAGAGCTGTTGCTGTAGTGAAGAAGGGTACTACAAAAAAAAAAAAAAAAAAAAAAAAGGTTGTAAAATTGAATTGTGCAGAATCTGGAATATACCAGAAGTTGTCACACCTGATCCATGCTAAAAGGGAATTTTTCTATTCCTTGATGGGGTTCTTCTGCACATTCAGAGTCAGCAGCTGAAGTGGGCTTTTTCCTGTCTTTCCTTATTGTAATCTCCTAATTGGTTTGCTAAATTCACTCCTCAATCGCTGCAAGCATTAAAGTGCAGTGAGTCCCATTAGATAGCCCTTTTCCATCTATATTACCTACTTAAGCAAATTTCAAATTAAGATTTTCTTTTTTTCTACAACTTCAGCCTTTCTGATGTGCCAAGTGTGTGTTACAAACGCTGGTCTCGGGGGCGGTGGGTTCCCCACCTCCCTCTCCTCCTGGTCAAGTCATGGAGCAGTGATGGCTCATCACAGGAATGCATTCACTGCATCCCGCTCTGATTTGGTCCTTTGCCTGGATGTGTTTTTGTATTGTGGTTTTGTTGTTGTCACGGGAGGATGAGTGATTCATTGCTGTCTCGCAGCGGAGGGGTCAGTGGGTCGCCCACAGCCATATCTTATTATCATCTGGAACTTAGTCTGCAGAGGTATTGCTAACCATCTGTAACACATACTGCTCATTTCTGTGGCATGCTCATAACCTCTGCTAATTATTTATAAAGGGTTAATTAATAGGATTCTGTTCTAAACAGTGACCCAGTGTTCTTTGTTTCTGGTCCTTCAGGTAAAGTAACAGTACTGTTACTGAAAACAACAGTAATTCATTCTTGAGAACAAGGATTTTGAGGTGCTGTATCAAAGCTCCACGAAAAATTGCATGTGGTGTCTACCTCTTTCCTCTGATCACTGATTTTGTAATTTTATAAAAGAAAGCAAGCAAGTTTGTCTCATTATATTGGTGCTCATTGTTCAATTCCATTATCCTTTTAGGCTTTTCTCTTAATGTTTGTTCCACTGTTTTAGTTAGGCTTGAAATTAGACTAATTCCCCAGATCACTCTTCTTCCAGTTTTAAAATTTAGATGAAACATTAAGATTATTGAGTTCTGAAAATCAAAGAGACGATAAGGTAGAACCATTAATGTGCTGAAAGAGACTATTTGCCTGGACCCGTTAGCCCCTGCTCCAAAAGCAAATGCAGAGGGCACCTGGTATAAGTAAAAGGCAACAGGTCTATTACAGGTTAAAGCAAACGCTTTTTAATACAGCTTGTAGCTAACTGGTAGAACTTGTTGCTCGAAGACGCTGTCAGAGCAAGAAATTTAGCAAGACACAAAAAAGAAGAGAAGCTTGTTATGATTAAGAACAGTCACTCCGATTCTGCAGTTGTGATAATCCTCGCTTCTGTTGCCGTTGTAACAGCGAGTTTACTTGAGTGATGGAGGCTTTCAAGATCAATGTGAATATCTGTAAATGGAGCCCAGGAGAAGATAAGTGACCAAGGCTGTTCTGTTTCTTGCTTTGGGAAGATTTAAGGCAATAATTAGTGAAAATTATTTCCCTTCTTACAGATGGATTTTATACGTAGTTGCAGTCTTTCACGCTGAGAAGATGAGAGTTGGGTCTTTCTCTCTCTCATCCATTTGCAGGATGTGAAAGTTGATGGGACTCCAGGCCACTTCCACCACAGCAATCTCCCTGCTTTTCCTAAAGGTGCATTAAAACTTTCCCACAGACTGAGACCACCTGGCACTAACTCTCTCTAGAGAACCTCCCCAGCAGGTATCTCCTACTTTACTGGGCTCTAAACTGCTTTGTATCCATGAAGTACGATTGGGAAGGGGAGTATCTTTTATTACACCTGCCTCAGTAGCTGAGCCCGATAGCTACTCCACCTTTTCAACTCTATCAACTTTGGATTTAAAATACTTTTTTTTTTAATCCCTAGCAGGAAGATGAACAGGAGAGATGAGAATAAGCCCACTGCTCTAATGGGAATTTTAGGCATAAGAGATGTGCATGCACATCTTCAGCGCTGCTTCTCTCCCTACACTTCATTATTGCTTTCTAAACCTTTTTCTTTAAAAATGAAACAGTTTCTTAAACAGGCAGTAGTTTTTCATGCGTTTTACCCATTCTGTCTATTAAAAGATCTTGACCCCTTCATTTCCATCTTTTGGGATAACAGTAGTAAGTTGTGCCAATTTGGTAGTCAGTGTGTGGAAATCAGTGTGTCTATGAAACGCATATTCTCTTTGATTGCCTGCATTTAAGCCTGATTATGTTCAAATCACCCAAACATCACAAAGTGCTACGCGAAGTATAATAATCTGTCATCAGAGGCAGACAGAGAGAAGGGGAAACAACCCTTTAGATTTTGGTAGAACCCAAAGAGTTTTACATATCAGGTTTTCAAACACCAGCCTGTTGGGAACATCTCAGAGCCTGGTGCTATTTTGCACTTTGCAAGCACCGAAGCTCAGAGATCTCTGAAAGGGGTGAGGCTTTAATGCCAAGAATATGTTTTGCATTTTAGTAAATCCACCCCAAAAGTTGCTAATATTGCATGCTACCAGATTCCACCAATCTTCACTGATCCTAACAATCTGACATTCCTGTTGGGTGCAATGGAGATGGGAACAGGTCTTCTGCCAGCCTCCAGAGAAAATGAAGTAATCTGCTAGCCCAACGCCTGAGTTGCTCCTGAGCGGTATGTCCCAGAGACCCTGCGCTCGGCCTTTGCCAGAACAGATTTCTTGTTCCATTTCCCCTTTAATAAGAGCATGCAGTACGCTCTGGTCATGGTCAGGTGGGATAAAAACGCTCCTTGGACTGTCTCAGAGGCGATGTCCACACTTCTCTGCATCCCTTCACGTGTTTTTTTCGGTGTAATGCTCCTCACCTGGGAGGCAATTTCTGCACCCTTAAAATTATTGCCTTGGCTCTTGGCCAGCAGTCCGTGGCCACAAAATCTAGATGTCAAATAAAATAACTTATTTACCCTCTAGGTTATGACACTGGTGCGCTGGCAGTACCTGGCACCCATCAGGAGGGAGACGAGGGCGCCCCGTTGTCCCCCTCCCCTGCAGCCCCGCTGTGGCGCAGGGATGCCCCGTGGGATGGCTGCTCGCCGTGCTGCCCGCGGCGCGGGCAGAGCCTCCTGCTTCCCGAGGTGGCCAGTCTGGCACTGCTTCATCGGAGCTGTGTTCCGTCAGACAGGTTTAAGTGTGGGGATGGCTTTTAAATCACTAACTTACATTTACTAAAGCGAGGAGAGGGTTTGTCATTTCTCTTCCATAGTGCTGAGACTATTGCATGTAGAGTCCCGCCTGGATCTGGGGTCCCCTGATGCGCAGGCGCCGTGGGAGAAGGAAGGGATGGAGTGGGAGCCGTAACTCTGAGTGCCCGTCTTCCCTCTGCCTCTGTGTGGCTGCTGGTGATTTAAATCGTCAGTTTAATGCATTCATGCATTTAACTCAAAAATGTGTTTGAAGGGAGGAGGAGGGGGGGGGCAGACCCCTGAAGTGGGATGTTTGGCTTGCAGAGGTCCAGCCTTTCTGTTTCCCAATTAAGGCCCAATAATGTCTCCAGTGGATGGGAGTCCCAGGCCTGCCTTTGATAAGGTTGGAAGGTCCCTGGGTTGGGAACTCTCTCCTACACGCGTGTGTGTGGATGGGCACGGACCCTGCCTGGCGCAGCAGGTCTCTGGCCTGGAGAGCTCTGGGCACCGCCACAGCACAAACCCGCGGCAGCACCAGTGCCGCGGCGAGCGGAAGGAACGCGGTTTGCTCCTCTCCAGGCAGCTGTGCCCGGAGGTTTCCTTGTCCTCTGGGAAAGCACGGCTGTTGCAGCATTAGGGCTGTGCTCTCAATCTCTTAAGTAAGAGAAGCACCAAGAAAAATGGTTGGTGCTGGTTTTTTTCTCCTTGTGCTCTGTTAGTTCTGTTTAGGGCTGTTGTGCTGGATTTTCTTCTCTTTATCCTCTTGTTTTTCAGCATGTCTGCCTTTTTCCTTTCTTTTTATATTGAGATTTGTCCTTTCTTTTATAGAAAGTAAAATGCCACTTCCCCGCCAATCTGAGACTTGAAGCAAAACCGAGACTAGAGAATAGTTTGTTTCTAATTGAGATTTGAAAAATACTCCTCAATAATGCTTTCAGCTATTACGCGTGGGAATATTTTGATTACACTTGTTATGGCAAGCCCACATTCTGCCATTGCAGGGTAAGAGGACAAATGAGAGCAGCATTTCCACCAAGAGGTGTCTATCCTGAAGGGCTGATGGCTCGAGATGGAAACCGTGTTACACATGCATATACATCGCTGCGTGGCGTGAAGAGGCACACAGTGATGTAAAACACTGCCACGTTTGCTTACCCACATTGGGCTTTTTTTCTTTGTGCTTCTGTAGCCTTCAGCACCACTGAGCTCCAGCCCTTTGGGCTGAGCACCAGGCAGACATCGCCCGTGCCTTTGCACCATTTGCAGTGAGAGTGCCCTGGAAGATGGGCTGAAGGCTTTCAGCATGGGTCTGCGGGTCTGCAAAAGACAACTGAGAAAAACCAGCTTTGTATTATTAAGATTAAACTCCCTGCCTGGAATGTAGAGCCCAGCTGGAAAACTGATAGGAGTCTGTAAGTCAAAAAAAAAAAAAAAAACAGCTGGAAAATGCTGCTGCAGTGCGAGTGTCCAGCATGGGCAGGCAGGAGGGGAGAATTGTCAGCAGGAATATTCTGGGAGTATTCATGGAGTTAAACATGCTTTGTAATGTCAAAATACAGACGGGTGTGGAAAGGCTAAGCAGCTAACGGCTAGCTCAGTAGTCCTAAATCTGCAGTTGAGCTATAAACAAGCGAAGCCCGATGTCCATCGGCAGCTTGACTTGGGAGTGCCTGGCGTCTGCGCATGGCTGAGCTCGGCAGTTAAGCGGCGGCGTACAGCTGGCTCTGGGAGCGAGGAGTCGTTCGGTGACAGACAGTTAATGGTGAGGCAGCTCTGCCATTTGGGCAGGGTTCAGGTGGATACCAACCCATGAAAAGAGCTAAATTCAGAGAGAGGAAAAGAACGTCTGGATGCTTAACACCATCAGGTGCTCTGCGAAGGACAGACAGGAATGGAGACTGGTGAGGAGAAGTTAATCTGCTTAGGTTTGAGCAGAAGACATGGCTGAGCCATGGCACCCCGGCATCGTGATCGATGCGAGGGGTGACTGTGAGCCGCCTTGCTGCCCACACGTCACCCGTGTCCCTTTCTGCTCTGTGCAGTGGGAGAGCCGTGAGCCAGCAGCTCGTCGGCTTTGACAGCTCCCTTGGCTGCTTGTTATTTTTTTCCTGAATGTTCGAGTCCAGGGTGCCGCCCTGGACATCAGGGAGTTAATTTGTGTGTGAATGCAGAAGAATAATTAAGAATCTGCCAGAGGCAGCTCCTGGCAGATCTGAGACCTGAACCTCGATGCCTGGAGTGAAGACATGGAGTCCTCCGAGTCAGCTGCCTCCTGGGCGGCTGGACCAGAATGACAGACTTGTGTCTCATGTCCAAAACCAGCCCCTCTGAAGCCCACAGCTCAACCTGGCATTTGTCAACACTGCCTTCCCGCTTCTAAAACAAGCGCCTGTGTGTGCCTGGCCTCCTCTGCCCTCCCGTCCAGGCTCTGCATCATCCAGATATGGTGCTGCAGAAGGAGGAGGCTGGGGGCTTGCAAGCCTGAGGGCTGCACAGTGCTGGAAGGGTTTCCCATACCCTCTTTAAAAATAAATGTATTTGCCTGTATGGATTGCATTCCCTTATGGAAGGAAGTGTCCTCAACAATAAATGTCTTTTTTCCTACTTCTAACCCCTCCGGCACTGCGTACCTCCAGGGTCCCCAGCATCAGCCCTTAGTTCCTCCCTCCATTGACTTGCTCCCTGCGCCGGGTTAGGAAGCAGAGAGATGGAGTTGTTCAGGCGGTGTGAATGCCCCTGCCGCGGCAGGGAGCACCGGTGCCCGCGCTGCCTCGGCGGGAGCAGGGTCCAGGACCCCCTCCTCTCCCCGCAGCCAGGCCTGGCGCTCCTCCCGTCTCCCCAGCACCGTGCAGCAGGCAGGCAGGAGGCAGCACGGGCAAGGGCATTTGGCAGTTAAACATTTGCTCAGCTAGACAGCTGAGAGTGAATCCATGATTTTTGTCTCCTTCTTTTTTTGGCTAAAAGGACAAATTTACATTGAATAAATTTGTGCTCTGCACGGTAAAAACAAATGTAACTGCTTGAGTGCATGCAAGGGGCATTGCCTGCTAACTAGGGCGCTCGGAAGAGCACTCACTTATGTCTGGAGGCAGGCGATTACTCTCAAGTATTGTTCTTTTTGGAGCAAGCCTTTGCAGCGAGAGCGGAGGCGGAGGCGGGCGCTGCAGGGAGAGGGACGGAGGCAGCACGGCGGCAGCTGCTGCAGCTCTCGGCTGGCTGTGGGCAGGCAGAGCCGGGGCCGGGCTGCTCGGGAGGCCTCCCTTGCTGCATCAGGGAGGGCTGGAAGTCGGTAACCCTAAAACGCAGTGATTTGTAGAGCAAATGGCTGAAGTCTACTGGAGCTGTAGGAGTTTGGGAAGTGCTGAGCATCATCAGCTTGTCCTCGAAAGGAGGCCTGTGGGGCTTTTCTTTTTGACCTGCAGGCGTTTGAGGAGGAGCTGCGGGAGGATGAGGGGTGTCGCAGCCATGGGGAGGAAGGCCAGGGCTAGGGTGCAGAGCCAGAGGCAGCCTCATCCCGAGGCTCTTCCCAGATCTTCTGCTCTGCCCTACTTTGTCGCTCTGCAGCCTCTTCTCTCCCAGCAGTTCATCCCTTTGCAGCTTTCTCTCTCAAATCATCCTGCCCGCCTCCGAGCATGGAAACTCTTCCTGGTCAAGCAGTGCAAAGCCACTGTGCCCTTGTCGTTCAGGCCTCTCTGGAGAGCTCAGAGGGAGATGGAGAAGGGATGGTCTTGCCTCTCCCCTAGCCCCAGCTGTGTGTGCTCGGCGTTCCCCTCCCGGCAGGCATCCCTCAGCATTGCCCCCCTCCGAACGTGGATTTTCCTTGCGCTGCGTCTGTCTCCCTGCCCACGCAGCACCTGACACGCTGGAGCTGAATCAGAGCACTGCAAATCCCCGCCGGGGAGCTGGGCTCTGGCAGGCTTTAGAAGTCTTCTGCTGGGCATGGCCAGTGGATGGCTGGGAGCTGTCTCCGTGGGGCCACATTGCCGCCCCGTGCTATGTGTCTGAGCGCGGAGGGGCTGGTCACCAGGCCAGGGGCTTTCCACGGCCGTTTGGTGGCTCTTCTGCCCCTTGCGCGTTGCTGCCCCAAGCGGGGCCTCGGGCAGCGCTGGCTGCGAGGCCGGGGAGGAGGCGGCTGGGCTTCTCGTGTCCTGCGCACAGCTCGTGGCGGGTCGGTCATCCCAGGCGCTTTATTACCTCTGTCTGGCCTTAGCCAGGAGCCAGCGATGAGTTGCGTATGCTCATCACTTACCTCCACTCACCTCACAGAGACATTCGTTGTCCATGTGCACCAAGGCCGTGGTTTTGCAAACAGCTAAACCCGCTGGTACTTGCCAGTAAGCACTAGCTACTGGTTAGCTACTCTTGAGCCCTCCTCACGCTGGTGGACCCTTCCCACAGCTGCCTGGACTCACCAACCAAATGGAGATGCCCGATAATTCATTTTGCGTGGACAGTTTTCTTCCAGCCCAGGATACTGGATCGTCTCTCGGAGGAGTTGGCACATGGAGGAGGCCAGCAGAAGAGGGGGAAGAGAACGGGACCATCCCCCCTCAGCAGCTTTTAAGCATCCCCGTGTCCATGGAGGAGAATTTCATCGCTGAGGAGGGATGAAGAGAATTTCACTGCTTGTTAAAACAAGGACCCAGTCAGTGGTGGACCAAGGAGATGGCATCTGCTCCAACAAACATATGTTTGCATCTCCAAGGAAGCGAAGCCGTGCTGCTTATAACATAGGGCCAGACTATGTTCCGGGTGAGGAAGAAAGTGAAACTATTTTGGTGGAGAGAGTAAATCTCTCCAGGGCCCCTAAAGGACTTAGAGCCGGAGATAAGTGCAAGTAAGTGTAGGAGACGGAGGGGCAGATTTCACTGCAGGAGGGGAAGCGTGGTTATCTTTCATTCCTTCACCAGTACCTTTTGTAAACCCTCCTAACTGTGTTTTCTCTTTGCATAATTCCATCGGGGTTTTTCTGTTCTATCTTAATTTGTCCAAGTGAAATGCGATTTCCAGGTAAATGAGTAAAGACAAATCATTCTCCACTCAAAGTTGTGGCAAATCTCTAAACCAGAGCGCTGGGGACATGTTAGCAGTGTGCCCTCATGGAAGCTGCACAGATGAGGTGGAGAGCTGCTGTGGCAGGGCCAGAGGAGAAAAAAGTGTCTGTCGGTGAGTGGGGAGCCTCGCTGATGTGCATCGAGGTACTCCGTGCTGCTAGGTACTGGTGATGGCCAGCTGGAAACCCAAAGGCTTTTGAGGAGTCCGTGACTGTGCATCTGGTCCAGGCGTGGTGTCCAGAGACCTCCACCTTTTGATGACAGTGGTTGCGGTAAGGAGTGCGCTCCGCAGCTGCATCAGTCTCATTCCAGCGCTGCGTCTGGCCACGGAGCACTGAGGACAATGTGACGTGTGCCGCAGGGCTCCTTTTGTCTTACGCTTCCTCGCTATTGCTTTCACGCCTGTTTTGCACAACCTCTGACTGCTGAAAAGATGCCAGTTACCCCCCCTGCACCTCCCTGCGGGCGCTGGGCCCAGGGCATTGCAGTGCTGGGAGACGGGTCCGAGAGTGGAAGCTGCACCCCGTCGGGTGCAGTGAGCTCCCTGCACCCCAAAGGTGAAACGAGTGAGAGGAAATGTTCCCGGTGCATGTTCTGCACTGCATGTGCTGCTCTGCAGGGGCAGGTCCAACCCCAGGGCAGCCTGCAAAGGGCAAACCTCCCTGAGAGCAGCTCCTGCCTGCGCAGTGTTAAGTGATGTGGGTCCCAGCCCCTCTTCCCCAGTCGTTACGCAATGATTTATGGTATTTGCGATGTGCTGTTCCATGCATAATGCCCTTGCTGCAGTTCAGTGAGTTCTTCGTTGGGTTGATTGATTGTATGACAGTGTCTGGGAGCTCTTTTGAACCTGTGGATGCTGCAGATGCTGTTGCTGACCATTGAGAGAGGGGAAGCTGTTCACGTGCCGGCGGCAGCAATTTCACAGCACTGGCTGTGGTTTGAGAATCAGCACATCACTCAGCGCTGATGGAGGTAAAGTCATGGCTGTAGGGATAACGGGGGAATAAACCCATTAAGCAGAGAGTGGGGGCAACCCCATTAAACGGGGACTGCCTGGCCCTCGGTCACAGCGCTGTGCTGGGGAGCCATGGCTTGGGTCCTGGCTCTGCTGCTGCCTCCCAGGCAAACTTGGACATGTTTCTAAATATATAAAGGGGCCCTGGAGGATAAAGCTCTCCCCTGTCCTCTACTGTGAGGATAAATTCACAAGTGACTGAAAATTTCTAGTCCTGCTGCGAAGGGCCTTGCAAATACTTGGAAAGGGCAATAAATTTCGAAGCTGCGAGCATTGCTTAACCTAAGCTGCTTTCCATGGTCTCTGCACTGCAATACCCTGGTTTCGGAGTCACTCTACCATTTGTCCTTCAAAGAGCACAGCAAGGAAAACAGTTTCTTTCCCAATTCCAGCATTTATTCTGCTGGTGCCGGTCTGTTCCTCTCGGTTTAGATAGCGTTTCCATCTATCAGACCTCTGGGTGCCCTGGAATCAATCAGGAATTCCAGCCTTGTGCCTGCTAATTGCAAGGCCGTTTGGTGGCTGGGAGCTCTTCCAGCTGATGGATGGTGTGCGTGGAGGTTTTACTCCATCTGACTGACACCCTGTAAGCGGCACGGAGCTGTGTGCACGCCCCGCGCAGGGAGAAGGGTAAGCGCTTGCACAACCGTGCCAAACAAGACATGTTGTGTACCCTCTCTGCTACTGAGGCAGCGTTTAGGCTGTCACCGTGGGAGCTCTGGCTGTCGAAGGGGGGTCGGCCGGAGCGCTGCACAGACTCGTGTGATGCTGAAATGCCGGATGGACCCTGCAGAGGTTTGATGGGCTCAGCAGCGTGTGAGACATCAGTGGTCCTCACTGGTGGGAAGGCACCGAGGAGCAGGTATGCTCTGACAAAACTAGCTCGCACCTGCCCACAAGATGCTGACCGTGACGCAGGGGAGCGATGTGCAGCCGGGTCCATCTCCCACCCTTGTAGAAGCCGGGGTCAGTGGCTGGACTCGAAATAGCTCCAAGGTCTGCACGGTCTCCACAGCTGCCCCGAGCGGTCTTCTGGTAGCCCTGCACGGCTGGATGGCGGTGACTGCCGCGGCACGCCTTGGAGAAGCCTACTTGCATCTGTAAACAAATTTGGATCTGAAGGCAGAGCGTGCTGAAGTGACACGTTTACCCTTCTGAGGCGCTTTCGTTTTGCAGGTTTGACTTGACGTGTCAGGCAGCTCCTCGGATTGTAACCTGAAAGGGTATTATAGGAGATGCTGTACTCGGGGTGACATTTTTAATCTTTCATCTCTTCCAGCTAATGCGTTTCGCTGATCAGTTTGCCAGGCAGAGCGGCCTCGCTGGCGATGCCAGGTCTGAGTTCCTCTCCCGTCTGCCTCTCATTCTGCACGCGCTGCCACACCGCTTAACAATTGTGTTTTTCATGAATAATTTGTTCTCTCCACATCAGGCAGTCTGTGTCGCTTTGCCGCCGCTGGCTTTGCAGAGGGAAACAGCCGAGTGGACGGAACAGCCGGCAACACCGGTCCTGGGCGAGTCTGCCCTGTGCCTTCCTGCACTCAAAACAGGGGCTTATTAATTTCTCCTTCAAAGCAGCGTCCTTTGTTGCGTGCACACGCACTGTGTGCATCTCCCTTTGGCTGTGCTTTCTCGAGGAGTGACGTTTCAGTGTTAGCAGGTGAGTCAGATGTTGTGCCTTTCCCCAGGAGAGTGCCTGGCACCTCTGGTTGCTCCTCACCATCGTGCATCTCTTGTGGTGGTGCATTGGAGGGCAGCGAGGGACCGAAACAGCCCTTGCCCTGTTGTTCTGGCCCAGGAGTTTGCTCTCTAGTTATCCCCCAGGTCCCAGGGCTGACACAAGTTCCCTTTTAAGAACAGCACCCACCCTGACACCCCTGGGGTGGGCATTTTGCAGTGGGTGCTCAGGTGGGGCTCTCCCGGGTGCAGCTTTCCTTGGGGAGATTTCTTCCCACTACAAGTGAATCCCATTGCCGTGGTCCCACCAGCTGCTGTCTGCACGGCTTTCCCGGGGATCAGCTGCATTCCGAGGCAGCCGAAGGATCTGGTTCAGCCCTCATACTTCAGCGGAGCAGATAACAGCTTCGATGAACTGTGTTATTTGCCCTGGAAAATTCTTGTTAGCGCTCTGCTGTTGACAGACTCACACAGGATTTGGATGTCGGATTTGCTCCTCACGGCCCTCAGAGCAGCATCCTGCTCACAGCAGAAATCGGTTCAGATTCCCGCGTGTGCTGGGGAGCCCCCCTGCCAGGGTGAGGCGGGGGGCAGCAGGTCGGGCGGGGGCTGGCAGGGCTGCGGGGGGATGCCCGGGCCCTGGCCCTCGGGGTACAGGCGTGGGGCACAGCAGTGTCTCGGAGGGACGTGGTGCTTGCCAAGCCCTTCCTCAGGGGACTGGTGCAGGCTTGTTTCTCCCAGTGTATTTTCTCACTTTTCATAGAATCATAGAATCATAGAATAGTTTGGGTGGGAAGGGACCTCTGAAGGTCATCTAGTCCAACCCCCCTGCAATGAGCCGGGACATCTTCAACTAGATCAGGTTGCTCAGAGCCCCGTCCAACCTGACCTGGAATGTTTCCAGGGATGGGGCATCTACCACCTCTCTGGGCAACCTGTGCCAGGGTTTCACCACCCTCATTGTAAAAATTTTCTTCCTTCTATCTAGTCTAAATCTACCCTCTTTTAGTTTAAAACCATTCCACCCTGTCCTGTCGCAACAGGCCCTGCTAAAAAGTCTGTCCTCATCTTTCTTATAAGCCCCCTTTAAGTACTGAAAGGCCGCAATAAGTTCTCCCCGGAGCCTTCTCTTCTCCAGGCTGAACAACCCCAGCTCTCTAAGCCTGTCCTCATAGCAGAGCGGTTCCAACCCCCTGATCGTTTTTGTGGCCTCCTCTGGACCTGCTTCCACAGGTCCATGTCTACCCTGTGCTGAGGACCCCCGAGCTGGAGGCAGCACTGCAGGGGGGTCTCACCAGAGCAGAGCAGAGGGGCAGAATCACCTCCCTCGACCTGCTGCCCACGCTGCTGGTGATGCAGCCCAGGATGCGGTTGGCCTTCAGGCTTGCAAGTGCACATTGCTGGCTCATGTCCAGCTTTTTGTCCACCAGTACCCCCAAGTCCTTCTTGGCAGGGCTGCTCTCAATCCCTTCATCCCCCAGCCTGTATTGATACTGGGGGTTGCCCCGACCCAGGTGCAGGACCCTGCACTTGGCCTTGTTGAACCTCATGAGGTTCACACAGGCCCACTTCTTGAGCTTGTCCAGGTCCCTTTGGATGGCATCCCATCCCTCAGGCGTGTTGACCACACCACCCACCTTGGGGTCATCTGCAAACTTGCTGAGCGTACACTCGATCCCACTGTGTTGTGTCACTGATGGAGATATTAAACAGTACTGGTCCCAGTACGGACCCCTGCGGGACACCGCTCCTCACCGATCTCCATCTGGACATTGAGCCTTGACCACTACACTCAGGATGCAACCATCCAACCAATTCCTCATCCACCGGACAGTCCACCCATCAAATCCATCACAACCCCACAAGGGCGTTGTGTTTTCTCCCATCTTGTTCCAACGTTTCATCACAGCTGGCCTTTACAGACATTCTTCCTTCCAGAAATATTGCAATTAAAGCTACCCCCTTTAAAAAAGAGGTGTGGGAAATAGATGAATATTCCCCTGCAGGCAGGCTCCAGCCGTGGGAGCCCTGTCTCTGTCCCGGCGCTGCCTGCCACGCTTCGGCACCCGGCCCAAGTCTGTGAAAGTCGAGGTGAAGATTTCCCGTAGACCTTCTGGGCTTTCAGTCAAACCCTAGCTCATTTGCGTAGCACCTGGTACTGGCCAAATCTGATATAATCATGTTTTTACAGGTGGGGAAACCGAGGTCTAGGGTGGCTGAGTCAGGTGTGGATCCAGCCGCCTGGGACTCGGTGCCCAGGCTCTGCACATCCCAGGAGAGGGACAGAGGGAGAGGTGCAGCAGCCCCGCTGTTAGACAGAAAGGGCCATACTTTCGCAATCAGGAGGGTTGAGGATCCCTCCTACCGTACCAGAGCTTTTTAATGGCTTTGAAGCAATGACTTTGGCCTGAAAGCCTTGCTTCCATCTTTTCAATGACTCTTAGGTGCTGTGGTTGCGCGGCCGGTTCGGAAGCTCAAAGGCAGACCGGCACTATCGGATGCTTCTTGGATAACAGCCCATGGGCTGTCATTTCTGTTGGCTTGTGATACTCAGTGCATGTTTTCAAATACCAACTGGAGTTGTTTGCAAATGCCTAGTAAATCCCAAAATAGCCCCAATTTGCTGAATTTTGTGAATAGCATTCAGCCCACTCCAGTTACAATAGCAGCCTGCCTCCATGCCTTGCCGGAGCTGTGCGGAGGTACAATAGTGAGAGGGACGACGAGTGAGGCTGGGCGAGCAAACGTTATTATTCCAGCTTGCTGCACAAACAATGGATGCTATTTGTTTTGCTGGCTTCTAGAGCGTCTTATTTGTATCGGCTCCGATTTTTTCACTGCATTCCTCTTTTTTCTTTTGTGGCTTTCCACTCTTTGGGGAGTCATTGTCCTGATGGAGCATGGTCCCTTTCGGTTGGTGCTCCGGAGCTGGAGGACTGGTGCTGGGGTGTGAATCGCCTCTGATCACCTCTCCCTTGCGCGTGGGTGGGATGTGGGGGACGTCTGTCTGCAAGCGTCCCTTCTGCTAACCCGCAGTGGCATGTCCTCAGTTCCCCGGGCTCCCTGGGGAGCCTGGCAGATCAAGGGCTGCCTTCCCCTCTCGCCCCAAGCTCCTCTTGCTCTGCTGTTTACATGCCAGAAAGTTTATCTGCTACCGTTTCTTCCCAGAGTCCAGCAATGCGACGCTGATGAGGAGTGACAGGAAGGTCACAGCGCAGGGGACGAGAGGGTGGGGAACGTGCCCTGAGCTCGGCTCTGCCTCCCCAGCCCTGCTCTGTCTCTGCCCGGCACAGCCTCGCCGGGGCAGTGGGGGCATCCTCAGCTGCCCTTGGGGCTGCTGGAGGTGGCAGCTTCACGTGAGACGGCCCTTCGCGGCTCCTTAAGGTCCTTTATTTATTCATTATTTGTGGTTTATTTCTCATCCTGCTTCTGAGTCGATGGGTGCGCGTGATGAGCCTGAGCAAGCTGCTGGGGACAGGCAGGTGCCAATAACTCTGGCTTCTCTCCCGTGGTGGGGGGGATTTCCCTGTCCCACCGCCCAACCCGTAGGTCCTGTGCTTTCCTTTTTGTCAGGACTGTTGCTGAGCGTGGTGTGCTGCGGAGGGAGGTGGGCAGACCTGCGCTCTCCCGGGATTTGCTCTGGAAGAATTGGCGTTGCTAGAGGTGGGGAGGGCAGGCAAGGCTGCTCACACGCTGCCCGAGCTGTCGGGCTCCGCAGAGCCAAGAGGCTGCCAAGCCACAAACCCCGCGGTGAGCATGGGAGACGTACACGAGTGCGATGGGACGGGTCTTGCTCTGGGGGTCAGGCGGAGGTGGGACCCATCACAAAGCCCTGGGGTGCTGAGGTTTTATTTATTTGTTATAAATAAATAATTTCTCTCCAGCACTGTCTGAAGCCTCAAACCGTGAGTGGGATTGGAAAATCCGTTAGCATCTTAAAAGTAAAAACATTGCTGTCTCTTCAGATTTGCTGTAGGCTGATGGACTGCTGGTCTGCACCAAGCAGTTGCTGCCCAGTGGAGACCTCTCTCTGAGGCTGGCTGCGGTAATTGCAGGGCATGGCACTCAGCATTCATATCCGAGCTTGGCATCTATATCTAATCTGAAAATAAGTCACTATATATTTCATTAAACCAGCTGCTGCTGCTTTTATTTGCTTATTGTAAATGATGCTCTATTGCATTGAAAACCAATTTGTTCTAGAAAAATGGTCTGTTTGTGTTAGCAGCCCGTGCCCTGCACGGCCTGTCCTGCCGTGTCCCTGCCTCCATGGGAGACTCTCAGCAGTGGGGCTGAGCCACCGTCCGCCCACGCTGCAGGGGACGGGACAGGAGGAGGTAGCCCCATGGGTGACGTCCTGGCCTGGGACACATATCTGCACGTCCTGGCTGTGCAACAGCCCCGGGACCTTGAACAAATCACCTGCAAATGGTTCAGTCTCTCCGTTCCCTGTCTGTAAAGGAGAGATGGAGCAGCAAGCTTGGAGGTCCCTGGGTTGCCGTGAGTACCTGTGGGTAGGTGGGCTGTCAAGATTCGCCCGTAATTTGGCCAAGATGAGGTGAGTGAGCTGGCTTCACCACTCTTCCTGCTGGAGAGCTGCCTGAAGTAAGTGCCTGGCCTGCTGTGCTCAGCTTAGCTAGGTCTCTTTGACCGTGGCACAGTCTCAAAACAGCAGCAAATGAAACGTGTTAAGGTTCTGGATATAACCCTGCCCCACCTCACTGAATTCTGGAGTTGCATGAAGCTTCGTGCCACAACTGGGAGCAGTAGCGATGTATTTCCCTTGTAAAGCGGAATTTGAGACTCTCAGGTCATCTCATGGCCAAGGGGTTGTTGCTTTGCAGAGCGAAGCCCGCAGCCCCTGCCCCAGGGAGGGAGAAGGGATGCCACCAGCTCGATGGGCCGGGAGGAAACCTGCAGCCGAAACCTCGCACGCTGGTTACGTGTGTATCTGTTAACATTCGGCAATTAGGAAACTTATTTCCAGCCGCTGTTTGCCGTGACAGGTTCCTGAACCCCAGCCAGCGCTTCACAGGAGGAGCTGTCGTGGAAGAGGAAATAATGGGAATCTGAGGCTTTTTATAGTGCTACCCGGTCCCTCGGCTGCCTGCGGGGAGCCTGATGTCCCCGGCACTGCGCGTGGGCGGCCGGCCGGAGGGAGACCTGGCTCCGGGGGAAGGTGGGAGCCAGCGTTTCTGCCGGATGGTGAGCAATCTGGTCGCCCACCCATCCGAACTTTGCGTGTGCCAGGATGCTCTCTTTTGGAGGGAGCTTCCCCATCCTCGCAGCCGGCAGCTGCCTGACCGGTTGCTGCCCGTAAGGGGAGCAGGTATTTGGGAATTTTTAGGAGTTGGTGCTGATTTTGATGCCTCAGCTGTTTGGCAGTTCAGCTGGAGATGTGCAAGCGTGCCTGGTTCTCAGACTGAAGTAGAGCTCTGCTGGGCACATTGTCCTGAATCGCTCGATTGCCCAAAAGTTTCTAGAAAAATCTCAGCCTTGTACCTGAATGAACAACAGAAACTGAAATTTTTTTTTTTTTTACTTTAAGGCTTTAGGACTCTCCCAGCTAGTGGTGAACCACACAACCAGGAGAGGAAGAGAAATCCTCCACTTCTGTCCCAAACTGAGCCTGCCTCTCCCCACTCTTACTGTCTTCTCACTCTGGTTATTCATTTTTTGGATACCCCCATTTTTTTAAAACTTATTCCCTTCTTTAGCCTTCCACCCCCCCAGGCAGGGCTGGGCTGGAGATGGGCAGCACAAGGGCAGGAGTGTGGCAGGACAACACGAGCGCTGGTGATGGGAACGGGTCAGCGAGCTGGGGCTGGGACCCGCTGCTGGATGAGCTGAGCAGTACGGGCACAAACGTACAGGGAACGGCGGTGCGGGAATTTAAATTTTTTTTTTTAAGAGAATTTAATTTGCTACAAGGGCAAAGGCTGGGCAGCGAAAAGGGAAGGAAGCAGATCTCAGACTGATGACGGGAAGTGGTTTTAGCGGTGGTTTTTACCTGCGTGGCTCAGCGCTGGCTGCGGAGGTGCTGTGGCTCAGGCCAAAAGCGTGGTCGAGTTTACAGGGAGGATGGACGGCTGCGGATCATGGTGTGCATGGATCCAGATGTGGGAGCGAGGAGGAGCTGTTGCTGGAGGCCAGCGGGTCTCCTGGGGCAGATCTGGAGCTCAGGGCTGCAGGGAGCAGACCTTCCCTGCGCTAGATGCAGCCTCCTGGACGGGGCTTGCTGCTGCTAATCTTCCCTGGGGACATCGATGCTCCCTGCAGTTTTGGGAGCGAAGAACCCAATCTGACGTCCCCATGCTGTCCCTGCCTCCCCTTGCACCCAAAGATACGGTGCCATTAGTGTGAGGGAATAGGAAAAATGTGGCCAGAGCATGTGGTCAGAAAGCTCCTGGCCCGGCTCTGTGTCTCCTGCTTCTTTCCACACCTTTTCTGTGCACCTCAAGGTCATTGGGCTGTTGCTTTCCACAAATTGCATTTTCCGTTCCCCCTCTTGCTCTCGTGCTCAGCCAAGTCCAGATGCTGCACAGCCGCCGTGATTAAAGCGTCCAGGCTCTCGCTGCGATGGCAGAATACCTCCAAGTGTTGCTTTCCTTACTGCGCTCAGCCTCGTAGCCTGGCAAGAAGCTGACTGACCCTCCAGATCCGGGCGGGCACCTGTTAAACACCACCTTGTCCCAAACACCCTGGCTAATGAGCCCTTTCCCAAGGGCATCCCCCCCCTTCCCCACATCTGGTGGCACACTTGCGCTCCCCCTTCCCCTCGAGCGAAACCTCCGGAGTGGGAGCACACACCATGTGGTCTGCCCTCAATTAAAGCGCGTTTGCCTGTTGGTATTTCAGAGATGGAAATGACCGCGATCCAGAGCGTTTAAATTAGGCATGACTGTATGGGAACGTGCTGTCATGCTGGTTACCGAGGGCTCTTTCGGCGCAATGCTGAGATGCAGGGATGCCGGTTAAAGAGTATCCCTCTTTCATCCTGACTTTGTCTGGTGAGGGCACAGAGAAGAGCAGGCTTTACTTGGCAGAAAGGCAAAGGCAAGGAAATCGTGGGGGCTGTATTTATTGCTGTTAACTGTCATTGTGGGATAAAAGACCAGCTGGATTCATAAACTGTGTGTAACCCACCTTGGGGACAGAGACATCTTGGCTGCAGTTCAGGAAGGAGTTTTCATCAGGAGTTCATAGGCATGGCTAGAAGCTTGCGAGACCAGAGCTCTGCTGGTGCTGTGTGACGGGGTGACGCGACGTGGCCTGTGCAGCTCTCCTCTGTGCTTTCTGGGGGTCCCCGGAGAGCTGCACCCCACCGCACCAGCCCTGCAACACCGCAGTGGGGTGGGGGGATGCCAGCCCGTGCAAAGCCCCGAACCCCGCTGGCCTCTTCCCTCTGTGTCCTCCGTTCATAAAAGTGAAATATCAATGTGTCATTAATTGTTCTGGTCTCCATGACTTAAGCATAAATGACGCAGTGACATCTGTCTGAGCCAGCAGCCGGCTTTCACGAGGGGAAGGAGCGGCAGCGGTGTTTTGGGAGGGAGCTGCTGCCAGATTCCACTCATCCCCCTTGCTGGGGAAGCCCAGCAGCCCCCTGAATGTCCCCCGAGCGCAGCACGGGAGGAGGGTACCGACAGCCCCGGGCTTTCCTGCTGCAGCCCACGGCGAGGCAACTGCTCCAGGAACTCCTCCACACTTCTCTCTGCAGCTGTGGTAAAACACATTAATAGTAACAATAATAATAAATGCCAGCCGAGCCACGCTACAACGTACGACATAAATCCCAGTGCCCTTGCTGGGCTGAAACTGCTGGTGCGAAGGTTGGGAGCCGCCCCTTAAAATGCAAATCATCGTTAGTGATGTGGAAATGGTGTGGTTGTAGCCTCCTATCCTCATTGTCTCCACTTGGATGGTAATCAGAGGGCTGAGTGTCCCCCTCCCCGCACCGGGGGGCACGGAGCTGACTCAAGCGGTTTTGGGGAGCAGCACGCAGCTTCCCGGAGAAGCGGGTAGCGCGTGTCCTTCTCGGCATCCCAGCAGCACAAATGGACTGTACCCATCGACAGATTTCCTCCCAGTAGCCTGCAGTCCCTTTGCTCCTCAGCACTTCGATTTTCTACCAAGATTTCTTGGTCCCCACCCCAGCTTTCCTTGTTAAATGGGTGTTTTTCTATCCGGTGCTTTATTTTAGTGACTGTGGCAGCACGCTGTTGCTCACTTAGGAGTCACCGGTGCTTTTGGGGGGAAGAATCAGGGTGAAGGGTGGCAACATTTCTTCGCTACCTTTTTTTTCCTTCTGTGTTAGTGAGACTGTGCCGAGGATCACGCTGGAGAGCCGTGCCGCGAGGGCGCGCCGAGGCAGCCGTGCAGCCTTCTCCTGCGCTCAGCCGTGTGTGCACGCGTGGTTGTGCGTGCCGCTTGCTGCACGCTCACGCAGCTGAGCTTGTTTCTGAAAGGCGCAGCTGCTCCTGAGGTCAGAGTTGTTCTTCATGCAAGAACAAGCTCTGATCCCCTGCTAGAGAAGGTATTTAGTGGCAACTGGTTTTTGCCCAAAACCTTATTTGTGCTACCTGTGCCTGGAGGCACCGAGAGAAAGGGCCACTGGTTTGCCCGTCTGTCTGAACGCCACCGGAGAGGATTTTGCAGAGGTAGTTCCCCAAGGATTTTGCTAAGTGCTGTTCTTCCCAATAATTTTCCAAATGCCATTTGTACTCCGAGTAGGGTTTTATTGCGAACATTAACAGCACAAAGAGTGTACTGTGGCTCTTTCTTGAGTTAACTACAAGCAGCTGTTCTGGCTTGAAACTCAATTTCCCTCTTTTATGCTGAAGTTGACCATATTTCTTAACAAGATCTGCTTTTCGCAAGGGAAGAGGTGTTGAGGAGGACCGCGCTGTTCTGCACCGAGTCTCCCCGCAGCCCGTTTCTCTCCGTGCCACCCCAAGTTGCCATGCTGAGAGCATCAGTGGGGCAAAAAAGACGAGTCACATTGATGAGTGGGTTTGTTTGGGTTTGTTTTTTTTTTTTTGCTAAGAGCTGTACTCACTCTCACCAGCTTTTCAGCCCGGCACAAAGCACGGTGAGTGTCACCGACGTTGTCCTTGCTGACCTGAGCTGCACCCATCGCATGGATGTACAGGTGGAAGGCTCTGCAGCTGCTGGCTCTTCCCCCGGACCCTGGCTGCAGCGTGTTACAAGCCTCATCTCTGATTAGTGTTGTACTATCTTATTTTTGTTAAAAGTAACAAAAATTGAAGCCCAGTCCCTGTTCCGCGATGTGAGTAGCATTTAAAGTTGATGATGATTGCAGTTCTTTTAGCCTCTTTTGTTGCACAGGGTGGTTTAGTATGTTTACCCACAGTATTTTTGGCATGTGGGTTTCACAATTTGTTTAGCAATGTCAATACCATCTGGAGCATCATCTATTTAAAGTACATTTAGAGAGATGAGGAACAACCTATCATATTTTTCCATAGGGTGCATCAAGATTGGAAATGAGAGTCATTCAGAAAGGTTTAATGGGAAAGAGATGTTCGTTGCGCTGCACGCTCATCTCTTACCATGAGCGGTTACGGCTCTGGTGCCGTTCCTCCGCTGCTTTTCCTGATTGTATTGTGCCACTGCATAATATCTGCCTTGAAAAGCAAACAAAGCTGTCTTAAAGGTAGGATGAAGGGACAGTGCCTTTGACTTATTCCCCTGGATTGAGTCGGACGGCTTGCAGGGGTATGTCAGCAGAGAGGGTCTCAGACGTGGTCTGTGGTAAGGGCTGCAGGGGGGTCTGTTCCTCCGCTGCTGCGGAGGTTAATGGAGGCAGTGCAGGGGTTTGATCCCAGTTACTGCGCTGTGGGGATGCTCTGAGCCAGGCCGGCTGCTGAACAGCCTTGTTGGCGGCTGTGGACCCGACAGGGGAAGGGTGGGCTCCTGTGCCACTCATCCATGGGCCAGCCCAGCGTGAACACCGAGCCCTGGCTCGTGGCGAGCTCCAGCTGCTGAAATGGAAAGCTCTGGTCCTACTCTGTTGTAGATCCCCTTTGCTTTGAGTAGCACCAGGGTTCAGCCCTCGTTCAGAGGCACCTACAGAGCTCAAGGGACCCTGTGGGTTTTGGGGTGGTGCAGCCTATCTTCACCAGCAGTGCTGGGGACGCAGGGAGGGTCTCAGCGATGCCGGTTTCAGAGGTCCCAGAAATTCTTGGAAATATCTTCTCTGTCCAACACCGGCGTGCTGCCTGTGATAGTGTCCTCGGGTACGTGCACCTGGGGCTCTGCGAGCCTGCAAGTCTGGCTTTCTTCTCCTAATGCCGGGACTGCGTTTGGCAGTGCTTTCAATTAGATCACAGTTTCTGATCTTCATAGCAGCACTGGTGGGACAGCTAGCCCCGGCCCCGGCCCCTGCCCCGGCCCCGGCCCCGGCCCCAGCCCACTTCGGGGGGGCAGCTCCGGAGGGGTGGGAGCGCGGTGCTTGGCTCGGCTCTGACGGCTGTTTGGCATCACTGACAGTTCGGTGATGGCTGTAATTCCACCCTGTGAACCCTTGGAGGGGTGCTGGGGGAGGCTTAACGCACACCTGCTATTACTGACAGTGAATCATTCGCGAGCATGAACCCTCCTCTCCGCACGCCCCCAACTCCCATTATCCCGGGGGGATTTGCAGGGGACGGTGGGGCTCCAAACACAGCTTGCATCCTGGTGAGAGGAGCAAAGCCTCCAGATGAGCTGGGGACAGTGATACGGGATCGCTCGTAGGCTCTCTATCTTCAGAAGCTGGAGATGATTATTTGACACCTATGTAGTATTAAACCCAAACAAATCCTAGCTGGAGGGTCCCTGCGGCGCCCGGTCCCAGCTCAGCGGGATGTGGTCCCTCTGCCGTCCCCATCACCTCTCCGCTGCTTGCAGTTCATAAACTGCTACACTGCTAAAGGGCACTCTCCTGCTCTGCATCAAATGAGTGTAATTGAATTTCCCTTTCCCTTTGGTATTTAACATTATTTTCAGGTCGTGTTGGCATTAACGAGACCCTGGCTGCGGTTTGCATAAGGATATTTATAGGCCCCTATGCAGACGAGAAGTGTCGCCTCCCTGCATCATGTGCCCGGCTTGGCCGAATAAATTTCACGTTGTTACTTTGAACTGGGTCACCAGAAACTTCAAAAAAATATTCCTCTGATCATTTTGATACAGGTTACTTAACAAGGGAGATAAACTAGTGCTTCAACACAATTGTAGGGAGAAATGGATTTGCAGAGCCCAAGGCGGTGTCGGGGTGGTTGGAAGCTGTTCTGATACATGCTCTTCAAAGCTTCCTATGTTTTGCCAGCCTTAGCATTTTTAATCATTTTGCTGGCTGGCATTCGTCTGGCAAGAGTATCAAAGCGCTCCTGCAAACGGGTGAGTGTTTTGCCACAACCGGTAGTAGAATCCTGCACTGCTCAACCTCTTCCTCTTCAGGAGGTTACAAGGAAAAATCCTTGGTGTTTTAAGCTACGGGGGTTTTTGCTTTCCTGCAGCAGACAGGCTTAATTAATTCTTGCTACTGGATTTGGGGATGTCAGTTTGTTTATTAGAGGAACATGGGTTGAACCTCATGGCTCCAGCCCCAGTGCCCAAGGTGCCTGGCAAGGTGCGAGAAGGTTCTGGTGGCCCATGGGAAACCTCCCGGCTCCTTCTCCAGCTGAAGGAAAGTTGACATCCCTGGTATGGGGAAAAGTATGTGTTAGCTCTTGCACGTGCCCACAGAAATGCTCCCCTGCATCACTGCATGCAGATGAATACCTGCCCTTAGGCAGCTGATTGAAATTGAGATCCAGGTAATAATTAAAATAATTGTGTTGAGCTTAAACAGAATGGTGACCCACTGAAATCTTGGTGTGCCGACTGCACATTCATCACCCCTCAGCCCAAAGTCCTCCTCATTTATTTTAGCGCTGGCAGAGTGGGAAAAATCGGTGTGACTGGAGCTTGAACACTTTCTGGGGCAGGGGGACCAGGAGCCAGCGCTGCTGCACCTGCACCGGGGGGTGTCCGTCTGTCCGGCTCTGCTGCCCGAGGAGGATGTCTGTCCTTCAGCCTCATCTGCTCCTCTGCCGTGGCTAAAAAAGCGATCCAAATCAAACTGATAGAACCTCTCCAAAAACACTTGTTGCTGTGCCTTGGTTTTATTTTCATTTTGTTTTTTAATGGCTTACTGAGATGTTCAGGTGAAAACATCCAAATCCCAAATTTCAGCCTTTTCACACAGCTTAAAAAGGAAAAAAATGATGAAATTTCAAAGTATAGCCATAAAGTTGTGATGAGGTATCAAATACAAAGCCCCATCTGAAGCGAAGTATGCAGATACAGGTCCTGCAGTAGAGAAGACCCAGGAGCAGGGGGAGCGGGGAGGGCTGCTTTCCCTGTGGAAGAAGAGGAACAATGTCCCGGGGGATTAGGTGAGTCAGCCGGGTCACCCAGGGGGACAAGAGCAGAGCAACGAATTAACTCCTGGACTCCCAAGTCCCATCATTTTAATTAGGAGACCATCCTGCCAGGATTTGGTCCTCAGTGATGCGCAGAGCTGGTGAAGGTGCAGTCGTTTTTAGGAAGCTGTTTCGCTCCGTGGGTTAGCTTTGGACACAGCAGCGTGATCCAGGTTTGGGGCCTTTTGCTTGGGATGGGACAAGAAATCACAGTTAACTTTAGATTGATCATTTCTACGCATCTCTGTGTGAAGATGGCACAGATTTCCCCACTGGGTTTCTCGCAAGTCGTACCAACTGTGCGAAGAGAATGTTTTCCTATCAAGGAAGCTAAATAGTTCGTCTGTGCTCCTGGCTGTCCTAATGTGTTTGAGAAGTCTTTATAAAGCCCAAGAGAAATAATTCCAGATTACTGAAAGCAATTTGTCTTGTAGAAGATGAACGTGCCTGCATTTAACCGTGTCTCTGTATTTTGGGTCTCCGATTTCTTGGGATGTAATTGTAAGCTCTTGTATTCATCCTGCCTGCTCGGCGCTCCCTGCCTGCCGGGGTGGCTTTCTTGCTCCCAGCCGCGCTGAAGGATGAGCCCACGCGGGAGGAGGTAGTGCCTGCACGTGAGACATGTCTGTCCCTGCCCTGGGACAGAGAGGATGAGTTCGATCCCTTGGGCCGAGTGCCAGTCTGCTTTCTGTGGCCGCGCGCTAACCTGCTGGTGGGATGCGCTTAACGCTGGACCGCTCGGCCCCGGGATGGGGAGGTGGGAAGGCCCAAGCCCATCACGCTGTGCTGGCATCGTTCCTCTGGGACCACATCGAGCCACATGACTTCTGGGGTCAGCTCTGCCCTAGCCATCTCCTCCCAGGCAGCAGGGCCACCGCCACTTGTATCTGCCCCTCCAGAGGAGGGTTTATCCTCTTTCCCCATGGACACGAGCAAGGCAGTAGCCATCGCCATGCCCAGCTCCGTCCTCCCTGGGGCATGGCATGGAGCTGCTGGCTTGGTCCTGTGAGGAGCTATTGAATTCACCAGGACAAGCTCATTCCCCCGGTAGCGAGCTGCGGGCTGTGAGCTGCGGGCTGTCCCCGCAGGTCCTGCGTTCGCTGCTGTGCCGAGGGACCTGGGTGCGGGTGGCCCGGTGGCAGGGCCAGCCCTGCTCTGTGTGCTCGCCGAGGGGAGGGGGGACGCGTCTCTCTGGCTTGTGCCGTACAAGCAAGTGCAGATGTTTTTGTTTAAAACACGTTGCGATGGGTGTTTCTGTGGTGTCAATCAAACAATGACATTTTCCCAGGGTGAAGCTTGCTGAGACAGCACTGGTGAGCAGCAGCCTCACGCAGGAGGGTTATTTCTGCCTTGTTTTAAGCAGCTACAGAGAATTAGTCTTTTATATCCAGGACAGTACAGTGTGGGCAGCAAAAGTAAAACTTTGAGTTGCAAGCAAATAATTAAGTTTCGTGCCTGGGGACCCACAGCAGAGAGAATGGGATGAACTGGTCTGAGACCTGCATCTGCATCTCAGTCTGAGATTCAGCATCTTGGCCAGAGGTTCAGCATCTTGGTCTGAGGTTCTCAGTCCAGACTCCTCTCTCCGCGCGGTGCCTGTGGCTGCGGTGGAGGCTTTGCGGAGCCGTACCCAACGTCTTGGCAGGGCCGTGCCCTTGCAGGCTTACTCAGATCAGAGCTCAGCATCTGTGGCAGGCTGGGGGCTTGCAGTTTGAGAATGGCCAGGGACTGGCAAAGGGTCTGGGATGTTCCTGTGGGGAAGGTCCCTCTTTAAAACAAATCTGGGAACATGCTCAGAGAGTTAATATCTGCTGTCTTAAGGAAATAAATAAATAAATAAGGAGGGCTTGCTGCTTCTCCCCAGCAGACTTTAATGAAGGCTTCTACGGAGTGTGGCTTAATCGCTGTGAAATTATCACTTCATCTGTGTGATATATCTCTGTGTCTGTATCAGATCTCTCTGAGCGGTTCGGCTGTCATGTCAGCTCCGCCACGCTGCCGGGAGTGACTCGTCCGGCCCCCTCCCTGCTCCCCCCTCGCGCTTAAGATAACACAGAGGGAATTTTTCAACAGACATAAGATGGTAATCCATAAAGATGGATTTACGTTCGTCTAACAAAGGCTGAGACGTTGACAAATGAAGGCCTTGCCTACGCAAGGACTCACTGCCTTGGTGGTAGAGCCCGTGTCCTCGTGGGGATGCTCTGGCCCGAGGCAGAAGGTGGGGGGTACTGGCAGAGGTTCGCCAGCGCTGCCCGTGGGCACGAGCCCTCTCGTCCTGCTGCAGCAAAGGGTCACGCTGCTGTACTACCAGCAAACAAGGCTTCGGTCTCAGGCTCTTGGCTATCCCCGTGATATTTGGCATGGGAACAAATCTTACAGGGTGGCAGGGCAGGCTGGAAATAGGATAGAGTTTCTGCCCTGCATCTGGATTACTTTGCTGTAGTCACTGTAGTGTTATTTTTTAATTCTTCTTGGCTGCGTGCAGCTATACATCTCCTGTTCAGAATAATCCTATTTGTGTTGCAATAACAATAGAATTACTGCAGCGAGCATCAAAGCCCGTGTAGGTCATAAGCGTTTTGTTTCATAATCTCAACGTGGTGATGATGATGATGACCTTTTGCTGTCTGTGTTTCCGTGTACCTGTGTCTCGTTCTTATTAAATATCCTTGCATTGAAATCTCTTGCTAATCTAATCTCCCCATGTGGCTGCTATATAATTATCTCATTTTGTAAAATATTGCATCTGTCATTCTCCCCCCCACCACTTTTGGAGCAGAGGGAGGGTGAGGGAGAGGGAGCGAAGAAGCTGCTGGAGGAGGCAGCAGTAATCCCGCTTAAGTGACAATTTGTACAGTGTCGGTTTGTGAAGGTGGCACGCACGGCAGCATTAAAGGGCCACGTTCCCGTCACTGCGGGAGGCCAGGAAGGGTGGCCTCAAGCAGGAAACATGTCCACCGGGGTTTTTTGCTTATTTTGGGGTTTTTAATAGATTTTCAGCTTGGTGGTTTTGTTCCCACCGTGGTTGCTGCCCGTGTAAGCCATGATGCTGTTTCCTCGTACGGCTCCACAGTGAGGATGGAGAGCAGAACAGTTCCACGCTGACCTTCCTCCCCGGCACAGGGTTTGGTGCCAACCAGTGCTGCCTTCGCCCACTCAACCCCAGAGGGGGATTGTTCCTCCCTAAAACAGCTTTCAAACTTCTGCTCTGCAAGAGCCAATCTTGTGCTGGAACCGAGAAGCTCCTTCGCTGCTCTCCGTTGAAACGAAGGTGGCTGCTGACCCGGCGCCAGAGGTGGGCAGCAGCCCGGGACCCAGAGCCCCTTTGTGGGCAGTCATCTCTGCAAGATGGCACAGGGCCCTTCCACACAGAGCTGGCCCCTAATCAACAACTTAAAATTAAAAAGTGAACATACAGCCATTGTCTTCATCGGTAATAACACAAAGCTTTGGAGAACGAAGAGCCACCGGGCTCCGTTTTTGTAAACCATCCCCAGGGAAGGAAGAGAGCGCATCTGCTTTGGCACGTCCTTTCTAGAAATAGCAAGTTTAATTAATCATCCTGTTTTCTTTTCTTAAACTGTATAAATTCTTTTTCCCCTCAAGGGATAATGCATTGCTGCCTTTTAAATAAGTACCGCAGTTGTAAACTCCTGCCATACTTCTGTCTGGGAGCACATCTGTCTTCTGGCTTGGAGCACATCTGTCTGTGCCTCCCAACCCATCGCTCCCGCGTTCTGGCGCAGTGGGAAAATCTGTATTTCAGAAAGGAATCACATGGATACTTCCAGGCTGCGGAGGGTGTCAGATGCAGAGCCCTTTATCTTCTAAACCCGCTTATCTTTTAATTCTGAGACATCTTTGTGTGACAGTTCATAAATTAAAAATGTTTCTTAGGTGACTTTTTGCTCTTGTTTCATACGTATTTCATGTAAAGACTTTCCAGACGCTTGAGTTCTGGGAAGAATTATGCAAAACGAGAAGCTCTGGTTTTATGTTCTTATGGGATGCACTTGGCATGCTGCAAACCATGACACTAAAATCAGTGACTGTGCACTTTAAAAATATTGAGCTCTTTAGAGAGGGTTGTGAAATTTTCCTGTAGCCCAAGTGTCACCCTGAAAACACATCGGATGTGTTGATTTATCACACTGAGCTCTGAACTTCAGTGAAGTTCATGTACCGACCCTGACCTTGTGCTGCACGCTGGTGGCTAAGGGCAGTTTTGATGTAGGGGCGATATCTCTAATGATGTGGTAATACCTTGAGTGCCGGCTGAAGACTTTCACACCAGGCTTTGCAGGTGCAAGTGACGTGTGCCAGACACATGGGTTTATGGAGAAATGTCTTTATAGCACGCCTGGATCATCTTTGCAGCGATAAACCTCTGAGACTTTGCCAAACCGGTGGCTGGGAAGCAGGTGAGATGCTGCAAGCGCTTGGTTTGCATTGCCGTGCTGCTGAGCCCCGGGTCTCCCCCGGCGCGCGGGGGCACCGAGTGCTGGGCCCCTTGGGGACGTGCCGCCTGGCACTGCGCGGGCCACCTCTTCTCCGGGAGGGTGTGGGTGGTGGTTACTGCTCCGGGCACGCAAGGGTGAGTCTCTCCATCCTCGACTGATCACCTCGCTGCCTCTTAAGCCTCCTCTCTCCGTGCTGCCTCTCCAGCAGCTCGCCATGCCTTCTCCAATGCCCGTGCAATTGGGCTTGTTGTTTTTCTCGCTCCTCTCCATATTTCTGTTGTTTCTGCCTCTTCCTTCCCTCTCTACAACATGGTCACAACCTCTGGTCATAGATGGTTTTCACCATCACCTTCTCTTGCTGCAGTTTATCTTCAGGCGCTGCCTGCTTGTCCGTGCCCCGTTTCACCTGCCTGACCTGCCTGTGTTTGATGTTTTCCCCCCCGTGCCCTTCCCATGCTTCTCCCAGGTCTCCAAGCCGTCATCCTCAGGGCCACGCTCCTGTCGGGCTGCCTCAAAGGCGTTTTTTTCTCTTCTGTCTTTACAAATTGACTTCTCTGCTTTGAAATATCCCCTCACCAAGGCCTTCTGCTGTTTGCCTTCAGCTTTCCGCCTGCTCCCTCTGTTCTCCCTGAAGTGCATTCTTCCATCTTGTCTCGTGTGCCTGCAACAGCCCCCCAAAATACCAGCAGAGCTCCTCGATGGCTCCCACCGACGGTGGCTTTTCGGTTGCGCTATTTGCCTGCGTGGCATGCCGGGAGCAAAATCCATCTCCCGTAGGCAGCTCTTTGCACCTCTGTGAGATTTCAGGGAAAATATAGCTGCATATATATTGAGAAGGCGTATGGAGCAGAGAGGACAATTGAATTGCCATGAGTGGAGCATGCATCAGTGTCCCTGACAATCCAGTAATTAGCTGGCATAGAAGAGCAAGCAGCGAAATGAGCCCGGCAGCTTGTTCGCAGGCATTAGGGGCTGACTCCCACAGAGTACCTGCTTTCTGCCCTGACGTCTGGGTCTGCAAGGAGACCTGACGGCTGCTTTCACTTAAAGTCACCGTCACCTTGGAGATGGCTAACAACGAGCGAACGTGCGGGCGACAAATCCTCGCGCAGGCGCCGGCGGTCCCTACCTGCCGCAGAGCGGGGACGGGATGGGGTGCCCCCGCTTCGTTGCTGTCTCACCCCCCGTGCTCTCAGCTGGGGTTGTTTGCAGGATTGGGGGGGCTTCACACTTGCGGCATGGTGGCAGCACCCCAAAACCTCTCTCTCTTCATTTCTGGGTCTCTCTCCCTTCATTTCTGTTCTGAATTTTCTGTGTCGCTGGTAACGTGCATCTGCAATGGAGGTGTCTTTGCCTTGAACCAGAGCTGGGGACACGAGGGAAGCGATGTCCCCACCCCCTGTGCAGGGCAGTTGCAGACAGACGCGTCAGCCGACACGCGTGCAGGTGGGGTACGGCGAGGAGGGGTCTGCACAGCATTTGTAAGCAAAAGTCTGTTGGGGGAGGTGGATAGTCTGGATGAAATATTCTTGCTTGGGTTGTCGAGAGCACTGCGCCACAGTTCCTCAGCACAGGCTTTTAAAGAATTAACCTGCTTTGGAATAAGAGGGATGATGGATAATTGGGTAAATGAGAGATTTAAAGGTATGGAGTGAGTTTTCTCGGTGCTGTTGCATTCCCTGTAGGGTCAGTGCTGTTCAGTGTCTTCATATGTAATCTGGGAAGGGAGGCTGAGAACACCCCGCCAGAGGTACCCGGCTTGTCCTGGGTGGCGAGAATGAGTCATGTGCAGAGTTGCAAAGGACGTCAGGTCCCGAGCGGCTGCCTGGTGAAACAGCAGACGAAATCCAGCGTCGTTGAAGGCCGAGTGACGCACGCGAGGAGAAACAATCCTCACATCCATAAGCAGTGCCGGGCTCTGATCTGGCTGTTGCTGGTGAGGAGCCGTGTCTCGGAGTTAGGATGAACACTTCCGTGAAAATATTGGCTCAGTACTCTGTAGCGGTCAAAAAAGCAGGTCAAATGTAAGGAATTTTTAGGAAACAAAGAGAAAACGAAACCCAGACCACAGTTACGGACTATTGCATAAATCTACTGTGTGTCTGCATGGGAAATAAATGCCACGTGCAGCTCTGATTCCCTGCTGCAGAGAGGAGTGGGGAGCCAGAGCAGGGACAGAGCAGGGTGACGGGGGCGATGGACATCCCTACGAGGTTTGGCAGCATAAGCGATGGTCAAAAGCTGCGGAGGGGTGGCCAGGGGAGCGCGGCCCGGGGCCGTGCAGGCAGGGGTGGGCACTGCGAGGTCAGTAGGAAATGACTTTTCTTTGTTTCTGCTAATCAGCTGCTGGGGCATCAAATTAAATTAAGAGATGGCAGGAGCAGAGCAAACACATGGCAGCTCCTGTGTGGCGGGAGGAAGGAGAACAGTGGAACTGGCTGCCAGATGAGTTTAGAAAGCTTCCAGAAGTAATTAGACAAATTCGTAAGAAGAAAATACCATTGAGAGCGTTGCTGGCACTGCCAGTGATGAGCTAAATCTCTGCACCGTGAGATGCTGGAGGTCAGGAGGATGCGAGAGCATCAGTGGGTGCTCGCGTGACTGTGTGACTTTCCCTGGGCATCCCTGGTGGCTGTGCTTGGGGAGATGGTGCTGGACTCACTGAAACTGGTTCGTCTCTTCTCTGGGTGGCTTCACGCTCCTCTGTTGGGGATGTTTGCGTGTGTTGCACAAATGGAGCAGCGGGTTGGTAGCCTGCAGCATAGAGGAGCTGAGCACTGGAGAGCTGAGCACGGCCGACGCAGGGCTGGGACAGCAGCGTGGCATCATGGCTCTGAGTCCTGCTGGGGCAAGGATGGCTGGTGGCCCTAAAATCCTGGTACCGGACAGGTATGAGGGTTACAGTTACGGGAGGGTGGGGGTGTGGAGGGAGTCGAGCTGCCAGGGAGTATCTCTGGGCAGGAGGCATCACTCGAGGAGCCGTAGGTGGAAATGGGAGCTCTGCATGTCACCAGGGCAGCACCCAGCATCCCTGTAAGGCTGGAAGGCACGGGCTGCGTCTCAGGGTAAAAAGGTCATCTGTGTCCCTGTTTTCCTGGCTTCGTGAAGGTGTGTTGGGCTGTTACCTTCACGTGGAGGAGCTAGATAGTCACTGAGAGAGGTGGGGAATGAGAAATACCGTCTTAGCGTCTTCTGTTGGTGGCCATGGCTGTTCCTTGAGCCTGGCACCCCGCTCGGTGCTCGGCCAGGTTGTCACTGCTGCAGTGCTGCTGCCGTTCCAGGGAGCACAGGAGTGCCAGAGCTGGGCTGTGCAGGGAGGGGGAAAGCAAAGCAAATAAACAAGGAGCGCAACTTAAAATCTCTCTAAGTGTGCAGTGTTTTGTGACTAATACTAACGTAATTGCTGTCATGCTTTTAACATAATGCTTTTATCTCTCAGATAGATTCCTTCTTCTGGTCATTAATCTCCAGGGTTTCTAAGCGAGCAAGCATTGGAGAGATGCAGCCGTTATGCCGAAGCGTGGTCAGAGATGTGCACAGCATCTCCGAGCAAACCGGGGACTGGGGCTGCGGGTTACCCATGGGGGTGTGCTCACAGCTTTGCTCTGAACCCTCAGAAATCCCGGGGCTGGACAAGGCTATGTGTATTCTGTATGGTTTCTTTTCCTCTCCATACTGCCGTGCCCTGCTGGCCCATAAACCCACCGCAAAAGCCATCTGACAGCTCCCTCAGTGCGCCTAAGCTGTCTCCATCCTCTGCTCAGCATCCCTCCATCCCTCTTTAACCTTGAGGAGCAGCGCTCAGGGAACAGCTTCTCCCTCTTTCCCGGTTCTCCGAGGTTCATCGACACGAAGGCCAGGAGGGACAGTTGCAGCCATCAGCTCTGACCTCCTGCCTAACACTGGCCAGGGAATTTCACCCAGTAATTCCTGCCTCAAGCCCCTACCTTCTCTTTGAGCTGGAGAGCACCGCATCGATGGACCCGGTGGCGATGTGTCTGGTTTTGAGATCATGCTGGTCTCTTGCAGGATTGACTGCTGGGGTTTTTGCTTTTGGTTATTTTCTGTTTGGCCTTTTTGGCCTGCTGTGAGCTGGGTCAGATCAGCGAAGGTGCGGCTGTGCTGAACCTGCTCCCGCTGCCGGGGGAGGACCTGCTGGCAGAAACCTCCTGGAAGCACGCTCCGGGCGAGACTCTCCGGGTCGGTGTTGCTGGAGGGTCCCAGCCCCACAAAACAGCCGCTGTGTGGGCAGAGCCAAAGGAGGAGAAGCGAGGAAATCCAGGATAATTTCCAGGAAATCATCTCGCTGCCTCATCTATTTACTGCAAAGGTCTCAAAATGTCACCCGCCTCCCTGAGACACCCGGCCACGCTGAGGGTGAGCTTCCCTGCGGTTTTGTGGCTGCTCAGGAGGAGCAGCCTCGCCCCGGTGTTTATTTAACGTGGCAGTGAGTAACGCGGGGTGCCAGCCGCACTGCATCCCGCAGCGCAGGGATGCTCTCGAGACTGCTGCGAGTCTGAGCGAGGCTTTGACCGCGAGCTCTGTCCTACCTGCTGAGCCTAAAAGGATCTGCGAGCCACCTCGGGAACAAGGGTGTCATATCCCTGCCTGCTGCCTGCAGGCACTGCGGCTGTGGGGGGTGAGGGAGGAGGGCTTGGGGACGGGGCCATGGCCGGGAATTGGGAGCCGCTGGGCACACAGGGCATGGGGAGGGCAGCTCGGCTATGTGTCCCCGTCCCATTTGCTTTATGCACCGCATCTTCCCTTGAACTTGTTTGGATCTCAAAGGAGGAAACCAAGCCAACTCCGAGCACTCGCCCCCTCCCACCTTTCCCCGCTCTCCCGTCGCCCGTGTGAATGAGAGAATCTGGGATGGTTTTCACCATCAGGCAGAATCTCTTCTCGCATGCTGTTCCCAGCATGCCCGCAGCCGGCTGCGGCTTGGCACCAGGGGAGTGCCAGACCTGGCAGAGGCTTGTGTCGGAGGGCAGCGATATGCTGCAGAGTATTTCAGACCTTTCTGGCCTCGCTGGCCTATGACTTTTCCCCTCTCTCTGCTCCAGAGAGTCAAAAACGATTCCCCTTCTTGCGTCCTTCCTCCCTTTGGAAACCAGCCGTCCCTGCGGATCACAGGGAGGGAGAGGGATGCAGAGGGATGCAGCAAGCACCTCCTGCCCGCTCTGCCCATCTCCATCCCCGGTGCTGCGTAGCTGCAGGGTCAGGCCCGGCTGTGCCACCCGCCGCCGTCCCGGGGCTGGCCGGGCTGGCAGGCACCGGAGGCAGCTCTCCTCCTTTGACGAAATGCTTCCGACTGCGCACTCAGAACAATTTGACGTCTTGGGGAAGGAGAGAAATCTCAGCCGGCATTGTGCATGGTTGGCAAAACTGTTGCTGACAACATGAATAAAGGTGGACGGCTCTCAATCAACTTCTCTTTGCTATTTATTTCTGATTCGGACATATTGTCAGCAAACCAACTCTCAGATCAGTTTGGAGGATTCTGTATGTGAGTGTTGTGTTATGTTTGAGCTACAATGATATTTGTGGCTTTCGGCGTGTTGCGGAGCAGAAAGGTGAGATGCCTCCTTGGCCCGCAAAATCCTGGAGGGATTATTGCCGGCATCGCTTTTTGGGTTTTGGCAGCTCATTGTTCCCTGTGGTGCGAATACAGGCCGTGCCCAGGGGAGCGGAGAGCCTTGGGGGCTGCGGTGGCAGCGAGGATTTCGGGCACTGTACACCCCGATGTGCTGCGAGGGTTGACCTGGGTAGGTGGGAAGTGGATCCTGGGCAGCAATTTTGAAGAGAAGCAGCTTTTCCAAATCTTACCAGGTGTGGCAGGGAGACCAGGTCTTTGCTTTGTCTCTGTCCATTGAGTGGAGCATTCAGGTATAACAACCTTTACAAGGCAAATGTCATCGATGAAGCACCAAGGTTTGCTTTGCTCTTCTCCAAAGGCCAGTCTGACACTGGCCATCGCGGGGCACGTGGGCAGCACGGGGGCCGTCTGTCCTGTGCCGCACACGCTGCTCCGGGGCATCCGTCCCCAGCGGACCAGCAGCAGCCACCCTGCAGCTCGTCAGGACACTGGGCTTTTCTGGGGTGCTTCCCCGGGGGGGGCTGTTCAGAGCACCCCGCTTCGCCATTTCACTCTTGATACGCAGGTGGTTTTTCCCAGTGAAGTGGGAAGCGAGCTAGGAAACGTCGCGCTGGGAACGCACTGGCTTGTGTTTTCAGTAAGCAGCCCTGAGACTGTGTTATTCTAACTCCCCCAAACGTGGCCTTTTGTATTGATGCTCTGAATTAACTCAGATGAAAAGGGAGCGTTGTCTGGCTCTGTGCATGTCGTTGGGATGATCCCCTCCATCGCCTGTTCGAGCAGACCACTCCCAGGTCACTGTCAGAAGGAAGGTTTGGGATTAGAGCAGGTAGGAGCTCATTCCCCCACCACAATTTCTACATCGTGTGTTGAGGAGCCCTCAGGAGGCACAGTCAGGATTTAAGTGGCTGCAAGCCCTTCCCATCCAGCACGTCCCAGCATGGGCCCTGTGAGGCCACCAGTGCTCCGGCAGGCTGCCTGCCTCATCCTTAGACAGCGTGAGGGGACAGGGCAGGGACCCTCCTGTGGCTCCCGTGCCATTCCCTGCTGGAGCAGCACCTGCAGATGCCGTAGACCCAGGTGATTCCCATGCATGAGTTTTGGCTTCCCCATCTAATAAGGCTGCCTTCTTTTTTTTTTCCTGGTGCTGTGCTATATTGAGGGTCCCCCCTCTAGTGCTGCAGCTTGTCCTGGGTGGTCCTTGCTGCTGGGCCTGGAAGGGCAGGAAACCATCATCTTCCTCTGCGCTTTGGCAGTGGTTTTGATGCAGAGGGGCCGGGCATCCATGGCCCCCCCGTATCGACAGCCCAGCCCCCCACAGCCGCTCCCCCTGGCTCGTTCCTCTCCCGGAGCTGCAACAAGTGGGTGCTCCCAGGGAGCGGTTACATTGAGTATTTTACTTCTTCTCCAGTGTACAGTGCCATATGGGAGCGTACCATCAGTCAATTACGGCTTCTTTTCATAACTAAATAAAATGATTTGTTAATTTGGGTGAGTGATCACTGCATGGCCGGGATGCTTCCCCTGCAATGGCGAACAGCTTGCACGCTCCCAGAGATGGATGGTGAGCCGGTGCCACTGGATACTTTCTGGGGTTGTTTTCAATTTAGCTGTGAATTGAATGAGAAGAAGAACGTTTCTCGTGGCAATTTGATAGGCGCTAGCTCTTCTGACAGATGTTGGAGTTTATTATCCCACCGGGACAATGTTTTGTAGTTCGGAATTGCTAATTGCTTCGAAGGCTCGGTGCTGCGGGAGGAGCAGGATGCGGCTGTCGGCAGGTAGCGGGTGCCGCCAGCACCCGAGGACCCGGGGTGATGGACACCGCTGCCTTCCTGCTAATGGCTTCTGACGGCGGCCGCCAGCCCGGCCTCGGCACTGCGTCCCGGCAGGCTCCCACGAGGTTTGCCAGCGGGGCTGTTACTGGCTCCTGCCCCTGGGGAGAGGGGGTGTTTGGGGGGGGAGTCCCCCCGTGCCAGCATCCATCCCTGCCCTGCTCTTCCCCATTCCTGGGTGGCACCAGCTGCAGGCAGAGCAGGCAGGGCTGGCAAGCGTGCCGGGGTAGGTGCGGCACCGGTCGGGTGCTCCTGGCACATGGGGCATTTAGCCCATGGGGCAAAGCCCAACAGCTGGTGTAAAAGGAAGGGCCTGGCAGCGTTTCCTCCTGTGCAGGTTTTAGCTCCGTGGCACTCAAAACAGATTTGTGGTCCTCAGCCACCTCGTCTGTGTCGTAATACATTGGGGGTATCTCGGGGCTCTCTGGGTGCTGCTGCGTGCGGGTGGCCTCCCCGCTGTGACCGTGGTGCCAGCGGCAGGCTTGCGGTGCCACGGGGCTGCAGCATGAGCTGGAGCGGCAGCGCCCGTCTCCTGCAGCCTGGCTGCCCGTCCCCGGGGCTGGTTTTGCTCCTGCCCTGCTGCCCGTTGTGCTGCGCTCCTGCCTTCTCCCTGCCCGATGTGCCGGCTTACCCCGCACCGAACAGCCCGGCGCACGCCTGGGCTGGTGTAGCCGCGGTGCTTCAGGTCATGGCAGTAAGTCTGGGAGATTGCTGCTTCCCTTCAGTCCTCCCCACGTGCTCCGGCCGGCTCCAGGAGGAAGGTTTAAGATGCACAAAAGCAGTTAACGGGAGCCGCGAGCCGGTTAACATGAATTATTTGCAAGCCCATCCTCCCGAAGTGGAGCAGAGCTGCAGACGGAGGTGAGCGCTTGCCTCTGCAAACAGCACTTGGCAAACATCAGCATGGCGGGCCCGGGGCGAGAGCGCTCCAGCGCCCGCGTCCCTCCGACGGCATCGGTGTTTGCTCTGCTAGCCGGGCCGTGCAGGCACCGCTGGAGCTGCTCGGGGCTGGTTTGGATGAGGATTTCAGATGGAAAGCTGTGCGAGCAGCTCCGATAGCAGCAGCAGCTTGCTGGAGCGCCTTCCCCTGGCAGAGACGTCACTGAGTTGTGCGTCAGAGCTGTCTCTGCCGTCCGTTTGGAGGGTACCGGGTGCTGTTGGGACCCTCAGCTTTGCTGCCTGCAGTGCCCAACGTGCCCCAGTGCAGGGAAACTGAGGCCCGGGGCTGCACAGCCCCTCCCGGGGTGGGAGCTGCACCCGGGGTCCCGCGGGTGGGTGCGGGCAGCAGCAGGATTGCACCCTGGAAGCACGTGCATTTTTGGAGCCTTGCTTGCCCAGCCACTCCAGGAGCGTCTCCCTGGCGCAGCCCCTTTCTCTCGGCTGCCGTGACACCCCTCACATCCTCTCTGCCGCAGCGAGTGCCCGGCAGCCCCTGTGTCCTTGCCGTGCCCTTGGAGACGGAGAAGCCTTTTGCAGAGCGGAGCACAGCAGGGGCAGAGCAAGGCAGCCACAGCCGCCTCGAGGTCGCCCTGCGGTGGTGCTCGCTGCGCTGCCGGTGGGATTCGGGTCCCCGCAGGGAGCCGGCGTGGGTCCTGTATGGGGGACGGTGGGCAGGAGCACAGAGCTGGGGGTGGCGGAGGCTGCCCAGGCGGCAGGAGGGCAGCGGGCTGCGCCGTGCCCGAGCCGGGCAGAGCAGGCAGCACCGAGTGCCCACCCCTGCTCCAACCCCAGGTTGTGTTTGTCCGTGAGCACGGTTACGTGGGCTGTGCTCCTCTGCTCCTGCTTCACAGCTGGAGCTTCTCTGCTTCCCATCCCTGTCTCGGAGCTTCGGTGGAAGTGCCTGCAAGGAGCTGGGCTGCATCTGTCCTTCAGACCGTACTTTGCCTTCCCACAGGGACTTTTCCCCTTGTCTCCTTGCTTCCCTCGCTGGTATTTTTATTTTTTTAACTCTTAACACAATGCAGTGCCTGTTCTGGGTGTGAGATTTGTGCATCAAGTGGGATCTGGCTACAGTCTCGTATTTTGCCTTTGGCTGTTTGGGCTCAGGAAGAGTGAGGGCTGGGGTCCCCAGGAGGACCTGGCTCCTCCGCAGCCACTGTCCCAATGTCCCTGCTTCCAACCCCAGCCCCAGCATCAAGAGCAGAACAGGGGACATGGAGATGTTTGCCATTGGAAGGTTGGTCGTGTTGAAAGCCAGAGGTTCGTGCATCCTCCCTGTTCACAGCTAATTACAGCAGGGATTAGTCCGGGCCGGGGTAAAGTTCCTCCCCGTGTTGTTAATGATGAGAATTAAACCGGCTCTGGCTCCAAAACCAAACCCCAGACCCCAGCGCTCCCGAGCCTCAGGGAAGCTGGAATCTGAAACTTGGCTCCAAGCCTCCAATGTGTGTCTAATTAAGGCTGAAATAATCAAAACGAGAGCATTCTTGCTCCTTCCCAACACTGTTTGTGCCCGGCCTTCGCTGGGTTGGATCCTGGCTGGGTTCTCCTTGCTGCGTGCTGGAGCCTGGGCCTCTGCGCGGGAGGGGACTGATTGTGGTTTTAAGTGAAATTGAGAAGAAATGCAATCCTGTGTGTATTTTAGTCCATATAAGGTTTTGTGTCAGATTGTTTGCAAAAAAAAGCCTCCTAAAAATGGGACTTAAACAAGCTGACAGAGCTTGAAATATATTTGTCTCCCTGCCAGTCTCCTCCCGCCCCGGTCCTGGAGCCTGAGCTGTTGCTGCTCCGTGGGGCACCAGTGCCCGGCCCCGCTGCGGGCAGGAGATGCTCGTGCTGTGGGCAAGCAGTGCCCAGGGTCGGGCTGCTCCTCCCGGTGTGTGCCGGGCATCCGTGCCCTCTGCCCATCGCAGCCTGCCGAGCCCTGCCGGTTCCCCAGCCCGTGGGCAGGGTGCTGGCAGGAGGTGCCTGGAGCTGGGTGAGCCTTGCAGCCCTGTTTGCCTCGTGTGCTGCCGTGCAGGGGGGTGTCAGGACCTGGAAGGGCTTTCTGCAGGGATGTCCTTCCTCCCCTGCCCCGGCTCCCTCTGCCACCATGGGGGACGACGGACGAGCCGAGTCGCTGGCACGCTGCTGCGTCCAGCCGGGCTTCCCCCAGCTCTGCTCCCCGCTGCTGGGGTCTGGGCACTGCTGGGTGTTTTGGTGTAGGCAGGGCTCCTGCAACCACCAGCTCACCCCAAACTCCCTGGGGCAGTTTCTTGTGCCAGCAGCGCTGGTTCGTGTGGGTCACCTCCTGCCCAGACCATCCCTGGGGCCAACCGGGACAGGCTTGTGTCAGTGGGCGGGTGTAAAGGCCGTGTCCTCCTGACCACACCAGCAGTACCCACGTCTTGCATCTGTCCCTGCTCGACCTCCGTGGGGTGGGACCTCCCTCCTGCCTGGCCCTCAGGGGACGGGACCGAGCCCCTGCTCCATGGGAGGACACGGCAGGGATGTCACCTGGCCTGCCGCGGGGTCCCTGGAGGAGGCTGAGGGGTGGAGCGGAGCTGCCTTTACACCACCGGGGGTGGGTGCTGCCGGCAGCACCTCGGGATGGGGCTTGAGGCGTGTGTGTCTCTGCCCAGGGCTTGTGTCCCGCTTTGTCCCAGCAGAGCCGTGCTGGGGAGGGCAGGAGGCATCGTCAAGGCGGCATCGTCAGGGCTGCTTGCAGTAAAGAAAGGGCGAGAAGAGGCAGGGAAAACGCAGCAAGTCCTCGCCGCTGCAGGGAGCTCGGCGATGGGCACGGGAAGTAAGGCTGCAGGGGTTGCGGTTCCCGCGGGAGGGAGGCTGCGAGCGGAGCCCTCTGCTCTGCCCTGGCACGGGGGGAGGACGGCGATGCCTGCCCGGGACTCGGCTGCGCTGCGGGGTTAAGTGTAGCTGGGGTGGGTTTGTTAGTGAAATGGACTTTCTTGCTCGCTGAAACCGAAACACGGCTGGAGCAGCAGCATTTCCCTGGCTCCCTGCGTGCAGCTGGCACGTTTCCGACGCGATGCATCGGTCTGTGATTCCTGGGGAGGGGCTGTGCCTGGCGTGCTGGTGTTTTCTGAGGAGGGGCCGTTGGATCTGGGCACTTAGTGCTTTATTTTAACTTCTGTCAGGGCTGCGGAGAGGGGAGAGACGAGAAGAAAGGCTAAGAGGAGAAGTGATGGAAATCTCAGCTGGCTGTAGGAGAGATGGAGAAGTAGATTGTAGTGTAGAAGTCTTTGATTGACCACAGTACCATTTTGTGGCTTTTTCTCCCTCTCTCTGGATAAAGCTGCACTGTGACATCCATGCCATTAAATAGGCCATGTTCAAAAGAGAAAATTGCTGCTATTTTCCCCCTTTACTTTACTGCCATAAAAAATTGATCCCACATAGCATCCTTATTTCAAAGACTGCTAAAAAAAAAAAAAACCCACCAAATTCTCATTTTGGTTTCTGACAGCTGCATAAAGCGTTTTTTAAATAAAAGGGACGTGAAACATGTTAAAAAAATCTCAGTTTTTGCTCCAGAAAGATGCCCTTATTTTGAGAAGTGGGTGGGGAGAGAGAATGCAACTGTGCCAGTGTGTGAAGGGATTTGATTTCTCTCTTTTCTTGCGGCTGGTGTTCAAAATTAAGACTTTACTGGTGGCTGGCCAACAGCTGGAGCAGCAAACCCCCTTGCTTACTTGGGCTGGGATGCGATGGACTTCCTTCAGTAGCACGGTGCTTTTAGGGGGTGATGGCAAAGGGCTTGCACCGAGGTGGGAAGGCAGGCTGGGGAGCAGCGGTCTGCTGGGCACTTGGGGTCAACAGGCTGAAGGATGCTGGGCAGAAATGGGGCATCTGAGCATATAAGGAGGCGGGAGGTGATGGGCAGGAGGAAAGCGAGGGGAAGAAGTGGGAAGCCCAAAAAGGGATTTAAATGGGCAGAAGGTCATGGCAGGTACCTGTGGAAGGAGGAGATGGAGCTAGGTGAGGTAAAGACTTGGGCAGCTTTGAGTCAGTGGTAATGGAGCACGTGAGGACGGGTGGTGTGGGATGAAGGGGAATGAGGACCCAGCGGAAGGGGGCTGCAGAGAGCAGGGTAACGGGAGGTCAGGTCAGCTCTCACTGGAGGAGTTAATTATCTTAATAAGAATCATCCCATTTAAACAAGACGCTCTTCTGAAAAGAAGATTAAGCAGAGGGAGCGTTGACAGTGCCGAGCGGGGCTGCCAGGACTCCAGCGAGCAGCAAGCTGCTGCTCCCCGCTCCACCTGCCGCCCCGCTCCTCCGCCCCTGCTCCCTGCCTGGCTCACCACCAGTCTCCCGCCACGCCGGGCACGGGCGCAACCGGGCCACCGGTGCCCGGCCCAGCAGCAGGGCTGGGTGCCACGCTGGAAAGGCGGTGGGGGTTTCCAGCTGAAGGGTGGCCCTGTGCTCCTTGCCTGGCTTGGCTGGGTGCCCCGAAGGTCTGCGATTCCTGGGGAGAAGCGTGGTGGGTGCGGTGCAAGGTGCCCCTGATGGTGTTAGGTGGGACGAGGCTTGGCAGAGGACTGGAGAGAGAAGGTGACAGGGCAACGAGCTGCTTGAGCTGCACAGGTTGTCAATGGTATCACCAAAGCAAGAGCAGCGTTGCTGCGCACCCAGCCTGGGCCATCAGTGGGGCTATCAGATGTGCCACCAGATCCTCCCTGTGTCTTCTCCTCGCTCACAATGACATCTGTTTGTCTTTTGTGTCCAGCACGCCTCTGAGTTACGAGGCTCTTTCCTCCACCAGGATCTTAGGGAGATGATGAAGAGTTAGATGAGCTCTCCATAAATAGCTCTGCCATTAAAAACCCTCAGCTCCTGTTTTAACGTTAGCAGGATTAGCCGTCTGCAAAAGTATAGGCTTAAGACTTGGCAGTAGGCTTTGCCCTGGTAATATGTCTCTATTTTCTCAGGCTTGATTTCTCCAGCCAGCCTGGCTCTGAATGCAATAAATTTTGCTCTTCTTTACACTTCAGCTGATGACTTATTCTTTGGAACCTGTGTCCTTGGCTAGCCAGAGACCCTTCAAAGCTAAATTTTGTGCTTGCCTACTCTGAAACCAATGAGGTCCTTACAGAAAGGGCCAGGATGCGTGTAGCTATTAGGGTTGAAGGATATTACTGGTGCAGTTCTCCAGTCTTCAAATTAATTTTATTTTTGATTAATGGCCTGGACACGAAAGGGGATGTGCTAGTCAAATCTATTGGGGTGCCACGTGCATTATGCAGGTAGAGGAGGGTCAGGCTGTCACCAAGGAGCTCCACGACCTTGAGGACTGGGCAAACACGAAGAAGCTGGGATGGAAGGATGACACAGCACACGGGTGAGCACGAGAGCTTCTTCTGCAAATGGGGGATTGAGCGACTAGAAAGTCTGAGCTGTGAGTGTTGTTTGTAGGGTGGCCATGAACTGCTGACATGATGTGCTCGTGGAAAAAGCACATGGGATCTAGGGGAGCTCGTAGGGGAGCACCGCACGGTGAGACGGGGGGTCAAAATGCCATCCCACGGGGCTGTGGTGAGCTGCAGCCATGTGTAGTGTGCTGCCCTGGGAACCCCAGCGGCCTGGGAGCCGCTGCCTGTCCTCTTCAGCCATCCCTGCGATGGGGTGGCAGCTCCCCGGGAGGGGAGAGGTGGGGGCTAACGGGGACCTGTCCCGGCTTCATCTGGGGCGTCTGCCTGCGAGAATGAGTCGGAGCCCAAAGGTTGGGGGGAAATACAGTTGTGCTTGTAAATACAGCGAGGGGGTAAATGTGCAGAGGGACAAAGGTTGCTCAAGCTCACGTACAGCATCAGCCCCGGAATAAATGAGAAATTTCCAATGGATAGCTCTGGGCTGGAAACCTGAAGGTTTCTAACCACCAAAGGAAGCTGATTCTGGAAAATCACCCTACCAATGGTCGCAGAGGCAATCAGCCGACCTGTCTTCAGGCGGGTTCGTTAGCAGTTTCCAAAGGGGTTCCCACGAAGCGGGTGCCTGTGGTCGGTGACGCCGGGGCACCTCCCGGGCCCCCCTGCCTCCAGCCACCCGAGAGCAGAGCCGGCGTCTGCCCCTGCGGCGTGCCGGTGTGGCTGGCGCCCTGCGGTACGCTGCCGGTTTGGTTTGGGGCTGTTTTTTTTTTTTTTCACTGCAATATAAACCCAGTGTGTCTTTAAGGCCCCGCGTGTGTAGGGGGATTTGCTGATGGCTCATCTTTCTAGCAGGCTTTTTCAGCTGAATGTCAGTTTATTGCTTTTGCAAATTGTCTTGTGCCTACACAGAACCGGCTGCCTCAGCAGAGGGCTTTGCCAACAGCGTGCTCTATAAAAGGGTTATTAGGATAACAAGAAAGAAAACAGAAACCTTTGCAGAATCATAACAGTACAGCGTAGCCCTCCCCCTCCCCTCTCCCAGTTTATTACCCTCAAGTGCTTCCGAGTTGGACTTCAAACCGTTGTGCTGCTGAATATCAACAGCAAGGTTAAAGTACCCTAGACAGGAGCTAACTCTTCGGCAATTATCTGGTCAATGGCAGAGCACCGATCTGTAGCTCGGCGTAAACATCATCAGGAAAATATGCACAGTTTGCAAATTAAAAAGCAATTGCATTGTCTCGGCCCAAGCCAGAAGCCTTCTGGTATGATTAGGGTCTCACCGGTGGAGCCGGCCAGAGCATCCTCCGAGTCTCTGGTATCAGTCCTTCGTCACAGGAGCCTGTGGCTGGCTATTTCTGTTTTATCTGCAGTATTTTTGTACCTGTCTCGGGGGCATGTTTTGTCAGATGTTTCTGTTTTCCAAAAAAGAACAGATTTCACCATTAAAAGGAAGGAGTGCAGAATAAGGCAAGAAAAAGCCAAGGTAGTCTTTTGTGATACTTCTGAAATGATATTGTGGTTTTCTAAGCTCTGCGGAGAGGGAGACACTAAGTGAAATGTTCTGGTTGAGACACTGCAGATTTGGCTTGTTTGTTGTTTTTCTAACTTTTAGGGTCAACTTCTGTAATAAAAAACCTTATTGGTGCTGCTCTTCTCATCTCTGCTTGTTCCCTGCCTGTCGTGCCTTGCAGTGCTCTCTGCAAGAGGGGAGTTGTTCTTTCTTGTTTGAAGCCAGCTGGGACGGGGATTAAATGACTTGACGAAGGTTGCAGAAAGCCTGAGCAGAGCTCGCGTCTTTGAGCCCGAAGCAGCGAAAGGCTGGATTCAGCTGCCTCTTTCTGTTGCCCATTTTCCTCAGGGCTCGAGAGACTTCATTGCTAATTCTGGGCCACACGCTTAAGTGCTGAGCTGAGACTTTTGGAGGTGAGCCTATCATAATCTAGAAGGGATTTGCACGAGCACAGGTTGCACGGTTGGACCCGGAGACACGTGGGGCAGTTTGGCGTGTGAACACAGGTCCATAACCAGCTGCCCTCCGTGGTCCCAGCGGTTTTGTAGGCGACTCTGCAAATCTGCTTTCATTTAAAGCCAGGCCTTTTGGTGGAAAGACGATGGAAGTCACCTCCTCAGCTATCGCTCTTCCCCTCGCTGTAGGGCAACCTGAGCTTTCTGAGGCAGAAGGGCTCCTGTCCTGGCAAAGACAGGACACCATCTTACATTTACTTCTGCTTGTTCCTGCCTCTGTCTTTCCCAGCCCCATTATCTGGGCTTTGCTCAGCTCCATCATACACTCTCCCTGTTCACTGAGCTCTGGTTTTTTCCTTCCTTGCTGTTTTCCCCCTTTCTGCCAAGGCCAGGAGAAGCGGTGTTGAGCTCCGAGCGGGAGGCAGAGCCAGCGCGGGGCTCGTGTGCCGGGTACCCGGCATCAGCGGATGGAGGTGACGATGGCTCTGAGCGGGCAGGGTGCCTTGCCTGTGTCTGGCATGTGTCCCCAGCCCCGGCGGTGCCTGTTAGACCTGCTGCCAGCTGGGACCAGAGCTCAGTCCCCTTCAAAGTACATTTTCCCAGCACAGCTCAAACAGTGGCCTCCTGAAACGGGAGGCAGCGCTGCATCCCTGTCCCAGGAGCCTGCAGAGGCCACCTTCTGCCAGCTCCGACACCCCGTTCCCATAGCAATACTTTCTCTCCACTGCTTGTGGCCGGTGAAACGCATGACGAGGCTCCGACGTTGTCCTTGATGCTGCTGGGCTGTGACAGGCAGGGCAGGGACGGCAGCACCGGCCACTCTCCGACATCCTTTGCTGGATCACCCTCCAGGTCAGCTTCGGTGGTGGGAACACCCACTGGAGCAGTTCTTTTGGAGATGACAAATAATCTAGCAGCCGGTACATGGGTAGGTGTTGGTGGGAAGAAGCTGTGCTTGGAGTCCCCAGGGCTGAGCTGCCAGGAGCTCCCGGGGCTCCTCGCCCCAGACCTCTGCTCTGGCAGTCCGGACCATGTACGTGGCGACAGTCCCTTGGGTGCGGCTGAAATGCGGCGCAGGGTGATGCCAGCACCTTCCCAGCGAGCTCAGCCGCAGGAGGGGCTCCGGGGAGGTGTCTTGCTGGGGGCCAAGGCTTCCAGAGGAGGCACCTGCCCTGGGCACGTTTCTTGCTGCAGAGTTTGTCTGCACTGCTGAACATTCCTCCTTTGTAAAATTAGGATTTTCAAGTGGAGAAAAGGACCTGGTGCCTTTGGGTGGGGTGCATACGAAGGGTGTTTCTTTAACCTTCAGATCCCTCTAGTCTGGCTGGGCTGAGCAGCTCAAGACCTGCGTTGCTTGGGCTGTCGCTGCCGGGAGCGAGCCGCCCTCTGCCCAGCAGCAGGTCTCAAGGAAAGGCCTGTTTCAGCTCTGCGCCGGCCCTTGTCACCTACAGCGCGTTCCCCGCGCGGGCCCAGGGGCTGTGTGAGCACCGGTGGTTGCACCAGGCAAGGAAAAGCAGCTCAGCTCCCCTTAAGCTGGGAATCAATAGGGGATTAATTTGTATTAAGAGAAGCACGCGCTGCAAAGGCAGGGTTCGCTCTGCTCCCAAAGGTGGGGGAAGCCACGGGCAGGAGACAGGAGGGCCCTGGCAAATGCTTCGTACACGTCACCCTTCAGCGCTCGGCCACAAGTGGCCACCAGAAGCTAACGAGGAGGATGCTGGTGTCTCGGGAGGGCGGTGGGGAGCCGGGACCGGTGCCAGCGTTGGGATCCCGCTGCTCGCTGGAGCACAGGGAGATGACTGGGCTCCCCTTCGCGTTTCTCCACGCAGAGCTGGCCCCCATGGGTGCCCTGCCTTGAGCAGTGCTTCGTGTTTACAGGGCATTATTTTTCTGCAAGGGCTTTTAAGGCGATTCCTTCCATCTGCTTGATCTTTTTAAGCTACGGGCCAAATGTATTCCCACTGACACCAGCGTGCCTGCATCAAATGCTGTTGTTACAGCTCGTGCTCCTCTTCTGCCGATGAAGATGGCTGCACCGAGCTTGGCGGTGGTGTGCCCGGAGAGCGGGGTCACCAGGACTCAGGGCTGTGTCCTGCTCCTCTGGAGATGAGCTTGGAGAAGGGGCTTTCTTGCTTTCCTTCTGCTAAAATTGCATTTTAGGGCCTGTAAAAATGAAAAGCGGAGCTGAGAGAGGCCATGCCGGGTCAGGCCTGGTGTGAAGGCACCCAGCAGTAGGGGTGATGGACATGGGACGTTGCCCGGTCACCCCTGCACCCTCCGCGGAGCAGCCAGCCGCATGTGGAGAGCTGCTCGGGGTTTGCTGTCCCGGCCAGGATCGTTCACAGCAGAGCAGAAGTCACGCAGGTGACCTTGGCAGGGCTGCAGCCTGCCCGGCTGGCTGGATCGGTACCGCTGCTCCAGCAGCAAGGCTTGGTCCCCGGGGAGCAGCCTCGCAGAAGGCTCTGGCGCCTGTGACCTGGGGTGTCACATCCCGCAGGGCTGAACGTGCCCTGAAGCTGTCCCAGCTCGACGGGGAGCTGGGAGACAGGGGCAGGGTATGCCCAGCCTCCAGGACGGGGAGAGGGACCGAGGTGCTGGGGCATTGCCTCCAGACCAGCTGCTGGTGTAGGTGAGCCAGTAAGAGATCCAGGAAAGACTGGTTTTTACGGCTATTATATCCAAAACTGTAGTGAATTTGGAAGGAAATGATACTGTGATGTTTTTTTTCTTTCCTATGTGTTTCATGCTGATTCTGCGCATGCAGAGCAGCGTCTGGAACCAGCCGGGTGCTGCTCCATGCTCCTGTTTCACCTGGTTTTACTTTCTGGGGAGAGGATGGGGAATAAAAATGTTATTCACTTTTCTCTGAAAAACTCTTGACATTTTTCCCATAGCTCTAATACCAGAGCTAACCTTTCACTTGGAGTTTGTTGGAGGAAATCAGTTATATTGGATGCCTTGGTGTTACAATTCTCCGCTCTCCCTGCTTCCTCCCTTTGTGCATGCTGTTTCTTCTCACTTATTTCCGTACCTTCTCTCTCCAGCCAGCCCTCCCCGATGGTGTTTGGAGCCGTTCGGGTGCAGGCAGTGTTCACCATCCCATATCCCAGCCCACCGGAATAGCATTGCGTCTTTGAGCAAGAGCAGGGGGTGGGCAGCATCTTCCCATATCGCCATGCTCAATCTTAAATGGCAAACAGGTCATCTTCCATCAAGTGGGCCACACGTTTGACAAAAGCAGAGGCAGAAAGGGGAAGCCAACGAGAGCGATGGCGAGGTTCGGTCTATCTAAGGCAGAAGCTAATTCTGCTTGCCTGGGTTTGATGCTACATCAAGCACCAGCTCAAACTATAGACCTACCACGGAGAAACTGCACACGTTTGAGCTCTCGTCCTCCCATCACTTTGTACATGCATTGTCTGCTGGGGAAATGCTCCATTTTAGGAAGCGACTAGAGATGTTTACAACAAATTATATAAAAATCAATAGACTCTCTGCTGAAGGTCTGCCTTCCCGCGGGTGGTGAGCTCCAGGAGAAGGCATCTCGGTGCTCTGCTCCTGCGGCTCCCGCCCCGGGGACGGTCCTGGCTGGCGACAGGTTACCCCGGGGGAAATGATGACACCCTCGTGTTCCAGTTTATAAGGTAGCAATCAGATCAGGTCAGGTTTATGATCCACCTAGCTTATTACTATCTCCATTAGTAGCTGCTAGCAGATGTTGGGAGAGAAGGTTTATTACTCTCGCAATGCATACTTAGCTGGCAGATTATTGAAATTTCTTTCTAATCCTAAGCAGTTACTTGGGAGGTATAAATCCTTGAGTGATACACTTACATTCCTCTGTACTTTGATCTCAGCTAGCATAACTGATGATACTCTGATTAATCTGATTTTTGCTCCTTAAAAAAAGTATCGTGTCCCTGGCACCTTGAGGCATTGAGTTCCACAGGGAGCTGTGTTTCTCGTTGTCAGATCTGAACGTTTAAATAATCAAGCTCAGAGGTACCTTCTCTCTTACGTGGGGATTTATACCTCTCTGTCCTTCGAAATTCATTTCTTCCTTTAAGTGAATCAAATCCCCTGAATGTTTTCAGTCTGTCTCTGCCCAAGTTCCTCCCGTGCTCCCGGCGGTCGCGTTGCTCTTCCCTGCCCCGCGTCTGCCTCTTCCCCCGCTCGGCACGGCAGAGCCACGCGTGGTGTCACAGATGAGAGACCCACTGATTTATAGACCTGCTTGCTAATATGACAGTTTTATTTACCGCTCGCTTCTGAGCACAAACTACCATCTTTGGACCATCGCTTCCACTGAGATGTTTGTGCTCTGGCGTGCCTCCATCTCTTCCTCAGATGGTTGGGGTTAATTTGGAGCTGCATCAGCATGCGTGACGGGTCCTAATTGTTGTTCCCCAAAAGTGGTACCCTGGATGTGCATGCCCTGAATTTCATCTGTCAACGTGCTGTTGAATTCCCTGAATGAGCTGACTCCTTCCAAAGCTACTTGCGTGTGTATCTAGTCCCATCTGATGTTTTTTCCCTCTGTAAAGGGTTGCTGCCTTCTCACTGCATATGTTTTCTCACTTAGAATGCTCCTCGATTCTCTCCTTCAGCCATCATTTTGGTGCCTGTGCACTGGGAGACGTGCTTCTCCTTCACCTTGTGCTCGTTCCCATTCTCTTTCATTTCTCCTTCCCCAGACTGACCAGGCTCAACTGAGATCTGTTGCATGGAAGCGCGTGCTTTGAGATTCGTTTGCTTTTCAGGCGGCGAGGAGGCCCCAGCAGCGCTTTATAAACCTGTGAGCACCTCCATCCAAGGAGCTGAACAAATTCACTTTTAGAGGTCCTTGGAAGAAAGGCTTTGCCGCAGGTTTTCTCATGTCAAATCTCCACCTTCCCCTCCACTCTTTTTTTTTTTTTTGCCTTTCCTCCCACTTGAACAACAAAAAATTAGGACATGATGGGAAAGGTTGAAATGGATGGCAGTGGTTCTACTAGACTGCAAGCTCGCACAGCTCAACCCTGCCAAGGTGTTTGAAGGGAAGACAAATACTGATCTCATAGCGCCTTGTACGAAGGGGGAAGCGTAACCCTGGCTCCCTCCTTGGCACCGACTGGGCCCCGGCCGGCGCTGGCTCAGGGTCCGGTGCCTGGCGGCATGCTTAAAGAGGGATGTGAAATGAAAGACAGACAGAAGGACAGAAAAGAGAACTAGAAACCAAGGGCCTGTTTGCAGATATTACACGAAGATGTTGTTTTTTTTCTGGAGAAGACAGAGGTAAAACATAACAGCCTTCAAATACATAAAAGGTTGCTGCTGGTGGGGAGGAGGCAGTAACGAACCCCTCCTCTTCCCCACACCTGCGTAATTTTTAAACCCTTTGGTATCATCCTCTTTGCTGCAGCTCCCATCTGCCGCTGCGTAGCGTGAGCCGGGGGAGCAGTTTGACCTCTGCCCCGGGCCGTTCCCCATCGCTCTGAAGCCCCTGGATGCAGGAGCTGTGTGATGCCCTGGGGGGGCTCAGCTCAGGGATCCCAAAGGTTTAGAAACGCGGACTCAAACACAAGATCAAGTTGTATTTATCCTACATCTCATGATTTTGAAGGTCATTTTCTAGCCAGACAAGAGGACCGTGAAGGGTGTTGTGTTGGCACTGCCGTCTTTAGCTTGTCCTTGCTGTGGTCACATTGACGGCGGCCTGGCAGCGGCGTGGTTCAGTGGCTCTTGCATTGCTCTGGATTTCAGTGTCGGTGCTGTGCTGGTCACACCAAGGTGCTGATGTCTAAGCCAAGGAGGTCTCCAAGGCTCCTCTCTAGGACCCACCAGGGCCACAGCAGCACCTGCTCAACCACAGGCTTCAACCCTAAAGTGGGACATGCACACGTCCTTATGGACAGTGTTGAATCAGCACCTCCACACTTCTTAACCTGCTGTAAAATCTTTGAAAGCTGGTGATATCTTGAGCTAGAGATTTCTTCTGGCTCCAGCATTTTGGACGCTCATGCACTGAATGATAAAACAACTGAGTGTCCCCTGCAGCCAGTTCAGCAGGGACAGCAATAGGACGCTGGTCAGTTGGGATCCATATACTTTCCTTTTGCTTCGCCACTTACCCCGCACAGCCTTCAGCAGGGACACATCTGCACAGCACTTATTTATATATTTTTCCTTCCCCCGCGCCTCAGAGAAATCAATTCCATTCCCCAAACAATGGCGAAGGCCTTGAAGAGATATTGATCTGTGGCAGATCCAGAGAGGGGAGCATTTGTGACACAGAGATGCTCTTTTGTAAGTAAAAGATAATTACCAGATCATGGGGACACTTGCTGAATAGGATGACATTAAATAGGCATCAGGGTGAAGGGCACCGGGGCCTCCGATTGAAGCATCGGAATAGCGCTGTCCTCCCCGGCAGCTCCAGTCCCTCCTCCTTGCTTCCCTCTGCCATTTCTCCTGATCCCTCCTTTTGTCCCCCCACTCCTTCTGATTTCATCTCTCTGTCCCCTCCCCGCGGTTCCTGGTTGTCCTATCTCCCCCAAATAAATACCGGGTACCGGGGCCTCGGATGCAGCCCCTGCTCGCCAGCCGGGGCTGGCTGCTGCAGCAGGGATGCTCCTAGAGCCAGCCAGCTGCTGACCCCGAAACCAGGGCAGCGGAAGGAGCTGCTCCCCTTGCCTTGGTTTTGCTGGTTCTTCCAAACCCTGGTTTATGTATTTAAGCGTTAGTAGGGAAAACAGACGTCTGCAGCAGCACTGAGAACTGTAGCGATGAACCCCGTGGTGATTTTTAATAGTTTTCAGGCAAAGAGTCTTGGGTGGGGCAGGGGACTGTCCTGCTGCTGTGAAGCTTCAGCTAATGGAGCTGGGGTGGGGGCGGCTGCTGGAGGACCCGGAGCCCAGGTCTGGCTTGTGCTGCTGGCGCTCGGTTCCCCGCAGGAGCTGATGGTTGGCTCTCAGCGTGTTGGTGGTAGCATGTGTGTGCTTGGACCACTCTGCTTGTGCTGTCCCCAGGAGGTCCCGGGGCGCTGGCGGATGCGGGGGCCTGGTGTAGCCATGACCATGCCATAGGTGCGTGGGTGATGGCACAAGCGGGACTGGGTGTGCTGGGAGGGTTAATACCTCCTAGAGCAAGAGCAGAGCTGGAAAAGGGGCACTGGGGATCCTTGTTTCCATCCCATGCTGCTCCCAGGACCTTGTGGGATGCTTTCCCCTCTGGAGCAGCACCTGCCCCTGCCATGAATATTGGTCCAGTTCGGCTCGTGGAGGAGCCGCAGCAGATTTGTTGCCTGGGCTCTCCAAGGCATCTCCCCATCAGCCACCAGGTCCGGGGTGCAAGTCCTGGAGAGACGGGGGCCTTGGCACAAGGTGTGTTCCCAGGTTGCCGTCCATCACAGGGAGGATGCTTCGATGACCCCTCATGGGCCAGAGCACACATTTAATCAACTCTCAGGCAAGATTTCCATTGCCTCAACGAGAGCTTGGGCCACAGAGGACATCACATTAGCAGACAGCTCTTCTGCTTGGGCTCAGTGTTGCAGCACTCGAAGTCGTGTGGGGTTGTTCAGTCGCGGGGCTGGATAATGATGCGATACGCTGATGACTGGGAGAGCCGCTGCCAACTGCGCCTCATGAATTGGCACAGTGCAATGTGAAAAAAACCAACCCACAACTCACAATACTACGTCGTAAAATGTCCCTTTCTATTTACACCGACACTGGTGCTTAATTACTTGCAGATACTCTACAAATGGATTATGGTGCGTTTTGCAAGATTAATGGATCCCTTGTAAGATGAGTGACCCTCGGACCATGGGCTCTGCAGGCCCGGGAGGGAGGAGAGAGGGTCCCGTCCCTTTGCGGGGACCATCACTGACTCGCCGGGTCTCATCCAGACAGTTGATAAAATCTGCCACCACAGCCTGAACGCCAGCAGGATCTGTGCTCACGCATGGTTAAAAAGCCCAGAGAGGGGCGATCGCTGTCTGCACGTCTGTGCCGGCAAGTGATGCCGGGGCACTTCAGCCTCACGCCCTGGCTCCGGAGGTTTCTTTTGATTCCAGCACATTTCCAAACTGTGCTCTCCAGCAGTGCGGATCCTCTAAAGAGGAGATGCTTCCTGGCTGTTACCACGCAGTGTTGCAGATAACCGAGCGTTTTCCTTTACTCTGAGGGTGAAAGGGCTCTGGTATCTGAGGGTGTGAGCTGGTAACGGCGGCAGCTACCTCCAATCCTCCCCTTGACTTCAGCGGCCGTGGAGCTGGCACCTCCGGCCAGGGATGCTGCAGTTAGTTCTGCCTGGTTCCTGCTGCTCCCATGCAGCACTTCTGGGTTTTGCAGCTCTGGGTTTTGCCCTTTTGGGTTTTGCCCTTTTGGATTTTGCACCTTCGAGTTTTGCACCTTTGGATCCTGGCCAGCGAGGTGTGGGGCCAAGCAGGGTGTCGGAGCAGCGAGCGCCGTGATTTCCATGCCTCCGTCAGCCGCTGGCTCCCTCGAGCAGCCCTGTATCTCGGTGTTATTGAGTGTCTGGGTGTTATTCCCTGCCATCACCAGGCGAGAGCCGGCTTCGCAGCCTCACCGACACTGTGCAAAGACAACAGAGTAGGGAACCTTGTGCCTTTAAAATAAAATAAATAAATAAAAAAATAAAAAGCCCATTACCATTATTGAATAAAATACCAACAATTTAAAAAACTCTTTTAAATATTGTTGCTGCATTTCCAGCTGTTAAAATCTTCTGTATTTAGTTACCATAATAACAAAGTGCTGCAGCTGATTTGAGCAGCGGGGAGGCAGCGCCATTATTCAGAAGGGTTTTAAACGGTCGGGTTTTCTTCCTCGCAGTGGTGCTCTCTCGCCTATTAAAAGTCCCTTTGTTGCCTTGGCACCTCTGGCCTGGGTGGCGGAGCTGGCACCCACGCATTGGCGGAGGGCCCTGCCGGCACTTAGCAACGCGGCCGTGCCACGTGGCTTCGGCGGGATCCGGGGAGCCGGACATCGCGGGCGAACGCAAAAAGCGAAGCAGAAGAGCTCTGCCGCTTCACCGGGGAGCTGCAGAGTTCATGGGGAGAGGGAAAACGGAGCGAGCAACACCTGGGCTACCACCACAGGGAGCACGGGGCCATCTAGGGAGGGCTTCTTGGCCAAGCTGAGCTCCCGGGTGCTGGAGGAGGTGGGCATGCCTGCGGCCAGGTCTGGCAGGGCAGGAGGGGTCGTGCTGTGTCCGCGCTTTGACCGGACCATCCATGGCCTGAGTGCAGCCGCCCCAGCGCCGAGGCACCAGAGCAAGGCAGAGGCGGTAGGAGCGGGTGCGCAGGGTGGCACCCTGGAGGTGGGATCCCCCTGCTCGCTGGCTGAGCTGGATGAATCGCGTTACGAGGGGTGCGCGAAGTCGTGTAGCTCGCTCCTGCCCTGGGGAGCAAAAGGTCCTCGTTGTACGTGGTGGTGGGTGCCGCTGAGTCAGGCAGGATGGGGCCTGGCAGCCTCCCTGCGGCAGCGTGCGGAGGGCAGCTCGGTCGGGGGATCGGTGATTCACGTGGGCGAGATGGTTGCTGGGCGCTTGGATTCGTCACCCCAAATTGGTGGGGATGGAGAAGAGGGCAGAGGCACCTGGTGTGGGAGACTGCTGCAGGGGCTGGGGTGGCTGGGGAAGCAGGAGCAGGCTGAGGGCAAGGACGCAGCAGATTTCCTTCCTATAGAAAAATGCTGTTTCGGTACCATCTCCCCAAGGTGGCAGAGACGTGAAAAAATGTGCGAAGCCTCTCAGAAACATCTTGAACGGCCGGGCGGAGGCAGGCTGCTACTGCGCAGCCCCTGGGGACCACGGCACCGCGGGAAGGGTGAGCCCGGTGGGAAGGACCTGCAGCGAGCGAGTGCCTGAGGGACAGCCGGTGCGGGCAGGGGCACTGGCAGGGGTGGCAGAAGATGCCAGGTCCAAGTGATCGGAGTTCACGGTACTGCTGGCCGAGCAACGGGCAGGGCTGGCTGCGACCTGGCCTCTCAACCACGGCGTTTTGGGTTCCAGGCCACATGAAAGCCTTGTAAACAGGAGTAACCATATTGTCCCCAGGCTCCCCGCCGCGGCGGCGTGTTCCCCAAAAGGTTACCTCCAACCAGCGGCGCATTGTGGGTAATAAGATGCAAATTGATAGCAAGACAATAAGGCTGTCTTGTGAGCCCTTCCGATGGGGGCCAGTGTTTAAAAGTCAGCCTGATTGCCTCGCTGGCAATTTGCATAGCATTAACCAGAGAGATTTTCTTTTTAAACTTGAACTTTTTTTTTTTCCTCCAGAGGTCACCTCAAACTAATTACAACTCCAGCTCTGCTTTATAAAAGAGTGCTCTGCGGCTGCGACGGCAGGTTGGAGTGTGAGGAGGAGACTTTCCCAGTGCAGGGAGGGAGGAGACCTCGTCCACGTGAACTCGGGCAGGTTTTTGTGTGTGCACCGAGGTGGTTTAATGAGAGCCCCGTTGGGTGCGTTCAGGTGCCGAGCACCATGTCTGCTATGGGAGACAGCAGCCACAGGGCTCGAGCCCCAGCAGGTAAAAGGGATCGATCCCGTCCGTTGTTATCTCCAGCGCAGGCACAACCTCCTCCTGGGTCTCACCTGCAAATGCAGCTTTGCTGGGCTGGAAGGAGATGGGGTGATCCTGCTGCTCGCTTGGGATGCTGCACTGAAGAGGGTTGGGAGAGCCAAGCTGTGGGGTATTTGCACCTTTCCCTTTACCACGGTTTAGTTCAAGTGGGGATTTCAAGGTGTTTTCTTTGACATTGGTGTAAAAGTGACTGGGGACCTCGGCCAAGGAGGTCTACAGGAGAAGTGGCGTCAGGCTGCTGGGGGCACGGTGTCATGGCTGCTCTGCTCTGACCCGGGCCATTTGCTTTTACAGTTGAGCTCTTTGGGTTCAGACTGGGCTGACGTCCACTTAGTCTTGCAGTTGGACTAGATGATCACTGTAGTCCCTTCCACCTTAACTATTCTATTCTATTCTGTTCTGTTCTATTCTGTTTTGTTCTATTCTGTTCCGTTCTATTCTGTTCTGTTCTGTTTTCTAGCAGGTTCCTAGCTTAGTGTAGATCTTCGCTAAGCCAGTTGGGTTTGACCGGGGTGAGGAGCGGTGCTTTCGCTGGGCAGCTCTGCCAGTGGGTCTGAGCCACCGCCTGGAGCAAAGGCAAGCGACGAGCAGCTTGGAGGGCGCCGGGGCTGCCCTCTCGTCCCCAGCAAAGCGGCTGCTCAGCCTGTGAGCAGGCACGAGGCTCTTCAGAGGGTCAGCTAAGCTGATGCAGATGCAGGGCCAGCCAGGGCTGTGACGGAGCACCCCTCGTTATCGAGGCTGTCTTCAAGACACGAAGCGCACGCTCTGTGCCCACCGGCCCTGGGTGGACGTGGGATGGCCCTTCCAGATGGTGTCTGTCTGCTGCGGTGCTGGGTGGATGGGGTTTGCCGCCGGTTGTGCCGCGGTGTGAATGGTCCCCGCCAGGCAGCGAGTCCCTGCCGCGGGAGGCAGCGAGTCAGGGTGGCGGCGGCGGGCTTGAAGAGCCAGCTGGACAATTTTATGACCATTAATATCATTTGTAGCTATGCAGGCCATGGCTATGATACAAGTAATTAAATCTCATGCTTCACAGCATCAGCTGATTGCTTGCTGCAGTCAGGAGTGGATCTCCTACGCAGAGCGTGCGCAACTGATAAACTCTGTTAGAGGGGTTGGTTTAGATCTCCTTCCTCTGGCTTGTTCCTCAGTTTCCTTCCTCCTGGCTGCAGCTGAGGCTCAGCACCAGCAGATCCCCTTCTCCTCCTTCACAAAAGCCCAGCAAGAAAGTTGTCCTCCAAGGTCCCCTGGCAGGGGTGGAGGCAGGCCCAGCAGCAGTCTTCCCCAGTCTCTCCACCAACATCAGCTGCCTGCCCAGCCGTGTCCCCCACACCCTGGCCAGGTGATTCTGGGGACCCGACACCTCTCAAATTCCCCTCGGTCCTCCCTGCTGCTCTTGTCAGAGGCTGGAGATGCTCAGAGGAGCAGCCTGCTCCGGGATGGCTTCCCGGCTCCCGCTGCCTGGTCTGCAGGTAAATCTGCCTGCTGGGGAGCATCCTCCGCTCCTGCCCTAGGGTCTTCACGCCATTTGCTCGTTTGCCTCCCAGCTTCTGGCAATCCCCAGATCCTATATTCTTGGGATCTTTCCCTCTGGGCTGCCGCAAAGCACTTGTCATCCCCTACCAAGCCGGTGTGTGGCCATGGCGTCATCTCGCAGCGTTCTTCAGCCTCCTCCTCCTCATTGCCTGGAGAGGCTCCTCCTTCCAGGCTGAAGCCAGCTGGATACACACACATCATCTCCTTTCTCCATGCATCCTTCTATCCCGATTTTTAGCATATTATCTGAGATGTTAGGCCCAGGAGCAGAGCTCACAACACTCCTCTGGGTTTGTCAGTGGCTCTGGCACTCTTGATGTCTTCTCCATTCTCTGAGCAGTCCCTTTCGGGGACAACATCCTGGCCAAGCCCGGAAGGACGAAGATCAGCAGCATGATGGCACCGGGTTATTGAGCAACCCTGGCTTAGCAGGTCACCGTGGCACTGTCCTGCTTAGCCAGGGACAGCAGAGCTGCTGCTGCCATGGCTCTGTGCCTCGTCAAGGGAATCGGGGTGGGAAAACTGAGCAGAGAATATTTTTACATTTTTTCCTTCTTTTTTTTCTTTCTCTTTCCTCTTCTTTTTTTTCCATTCCTAAAGATTGAGTATAATCAGAGCTAATCAGAAAATTATGAGCTGTCTGATTGCTGATTAGATTCCTAATGTTAATATAGTCAAGAAGCCTCTCTTAGCGTTGTATTTTAAGAGAAGTATAAAAATAACGTCTTAGGAGCGAGCCGGAGCTGCTGGAGCAGCAGGGAACCCAGCGCTGGCTCCGGCGAAGGAGAGCAGGGTTTCACCGCTGGCAAGAAATTCAGGCCAGCAGAGAGGGAAGGGACAGGACCTACCCAAACTCTAACCAGGTGCGTTGGCTTCGAGGGGGCTGCAGAGCCTGGGAGGAAGAGCATAAAACCAGCCCTTCCCGCGGGTTAGTCCTTCCGCAGAACCAGACCGAGGAATTTCGCTGCTGTGCTCTGGGAGCGGGCGTGCAGCCTTCTCTCGTGCTTCCCTTCCCAACAAATAGCGTCTTCCCAGATAGATTAGTTCTTGCATCTCCCAGTGTCACGCAGGCAAGAGACAGCCTCAGGTGATGGCAAAAGGGAGCCTGGGATGTGCCCAATGCTGGTGGGACTGGGACGGCCAAGCAGCTTAGCAGCCGGCTGAGAGCAAGCAGCGTGTAGGGGATGTTTCAGCCGGAGCGTGGCACGCTCTGGTGTCACCGAGATGACAGCATAGGAACTGGGCTGGGTTTTATGCTCCTTCCCCTCAAAGCCTTCCAGAAAATGTGCATTTGTGATGTAGACTGTATCCAGGGTTTATCCTTCAGCTCTTCTGCTGTGCTGCGGCGGTGTTCCCGGTGCCGTCCCAGCCAGGCACCCTGTGCTGGGGTGGTGGCATTTGCTGCCTCGCTTCAGCTCTCACCCGTTCAGAGCTGGGCAAAGGACTGGGATAAGGCTTGTCCACTGCCCCTCAGCTGCCTCTGCCGCCTGCCGCGGCTTTCTTTCCAGGACCAGGGAAGTGCTGGGTGCTGCTCAGCACCGTCAGTACTGCCCCGCTTTTTGCTGGTCTCACAGACGCTGTTATGTCTGGCCACCCTTTTCTGAATTTTCCGCTGGGCTTTCAAAATTAAAAGTAAAAAAATATTACTGCTTGGTGGGTGTGAGAGCAGGCAGGGCAGTGGGCTGGAGAGCTGCCGTGGCCGCAGCGTGGCACCCTGCGTGCAAGCTGCTGCCCCGCAGACCTGGGGAAAAAAGGCTTTGCTGCCGCCCTGCTGCCGTGGGACGGGCGCTGAGGAAACCTCAAAATAAAAAAACCAAACCTGCAAAGCCTTTCTGACGGCGTGGAGCAGCCCTTGCCCAAAAGGCGGGGGTGAGATGTCCTCTGGGGTGCTGGTGAGCACAGAGAGGATGCTCCCATGGATGCCGGTGGGAGCTGGGGAAATCCTTGTTCGCTTGTGCTTGGCTGAGCCATTGCAAAACTCTTTCGGGCCTTCCAGAAGCAGAATTGGAGGGAGACACTGCATGGTGGTGGCCCAGGGTTGAGGTTTTGCCCTTTTTTTCCCTGTTTAAGCACTGAGGATTGATCCGCGGTGTCCCCAGCATGGGGCTGGTGCCTTGAACTGGGCAGTGAAGCTGCCAGCCCTTTCCACAACTTTCCTCCCCAGTCCCCACCAGCTTCGGCGCGGTGATAACTCCCTGGCTGAATGGCAGGTATTATGTTCTGGTGCACTAATGTTCCTGTTAATAAGCTCGTCGCCATTCACTGTGTGTTTTACTTTGATTCATCCCGACGGCAGTGCTATATAATGGACTATATACTGTAATTGTCCCCCATTGTCACCACTTAATAACTTCGTATGATGTTATCGCAGTAATTCGTATATTTTTTTGCAAACTTTGATGAATTATATTTTGTTCTTAGAGAATAAAAAAAAAATCAGGGAATGGTAAAAGGAGGCAGAAGTTAGACAGAAGTCCGCTCTAATTGCAGAGCGGGCTTAATAATACAGATGTCCGTAGCCGGCGTCTGGGCTGCTTTTGTTTCTGAGCCTCCGGGAACAGGCCACTGGGCCAGCCGGGAAGGAGCTGCTGTAAAACAGCATTTCTTTTTTAAAACATCTTGATCAGCAGGAATTGGCTCTGTGCTTGGGGGATTTATTTTGCTTTGCTTGCCCTTGACAAGCCCAAGCTCAAACACAGCGGATGGGATTTACGTTGGTGCCCACGGGCAGGGCCAAGGGTGATGTCCGTGGGGTGGGTGCAAGAGCCATGAGAATGGCCGTCGCGGCGAGGAAGAGAGCGCAGATGCTGGTTGCTGTGCTGTGCATGGCTCGGGCATCGCAACAGCCTCGACATTTACCTAGACATTTGGGGAGGAGTTTGGGCCCAAGGTTGAGCAGCAGCAGGTAGAAGAGCTGTGCTGGAGCCTGGACAAGCATCTTCTCCACGTTTGAGCTCACTGACTGCCTTCCAGGTTAGGTGTGCAGCATCCCACCACATATTTGTGGCTCTCAAGTGTTTGTCAGCATCTCCAAGTGCTTATGGTTCCCGATCCCATGTCTGGCAGGGGAAGGAAAAGTCCAGAAGAGATCAAACCCTGAATGCGATGAAAATCAAGGCAGGGAGATAGATGCCCGGGCTGGAGTGCCGCAGGTGGGAGGCAGGGGAGGGCTCCTCGGCATCCGCGAGGTGACGGGTAGGGACCTAAATGAGTTTTTCCCTGTAACACATGTCCTGACCTTTTTTTAAAAATGAAATCTATTTTATTAATTTTTTCTTTTTATCAAATCCATCCGTGAAACGTTAAAGATATGACTGTGGAAAAGGTCAAGAAACGTGTAGTTGTTGAAATCTTGTTCCAGTTGATGGCTTTTCCCTTAGGGGAGCTCTTCCGCGCCTTCTCCTCCCCCACCTTGGTCTTTAAAACAAAAAGTGTCAAGTCGCCTTGAGCACTGGGTTTAACGGTAACGCCGAAACGTGCTCCTGGAGCGGGAAGGGCATTGCAGGCTCCCCAGCAGTGATGCTGCCCTTGGGGAGCTGCAGGATCAGTCCAGCTTTGCCATAGGGAAAACCTAAGCTGGGAAGGATTTCTCCCGATGAACGCAGACCCCAAGGGAGGGCTGTAGGGTCTCCGGCCGTGCTGGAGCCATGCGCCCCAGGGAAGGGAGAGGCTCCTCGGGGGGCTGGTCTGCAGCGAGGGCACGTCTCAGACGAAATTAATAAAGACGAAGCCCAAGAAGTGGGCGCAATGGTGAGTGAATGCGCTTTGAGTCCCTCCCCTTGGCTTGGGTGGCTCTTTATTCGCCGTGAGAATGGAAGGCAGTCACGCTTGCCGCAGGAGAGGGAGGGGAGCTGAGCTCTCATTACAGGGAGCTTTATTAGCACCAGCGCTTTCTGGGCGCCACGTCTGCCGGGCGGGAGCTACGTGCACGGGTTTGCAGCAGGTGACAGGAGTACTCTCCTTACAAAAGGACCAAGAGAAGGAAAGAAATAAATTAAAAGACAATAATGGAATCAGGAGTGGATCTGTATTGGAGCTCATTGGGAAAATTATATTACAAAACGTCAGAGCCTGCGGAAGCCAGAAGATGGAGAGATGTGGGGTGAAGTTGAGTGGATGAGGGGTTGGGCTGGGTGTTGGACGCAGGGTGGGCATCAGACCCCCTTCCATCCCTGGTGGTTGGTGTTGCTGTTTGGTTCCTTCTTTTATCGTAACACCAAGGAAGCTGGGTCATGAGTTGGGCTTGCTGTGCTGTGAAAATGCGGAGTCAAACGGCACTTAAATTTTAGGCTCCAGACAAGAGAAAATAGGTGAACGGAAGGCAAAACCAAAGCAACAACAATCCAGCTCCATCAGCACAGCAGCGACCAGCAGCCTGGATCTGTCGTGTGATCCACAAGCATCAGCACACGGGTAGGGGCTGAAGGGAGATACTGCATGAGGATTTGGGGCTTTGGACAAGGCAGCAGAGGAGTGGGAAAGCACGCTGGGACATCTTGCCAAAGCGCAATGAAACCTGAAGAGCTCGAGCTTTGAGCTTTGCCAAAGAGCAAGAGGCCAAGAGAGGGTGAGCGAGCATCTTGATCTCAAAAAGAGGTGCACGATCCTTTCTCCACACTGGGGTGAAAAATGTGAGTGATCCCATCAGGCGCTCAGCCCACCCTCCTGCGTTGCTTGGGGAAAGGGAATAACTGCCCTGGTAAAACAACGCCAGGATAGGGAAATGGCCCAAGATTTGTGTGTTATGTCCCTGGGCAGTTTACTGGTTTTCCCTGTTTGCTGGGTGTGAGTGTTCCTGACGCAGCGGCAATGCCAGCATCACCGGTGCTTGGGGGCTAAGTCAAACTCCAGAAGCCTTTTCTTACATTTCCATTGTGTAAATTCATAATAATGGACTTTCACAACGAAGCATATAATTTGCTTGATAGATTGTCAGGCCATCTTTAACGTATAATTGTTGCAAAACTGCAGTGATGGGCGAGCCCCGAGAAGCCACCAAGCCCCCCCGAGGCTCTGCCTTGTGTCCCGCTGCTCCGTCCACTCCTGTTTGCAGCATCCAAAGCCACGGGTCCTCCTCGGGAGGCTTCACTCATTGTACTTTCCTCTCAGGTCTTCAAGGGCACCGTTCACCCCTCAGATAGTACATTTTCTTTGCTCAACCTCATCTCCTCCTTCTTGTTTGCCATTCCCCCTCTGCTGCGGCACAACCCCTCTTGCTCCCGGGGCAGGGCTGCGCGCGGTGCTGGCCCGGACACCGGCAAAGCCCTGGACCCTGCTGAGTGCTCCAGCTGGGTGCTCCGCGTTGTCCCCATGGCAGAAGGGGAGGGCAAGGATGCAGAAAGGGTGGAGGTGGATGTCCCAAAGGGATGGAAGTGGGAGGCTGGGAGGCTACCCCTTGCCCCGTGGAAATGCCGGGGGTGGATGGATGAGGGTCACTGTGAGCTGTCGCATTGGGAAGAGCCACTTGGTGACCTTGGAAGCTTGCTCGCTTCCGCCTCCCTGGAACTCCCCCCGGCGCCTGGAGCTGCTGGGGCTTGATTGCCGTTTTTCTGAAAGTTGGAGCAAAGCTGGTTCCAACTATGGTGCCTTTTTTTAGAGCAAAACAACACTAAAAAGTCCTTTGCAGGATTTTTTGCATTGCACTTGCTTTTCTTTGGTGTTTTAAACTGGCAATTTAAACTTCTCTGGTTGCGTTTATATTGCGGTGGTAGCAGGGGCCCGAGTTACTGACCAGCGTGCCCGACCCCTCTCAGGCTGCGGGAGGGTTGCTGGCGGCACTGGGGGACACGAGGAAGATGCTGCCTGTGTCTCTGGAGGGTTTCAAGCCAGGAACTTTTGAGGTCTCTTCTTGGGGCTTTCAGGGGGGATTTCTACATGCTGAAAATCTGCCTTACCATAAAAACTTAATACCGGAGGAGCCCTCGCTGCACCGTGATGTGCCGTATGGAAATCCCCGCGCGGCAGCAGATAATAAACGAGGTGCTTTTTAAAGCTCGCACATCACAGCGCAGCAAGAGGTGATGCCTTAAAATAAATCGATTGTAAGTGGTTTCCAGTGCAAGCTTTCTAACAGCTTCCGCTTGAATGAAAGGTGAAGAGCTAAAGGGGAGGATTTCGAAGGTGCAAAAGGCCTTATCCTGATGGAGCGGGGAGCCGGGGGCCCGCTGGGATGCAGGCATGGTGTCCGGCTGCGCCTTGGGTTCCCAGGGATGCCCTCCTGCATCTCACGGGGGCTTCTCTGTTGTTGGTACCATGCGGAGCCCCGGCAGGGGAGGGGGAGCCGCTCCTTGAACTTGTCATCTTAACATGATGACATTATTTCTCCAAAATAAGGAATGATAAGGATAAGGAAGGATTTTTTTTTTTTTTTTTTTTCCTTTGGAGACTCTGGCTGCTAAGACCCGGCCAGGCAAATTCCTCCTTCTCCTGCCCAAGTGGCAAAGTGTATCACTTCCTTTTGTTTTTTTAACTTTATTTTTTTTAAAAAAATGTTCCCCCAAGCTCTAAGTAAAATTGATTTTTAAGTGAAACTATCTCTTATAATTGCCGCTGAAATGCCTCGTGGTTATTGTAATGAATTTTGAACGGTGACAAGCCCTACTTGATGATCATAACTGGAGCTCCACAGATTATTTGAATGTGGTTTAGGGAGCGCCGATGGAGTGAAGGATGGGGAGGGGAGGGGGCTGGAGCAGCGGGCTGAGATGCTGACTAACACATTTGCTGACCCTCCGGCACCACAGAAGCTGAGGCTGCCCTGGAGCCTTGTGCCATAAGACGCCGTCTCCCAAAACCCTTGGCAGGAGCTGCCTCCCCCCAGCCTGCCAAGCCCACCTCACCTGTCCCGCAGGAGCCGGCAGGGAAAGGCGAGGGAAGGAGCCCAGGGCAGCACCGTCTCCTCCTCCCCAGCTCGGTGAACCTCCCGCCCTCGCATTTCCCCAGCCCTCACCTTCTAGCAAATGTATCTCGACCTGAATTAATTTCTGGTCATCTGAATCCTTACTGTGCAGCAAGCGGGCTGCCCGTCACCCGGCAAATGAGAACTGCGGGGGAGAGTCCCCAAGCCCTTCCCGTCGTGGCAGAGCTCCGGCAGACCCGCTGCGCCAAGCCGGGATGCCCTGTTTGTGCCCAGTAGCTCGCCCGCCCTGTCCCCACCACGCCGGTGCCACCAAGCACACAGCAGGACCCTGGCATTTGCTGTCCCCAAAGCAGCCGATAACAAGAGCTGTGGGTAGCGGCGCTTGCCAGGCTTTTAGCTTTGGTGCGTGTGGCCAGCAGCCCTCCCGTTAGCAGCGGTGCTGCAATCATCGGGGGGCTCGGGCTGGGATGGGCAGCCCTGACACTGCGGGGACACGACTGTCCCACCCGCAGCTGACAAACAGCACTGGAGCCACATTTGTCGGGTGGTTTGTATCCATCTCCCCTCTGGGGTGCTGCTGAGATGCCCCAGCCCTGCAGCATCTCCCAGGAGCTGGCTGTCAATATTCCAGCTTCATCTCCAGAGAGACTTTGTTCCTTGCCAGCCAGGATTTTGTTCAGGCAATTACATAGTCAGACCTTAACTGGTCTAACTCCTATGGAAGTGGTAGAAACTTCCATAAGGAACAGACTGGGCTTTCCCTGCCCTGCTCATCTTGTGAGCTCATGCTCCAGAAGAGAGAGAGAGGTGTGAAATGAGCACGATTTAAAGCTGCTGGGCTTGGATTTATCACCCAGGACAGCCTTTGAAAAGCGATTTACATCCCATGTTTTCTTCTCACCATCAAACACTCCCCAAATTTTAGGCGAAAAGGATGCCTGGTGTGCAGTCCTGAGTCCTCTTCCTCTTGAGGACAGTAACGAAGTGAATGCGAGGGTCCCGGTGGCAGCCTGCTGCAACTCCATCGCCTGCTAGCCCCAGGGATGAGTTTGGATCCGGCTGAGACCCCAGGAGGTTGCTCCTGCGGCTGAGGGACAGCACGTGCTGGCTGTCAGAGCACGGGCCCAGCCAAGCACGTCCTCTTTTATCACCTATCTATCTCAGAGGCTTGCGGTGTTTGCCCTAGTTTGGACTGGACCTGCTGGGGAATGTCCTCTGGTTTCTCACCTCTGCCTTTTTCAAGCTGCACGGCAGAGTGCAGCCGTTCGGAGCAGCGTTCCCAGCCCGCGCTGCTGGCCCCAGCCCGGGTGTCCCTGGGCAGGGACAGCATGGAGAGCCCTGCTGCCACGGGGCAGCTGAAGCCTCTGCTCGGCTCTTCCTCGGGCTGGATATTGGGATCTCGGAGCAGAGGTCCCTGCTTTCTTCTCCATCAACTGTAGAAGGTGCAGAAATCATGACTGCCAATAGCGTGGCAAAAGGGACAGAGGAAAGTCTTTTTTCTCAGGTCCTGAACAGAGGAGGCAAGATGCCGGTGCGGCTGAGCTCACGGCTGGCTCCGTGCAGGGGAAGGGGCGGTGAGAGAGGCCAAGCCTGCCTGCACCTGCCTGCACCTGCCTGCACCTGCCTGTACCTGGCCCCATCTCTGCGTCCTGCAAAGATGTCTCTGTCTCACTGCTGGTGGAGGTGGGAACAGATCCTGCACCCTCGTGTCCACCCTTCCTCCCCCAGGAGGGATGGGGCAGTGGTCATTTGGCATCGTATTGGTGAAAACAGAAGCCGGGGAGGGTCTGAGCAGCTGAACTGAGGCTTTGCTATTGCTGGTCCCCAGGGACAGGCGTCCCTGTGGAGGCACAGGGCATGGCCTCCCTGCCCTCCTCCTCCCTCCTGGGGTACCCCTCTGCTTGGGATGTTTCACTCCTCCCCTCCTTGCGGTTGTTACGACTGGTGATGGTGTTTCTTACCAGCAAAAATTGTGGCTCTGGAGGAGAAGGAGCAGAGAGAGACACTGGCAGGGGAACAAGAGCCATGCACTGCTGGCCTGCAGAGCTGTCAGTTACTGAGACAGGCAGTAAAATGATTAAAGTTGTGCCCGCGGGGCTCGCCCTGGGCTCCCGGGGCCGGGTGCTGGCCGTGCGGGGCTGGCTCTGCGGAGGTGGTCCCCACTCACCACCCCGCCAGACCCCAGCAGCAAGCACCAGCTGGTACAACACCAGGGTCTGGAAGCCCTTGGAGGATTTGCCACCTGCTCTTTACTGTTCCCTGGGGCTTTATTTGCCCTCCCATGGGCAGGAGAGCATTAGCAGCCAGTGCTGACCCCAGCTCCATCCTCCCCCAGGGACAGGCTGGATCCAGGTGCCAGAGCAGGTGAGACGGGCTCCGGCCACCCCTTTCCCTCTGCACGGCCGAGGGACTTATTGACAAACAAGTTAGTGCTCTGAAAGAAAAACGCTTCAACATGTTTGAAGCTGCCTCCTTGATCAATACTCAGCCGTGGCTGAGCCCGCTGCCGACTGGATTTCAGATGATGGCTGCTGGGGTAATAAGAGCCCTGGGATCAACTGTCTCGGAGATTATTCTAGGATGAGATGCTTCATGCTTTACAGCGTTTACTCAAGATTTATATTCCCTACGTGTATATAAGGGGCTTGTCGTCTTTTGTCGCTGGTTGATCATTTTTTGATGGCGGTGCATGCGCTGTGCTGTTAGGGTTTGCGGAGGGGTGGGTGAGCGGTGAGTTTGGTGCGCAGGGAGGGCACAGGCTGGGGACGAGAGGGAAGGGCTGGGCCGGGGCACCCCGGAGCTGGTGGCCGGAGGTGGGACTGTGGCGCAGCGAGAAGGTGCCCTCTGCTCTGATGCAGACCGGGATGGAGGCGCGTGAAGCACGTGGAACGAGCTTTCGCCTTTCTGGATGCTCCATGGTGGCAGATGCGGTTTTGGGGTGCCCCATCCATGGCATGGGGGTTGGTGCCAGAGGAGAGGGCTTGGGCCATCCTCATTCCTCCATCGTGGAGGAGGAAGAGCTGCAAAACCAACTCCCAGAGGGTGTTCCTGTGCGGGGTTTGGGTTGCTTGGCTTTGTTGTGCGTGTTTGGTTTTCACCTTCTCATCTTAACTTTTCCCCTGTGTTTTCGCGCTTTGGGAGGAGGGCTGGGATGATGAGATGCTGCGCGGACCCCTCTGGCTCCGTAGCGTAGGGCTGTTTTAGTCTCCAGCAAAGATCTCTCCTTCCAGCTGTGTGCTCAGGTGCAGGAGGTTAATGCACTTCACACCGTTTGTTCCGGAGGCGCCGAGGTGAGGGTGATAACAGCCGTGCACGGGGGAGTTAAATGAAGGCTTAGCAGGAGTGGCTCTCCCTCGGAGCAAATGTCCCTGGGCAGCTGCAACCGCTGCGTGCCGGGCCATCACCGGGCCCTTCCTTACCAGTTGCAGGGAGAAGCCAGGGACACCGTCCCAGGCTCGCTGAGGAGCATCCCCCCAGCATCGGCACAGACGTGGGGGGATTTGTTTCCACGGGGAGGCTCGGGACGCAGGGGCGGCGTTGCTGCCGTCACACGGGGCTGCTCAGTCTCCTTTTGCAGGCTGTTTGCCGCAATCCCCTTCTATAAATCCAATCCTGGCCTTTGGCCTCCCCATGCCGCTCTGGTCTCTGCTGTGCTGCCTCCCAAGTTAAATCCGCTGATCTGACCGGGTCAGGAACAGCCAGGGAATACTTACTGCCATGTGGGGGCTGGGAAGAGAGATTTAGCAAAGTGTTGGACCAGTTTGCTTTGGAAAGCTGCTGTGCAAAAATATTGGAGCAACGCAGGAGAGCCCCAAGTGCGATGGGGGAGAAGGGGCAACGAGGAGGAGGTGGGCAGCACCCTTGGGTGCTTGCTACGTCGGGGACAGTCGCTCCGCACGCTGGCCCCTCAAGCAGCGGGGATGCTGACAGCAGGGACGGTCCCCTCTGCCTAGAGAGGAGGTTGCGGTCCCTGCCTGCACCAGCTCCGATGCTCAGAGCGTTTCCCACCCCCTCACTCCCGGCAGCTTCAGGGCATCAGACCAGCTGCACCCCGAAAGGTGCTGCCATGGGCGAGCGTGCGTGGGTGAGCCGTGCCCGGGGAGCGGGGGTGAGCTTGTGGGTATTGGGGCTGAGAAGCAAGGTCCTGGAGCAAAGCGGGGGAAACCAGCAGCCGTGTGTTTGGAGGTGCCATCCTCTAGGCAGACAGAAGGTCACCCACCTCGTCCCCCCTCTCCTTTGCCGCGTGGCTTTTGGGCCGGAGGGCGCGTGCCCGGCTATGCCGCCTTTGCCACCGCCTGCCCATCCCCAGTCCATGCTGTGCCTGAGGCTCCTTAATCCCGGGCAAGCCGGTGTGCCGAGCCGGGAGCTCCTGATGGATCTGCCCGGGTGAGCAGCGATGCGGAGAGCAGCGCCGTGCAGAATACGAAAGAGGCCGGGGCGCGATAAAACCCACACAGCACCTTCCTCCTCGCAGACCCCCGCTGTTGGGATCTCCAGACACCAATCCCTTGCAAATCTCCTGCTGGCCTTTTATGACCTGCGGAGTCATTTCAATTCAGTGTTTTCAGCCTCTAAATCTCCTGTTCTTAGCCCTCGGTGACTTCTGGGGAAAGAACCGTGCTCCTTCAAGTGTGATGGCCAGGGCAGTCCCTCACCAGAGCCTGCTGGAAATTTGCAGGTATTTCACTCCCATGCATTATTTTTGGTAATTCCTCTTAATTTTTTTTGCTGTTTGAACCACACAATTGACAACCCCGGTCCAAAGCCCCCGGGAGGATTTGGTGGCTGCCATGTACAGGCACGAGACCCCTGCCTGGCTCCCCAGTGCCCTGCCTGCATCCCGGGCATCTCGCAGTCCTGGCACGCAGCACACCTTGAGATGGACTGATTGATCTGTAACACTTGAAAAATAATGGTTTAATCATTATTAAGGATTAGAAATAATCCTTGAGCTGGATCGATCACAATAGCATTATTCATGATGAACTCATTTGGCATTAATGGGGACGTCCTGCAGCAATGTGTGGCTCCGGGCAGACGCGTCACCTTCCCCAGGGAGACGTGGCCGGAGGGGTTTGCTGGAGCAGCAGCACCTTCCCAGCCCTAAAACATGACTCCAAGTCCTGCTTGTGAGCAAAGCTGTCCCAAATAACCCCCTCGGGAGCTCCATCCTCATTGCCACAGTTTTGGAGGATCCCAAATCCAGCGATCGCCCATCCTGTTTGTGCCAGCAGCCCATCTCTGGGCAGGAGCTGGCCGGGGCTCCCCTCTACCACCAGCCAGGGATGGGATGGGGCTGCTCCCACGAGAGCCCCCCGACACAGCATCACTCCGTGCGTGTCCCCCGGCAGGGATGGGGACGGGCAGAGGATCCCCTGTTGCAGAGGAGGGATGGCTGGCTGCCCGCTTGGTCCCTCTCTCCTCCCAGTCCCCATCTCAATCACATCATCAAAATGTCTTCAGTGAGGAAAATGCTGCAGAAGCAGCAGCTGAGAGGCTCTGGGGCACTTCTCCCGGGGGGGGTGTCCGCCGGCAGCCAGGAGCCAGCACAACACCCTGCTGTGGCTGTGCCCTCCCGCCGTGGGCTCCCCCGTCCCTGCAACGTGCTATTTATCAAACAGGAACATCTGGATTTTTTTTTTTTAAAAAACAAAGTTGTGTCCAGATCAACTTTGACGAATTGACGTTTTCCAGAGGAAAAATATCTTCTGTCAAAGTGTCGTTCCTGGGTGTAGCCGTCCCTTACTGCACCATTTGCAGCCCTCCAGGCACTTCGCACAAGGTGATGAATAGTTAAAAGATGTCCATAAATCTTACCCCAGCCTGTAATAAACAAATACACTCTTATCAAGTATAGAAAAATGTGTATTTCATCACTGCTGCCTTAAATGCGACTTGGAATAAATGCTCGCCTTTAATCAGCCATCTCGATATATAAACAGCACAAAAGCTTGGGGGAATGAGCTGCAGAATTGGGGCCACAGCTTTTCTAGGTAGCTCCAGGGAGGCAGGGCTGTGGCTGCGCAGGTGAGCCCCTCACAAAACCGTCCTGAAAATGAACATTGGCTTTTCTGTCCAGCCACGCGTTGTCTCCCATTCTCTTCTCTCTGCCACCAGAGCCATAGGTATTTTGCTTCAATGCTCAGCTGATAGCTGATCTTTCCCTTTGGATGCTGGCCATTGAAAGCAAGCACTTTGATTTGGAAATCAAGATTAAAAAAAGAGAAAAGATTAAACAGGAGAGTTTCAAACAGCGCATGCTGAGATTATGCAGTGATGGATACGCATTTCCCTGCATCTGATAAGAACAAGCTGCATTCTCTGGCTGGGGAGGGTCAGATCTATGATGTCTTTCACTGCTCATCACTTTACTTTCGAGTACCTGTGCTTTGCCACCCTCCTGGTAATACAGCACCCGCCATCGTGGCCCTGCTCCCAGGCTGGGTGCTGCCAGGCTGGGGGCGGCCGGGCTGGGGGCCGCCGGGGCGGGGTGCGGCCGGGCTCGGTGCTGCGGGGGCGCGCTGCTCCCGCCCTGGGTGCCCCCGGGCGGGTTGCTTCTGGGCTGGGTGCTCCCGGGCTGGGTGCTGCCGGGCTGGGTGCTGCTCGGGCTCGGTGCTGCTGGGGCTGGGTGCTGCAGGGCTGGGTGCTGCTGGGCTGGGTGCTGCCGGGCTGGGTGCTGCCGGGCTGGGTGCTGCCGCTCTCCTGCAGGCAGCGGGGCACGTGGAGGAGACACTGTGAAGCCTCGGGACTTCCTTTCCCCCAAGCATCCGTTTAGAAGGGCTGAGGCATTTTGCATCCCCATGTGCTGACGGGAGCGCTGGAGGAACTGGTGGCAGTGGGGACGGCAGCTGCGGCTGTGCCCAGGGCTCCTGCCCATCTCTCCGGAGACTGTCATCTCGAGTGTGCGTGCTCTTATAGCCAGGCACTTTCCAGGCCCTGGGGAAATAAATTCCCAGGGATGTAGCCGGACTTCACCGCCGCCCCAGCGGGCTCCCTCCGGCATGCCGGGGCCCCGCTGAGCAAAGGAGTGCTGTTTCGTTCTGGGATTTGTGGTTCACAGCGTGAAAGTCACGGAGCAGTAGCACTAGGAATCTTACGTGCACCTCTGCGGGGCTGCCCAGGCGGTGATCTGGGGTTGTTGTTTGGCCCAAGATGTCACCCCATTGTCGGTGCTCCTTCCTCCTCCTCCCAGCCGATTCGGGGGGGTTAATCTGGGTGAGCAGGGCCATGTGCCTCTGGGCTCCAGCGCTGGGGCATTTCGAGGGGGTTTTTGAAGCATTTTTGAAGGGTCTGCCCTGCCCTGCAGAGAGCTGAGGGCCGTTGGCACAGGGACCCGGGTTCAGCCCTTGCCCTGTGCTGCAAATGAGAGCCTGCCCGGCTCCGGCGGTAACGCCAACAGCCGCCGGATGCGATGGCTCAGCCCTGCTTGAGTTCAAATGGCAGCAATTCCTCTGGAGACACTGGCTTGCTCTGGGAAAGGCGGGAGCAAGCAGAGAAACACCGGCTCCTCGTGCCCGGGACGTCCTTCTCCAGGCATTGCTGCCCACGATCCCTCCTCCTGCACTGCTGCCTGCACAGCGGAGGGGTGGCAGGGTCCTGGGGGATCCCCCCAACAGAGGGGCGGCAGGTGCTGGGGTGGCACCCCCGGTCCCGGGTGGATGTGGGCAATGCCCGGTTCCTCTCGCTTTCCCCAGGCTCACTTCTCTCCCGCTTGCTTTGCAGAGACTTGCCAACGCGGCGGAGAAGTTCCAGAAGGCTCACCACTGGCAGGACAACATCCGGGTAAGGCTCCGCACGCGCCCCGGCCGCTCCCTCCCCTCCCCTCCTGGGCACCGACCTCCATGGAGGCACCGGCTTCAGGGGTGACTCCCGGCACAGGAATCCGCTCCTCGTCCCATCCCTGCTCCCACCCCTCGGCTCTTCCTTCCCTCCTGGCCCGTGTTCTCAGCTCCCTCGCGAGTTACCGCTGGCTGTGCCGTGCTGCTCGGCATGCAGGCGGCCCCGGCACCGCCGCCCGCCAGCACTAACGAGAGCAAATGAAGCATTTTTAGCTCATTTCCAGCCTCGCCTCTGCCTGCAGAGGCCGTAAGAAGAAGGCAGGTGAAGGTCGAGCTGGCAGCTCAATGCTGAGGGTTTGGGGGCCGGGGAGACTCTTACCCCCCCCGCCATCTCCGGCAGGCGAGCGGGGTCTCGCATGCGGTGACGGCAGCGGTGGCTCATCCGTGGCACCTGCCAACAGTTGTGGCGGGGGCTGTTTCTGGGGAAAGGAGCAATCTGGGCTGGGAGAGGGAAGATGTGGGTTTAATGATTGCATTTGACTTTGTAATTCTGGCAGTGATAGCGCTCAGCGGGAACCTGGAGGATTCTGTCTGGAAATGCTCTCAAATTATAACAATAATACAAAAGGAAGGAAAGACTGTATTCCTTCCAGTGCAAATGGAGCCTACATTAAAAAATACTCCTGAGCCACCCAGCCCTTTCCTCTGGGTCAGGCCAGACCCTGCCTGGCCCCAGGGAACCCCATGCAGTCGTCAGGGGGACAGCTTGGGGACAGTCCTGCTGCCAGGCCCTTGCTGGTGTGTTTTAGGGGGTATTTCTCTGTCTGCAACCGTGATCTGCTCAGGGAGGAGAGGAGATGAGGACCTGGAGCCACATCCTGTTCACGCAGACCCTCCTGCCATTGGCGATGGTCACCGGGGTTTGATGTGGAGAGGAGGAGGCTGGAGGAGCAGAAGAGAAGGCAAGGCGTTGACCTGCTTGGCTTTCGTTTGCCACGTGGCTGGTGTGGGGTGGATGCTCGTGGCCGGTTCTCGTGCCCCCGGGAGCTATGTCCCATAGGCACCGGGGGAGGCTGAGCTCGCAGGGTCTTCCCGCCACTAGCAGAAGCAGCTAAGGAGAGGCGAGGTGTCCCCGCCGCCCTCCCGTCCAGCAGACAGTTGTCACTGGCACCAGCGGTCACCGAGACCTTTCTGCCCAAGAGCGCTGCTGAATTACTGTCACCTCTTTCCGGGAGGCCGGTGGAGGGGAGCTTAAGAGGATAACGAGGTTTGGTGCGGGCAGCGGCTGATGCCAACGCCGGTGCCTCACCAGCACCTCGACTGTGGGCTCAGGGCTCCCGGGGGAGGCTGGGGGCAGCGCCGGGGGAGCCGCGGGCATCTCCCAGGGGCTCTCATCTCCATTCCTAGGGCTGGCCTGATCTTGTGCGTCCTGCCGGGTCAGGAGCCCCAGGGCAGCTCATCCCCGAGCTGCACCCAAAGCTTGGCTGTGGGCACCCCAGGGGCATCGTGGTGGATGCCCTGTGGCCGGGGCATGGACAGGGCAGGCAGAGCTGGAGCAAGGTCCCTGCGTTTTGCAGCAGTCCTTGGTGCTTCTGCTCATCCCCTGGGCCGCAGGGACGGGCTGCGGGGGGCTTCTGCTGCGGGGCCCCTCCGCTGCCCCAAAGTGCTCGCTCTCCATCCAGACCCACCTGCCTTCCGCTGCGACGGGGATAACAGTCGGGATGCAAAACATGCCGGGAAAGGCTGTAGTGTTGGGGGGCTCTTCGCTCATTTTGCCATTCACGGCACAAACCTTTCAGAAATCCACTTTCATAGAAAAAATATTTTTAATAGCACTGTTTGCAACCACTTAATCAAGGTAATTAGGAGCGAGTCACCCAGAAACAATGTGCAGCGATGTGTCACCGCAGAGCTCGCTGCAGCTTTATCAGGACAGCCCAGACCTGGCTGGGACACTTGATGGACTGGCCCGGCTCTGCGCACAGCACCGGGGTGCTGGGCGTTTGCCCCCCGCAGCAGGCAGCCCTGCCAGGCCCTGCCTGCCTCAGCCCTGCCTGCATCAGCCCTGGTTCCCTGGCAGAGCAGAGGGATCTCGCTGCTGGGGTTGAACCTCCTTTTGCCATCCTTCATCCGTAAAACGGCAGGGCACGGGCAGACCTACGTGCCCGCACCGGTGATGCTGGCTCTGCTGCCGCTGCCCCCGGCTTGCTGCCGGTGCTGGGACGGGCAGCGGGCAGGGAAGGCGGCAGCGCAGCATCCCCAGCTCCTCCTCTCCTCCCTTCCCACCAAGCGGCTTGTTCCTCTGGCCGCAGCTCTCCCCTCCCCTCCCAGCCTGTCGCGTCCTAACCTCGCGCCGGAGTCAATGACAGATTGCGGCGAGCGCGGTTATTTTTGTGTTTCCATCCGAAGGCGCGCCGGCAGATGCTGAGTGTTTGCGCTGCATTAGTGCTAATGGCAGCCCCATTAAACCTCGCTGCAGATGGGTTGCTATGGAAGTCCGGGGGAAAACGAAACAGGAGCAGGAGCCCGAGCGGCTGGGAGGCTGCTGCAAGCAATCACTCACGACTCATCTCTACAGGGAAAGTTTCTTTTTTCTCGCCTTTTTTTGGTGTTCCCAGCCGCACGCAAGCCACGCTGGCCTTTCTGAAGGGGTTGAGTTCAGCCTCCCACCTCGGGGCTTTGCAAAGCGCCTCCCTGTTCCCGAAACACTCCCCCTGCCCCACTCCTTGTCCTCGCCCACCCTCAGGCCCCCCATGTCTCCCGGCTGTGTCCCTGCATGTCCCCAGACCTCCCCTGGACACCGGAGCACTTTCCTTGGCCAAAAGCAGTCTTGGCCCCAAGGTCACCCATGCCGTGGCACCCGGGGCACCCCTCACATTGTCCCTCCAGCTCGTGCCACCCCGGGGCTGGGTGGCAGCTTGGGGTGTCAGGGTGGGCAGGGACGGGGGGACGGCGGGGCAGGCTGTGGTGCGGGGCTGTTGTATCACCCTGGGTGACTCGGAGCGGGGAGAGGCCGTGCCCTTCCCGCCTGCACAGCGAGGGTCTCTCATGCACGTTCACCCGCCGGCAAAGGCTGGGGGAGCCCCGGAAAGGCGAGAGCTGGGTCCTGTGGCCATGGGGTGGGCTCCCACCACGGGGCACTGCCACCGCCTGGCACTGGTACGATGCACGACCACAAAAAGCTCCCAGTTTGCAGTGGCCTGGCCTACCAGTTTTCCCAGTGAGAAGCTTCTGGCCTCTGAGCTTGCATCCAGGGCTGTGCAGCGGGTCCTCCAGGCTGGCTCCTCTCTGTGCAGAGGGTCTGTCCCTCGAGGCGTATCAGGGCTATCACCTGCTCTGGATGTCCCCAGCCCCCCGTGCAGAGCATCCCCAGCAGCAGATGGAGGTGCCAGGGCTGCAGCCCACACCGCGGTGTGTTTGCCAGGTTTCCATCCTCTGTTTGCCACCCTGCGCAGAGAGACCTGCAGAATGTACCCATACAAACGCTGGAAGGTCATGCTGAGTTTTTTGCTGCCATCCTTTGTATCCATCCTCGCTGACAAGCTGCCTTGATGCCCGTCAGGCATCCCAGCCGGCTCCATGTTCTCCCAGCTCCTCTCGGCCTACATGCTCCGCTTTCCTCCCGTGCCTTAGGTTCTGTTCCAGACCTTCAGTCCCATCCCAGCACCATCAGCGGGGTCTCGGGTGTCCCGCACCCCCATGGCGCGCGGGAGCGGGGGCCGTGCTGACCTGGGGGACGCCGTCGAAGGCGCAGGTCTGCACTGCCAGTGGCAAAATGTATCCCAGGGCATCGTCATCACTGCGTGTCGGTCTGCTGGGGCTGACGGAGCTATTTGTCCCTTTAAGGGACACTCCAACGCTGCAGAGAGCCATCCCTGCATTTATGTGCGCTTGGCAGGATTATATAAATTGCCTTTAAAAGTTGACTTCTTTACAAGCCATTTTCTGCTTCATAAAATGTTTATTACTGTTGTTTTTCTCCCAGTTCTTCTTCTTTCTCGCTGCATTTTCCATCGCTACACTGGGAAGCTCCCCTCTTCCTCCGCCTGCTGCCCCCCTGCCTCCCGCCCCTCCCTACCTTCGGGGTGCTGGAAAGGGACGTTTGAAGGGTCAGAGCCCTTTCTCCTTGGAAAAAAACAATAGCTGTACATTGAGCTGCGGGTGTAAGAGCTGCTGGGGACAGGGTTTAACTGCCGGGCACAGCACGGGTGGGTTTGGGTTGCGGTGGCGTGCGCGGAAGCGTCAGAGGGAGCACGGGCAGCCCCACGCCGCTGCCCGCGGCGTGGGGCTGCCCGCGCTCCCTCTGCCGCTGCCCCCGTCCCTAACCCCCGCCTGCAAACACGCGAGCAAATAACAAAGCCCAGATAATTTCAAGCTCCATTAGAAACAAAACTCCAGGGAAAACGGGATGGCTGCTTGGCAAATGGGGAAGGACAGGAGGAATAACACAGATTTCGCTCCCGGCCGCCGAAGAAAGGTGAGGGATAAAGCGGGGGGATGTGGTGGCAGGGCTGGGTGCCCCTCCACAGCCATATGGGTCTGGGTGCAGCATCCCTCCGGGCACGGGGCCCCGCTGACCGGCTGCTCCATCCGGCATCGCCACGGTGCGCCTGGCGCATCTGCGGTGGGAGCGGCGGCTGTGCCACGCCGCGCATGGGCGCCGGCGGCTGTTCCGGTGCGTTTGCCGCGGCGATGCAGGCAGGGCTTTGCGTTCAAAGCGGCGTTAGAAGGGTGAACGCCAGCTCCTTATCCCCCTTTCATTTTTCTCCTCCTTTAATTACAGATCCTACTTATCGACCGAGAACAGAAAGATCGTCGCCGTGACCTTGCACTTGCCCTTGTAGAAGGTTTACCTAAAAAGTTAGAAAATAAAATCAAATACTCTAATTTGCAGTCGTCTTGCCATTTCAAACCCAGTTTTCATTACAGCACAGAAAGTGCATTGAAGCTGTGTTTATAACCCCCTTTTAGATAACAAATCACATTTTCTTTTGGCTGGCGAGTGTGTAGAATTGATATTTTTTTTTCAGTTTAATGGGTTTGTGTGTTCAGGAATGATCTCCATCAACTGAGAGTCTTTATTGTGTTTGATATAATGTCAGCTTTCATTACGCTTGGAGAATTACTGTGTTAAAGCACCAACCTTGCTGTAGAGCTGTTCTGGCCGAAAAGCAGAACAAGAAAATCATTCACAAAAACCCCGTGTCGGTGCCGTTCCCTCTTAAAAGCCAAGGACGGGGCTCGAGGAGGCTCCCCTCGCCCCCGACTCTGCAGGATGGCTGGGCCATCCGTGGTGGTCCCATGGGTGTGACGGTTTGGTGCAGGGGCTGCTGGCTTTCCTCCTGGTGCTGCCATCCCATCCCATCCCATCCCATCCCATCCCATCCCATCCCATCCCATCCCATCCCGTACCATCCCATCCCATCCCATCCCATCCATCCCTGGCAGGGCAGGGGGTCCCCAGCACCCACCAGCTCTGCACGGGTGCTGGCATTCCCGTGGCACCCGGGTGCAGCGGAGGGGAGAGGCGGCTCTCGTTCAAGGCAGGCTCGAAGAAGCGGGTGCGGACGGGAGATGCCATGTAAAGAAGAACAGCCGGCGAGGCGTGATCAGATAAAACATCTTCTCAGGGAGATGAAAAAACTGTTGACGGGTCACTTAAGTATTTCCCCAGCTCTGTCAGAGAGGCAGAGGGAGGAAATTGCTTTTAAAAAAAAAAAAGACGCGAAGGCAGATGATGATGACTGTTTCCACCTGTCGTCGGTAATGCGTGCAGTCGCTGCTGCCGGACAGGATGCGAAGGGACCGGTGTGGCGAGGGCTGCAGGAAGGCACGGTCCCCTCCAGACTGGTCCTGGGTCCACCCGACAGCCCGGGGTGGCTGGGGCTAACCGGGAATGTTTTCCTCTTCCTGGGGGCTGGGGAAGGATTCATCATGACACGTATGGACAAGGATAGCTCTAGCCCAGTGGAAATAAAAGGTTCAGCCCCTACCAGCCGCTGCCAGTGTTTTTCGTGATGCCCAGAGCCAGGCGTGGCTGTGATTGCAGGTAGGAATTTCTCCCAGGAATTCATCCGGTCCCTTTGGGAAATGTGTTGCTGGCTGTGGCCCTCACACCGCCCCGTGGCAGCTGTCGCAGAAACACTTTCTTTGCCTTGTTACCCGGCCGAGAAGGCTGCTGTGCCTCCGGCAGGACTGGGAGGCCTTGGGTGAGCCCTCACCCTGCTGGCACCTCCCGCCCCAGCTGCCAGCTGGGACAAACTGGCCGATGTGGACCGGTCCCCAGGCACGGCCATCGACCAGTTCCATCCTGCTCCTCCTGACGCGGGTGGGCAGCAGGGCAGGGGCAATGCCGTGGTGAAACAGTGCCGTCTGTCCCCTGCTCGTCCCCTGCTGCCACCCAGCCCTTAACGCAGACACGAAGCTGCGGGTGCTGCGGGCGCAGCGGGAGCTGCGTGACACGCTGCAGGCTATTTTCCATACGAAAGGTGCAACTATAAGCAAAATCTGTTGCTATTTCTGTGTGCTTAACGGTTCAGGGTCATGAAGAACTCCCTAAATATTCTCTGCCCATTATAAGTGCTGATGGCAGAGGAAAGAGCAGAGCCACCGGCGCTGTGTGGACACGCCGGCTCCCCTTTGCTGTCCCCACCTGCTGAATGGCGCAGGCACAGATCCCGGCCAGCCGGCTCAGCCCCGCATCAGCACGCCGAGGGTGGGATGCTGGCCCTGCCACCGGCCCTGGGAGACCGGCAGGTGCCAGCTTGGGATCCAGCTTGTCTTCCCACCGCCCTCCGAGTTCCTCCTAACTGCCTGGAAGGCAAACTGCTGCAGGATTTGGCTCTTCCAGAGCCAGTTAAATCTTGAAAGAGATTCCCTGACCGCAGCGGTCACCCGTGCTGCTCGGACAAATGAAACCCTCAGCTGGAGGGCTGAGATGGACCAAAATCAATGCGGCACAGTGGGAGCTACCTGCAAAATCGCCCCGAGGAGCCGCGGTGTCCCCAGGGCCTGCGATCAGCAGGATGACCCTTAGGAGATGGCAGCGAGCGATCCTGCGGAGAACAGCAGATCCGCGGGAGGAGGATTAGCCAGCTCGGGTGATCTTATAGAAAAGCTGTAGGGGGAGAGCGAGCTGTGGCCCCTCTGCTGCGTCCCTGCCGGCTGCGTGCTCCGGCTGGACGGGCTGGAGCAAGGAGCCGATGTGCCACCGGCAGCTCCTTCCGAGGCGTTTTCGGGGCGATGGCAGCTGCGTGCGTGATGTGGTTTGATTGCCACCTCGTTAGACTGCTGACTTGGAGGTTTGGACCAGCACCCCTCCGTCCTGACATCGCCGGGCTGCAGCGAGACAGCAGAACGCTGACCTTCCTAATGTTATTTTTAGTTGCTTGTAATTGTTTTAGGCGTAAAAAACCCTATGTGACAGCTCTTGGAGAAGGCTGTGCGGGGGTGGTGGGGATGTGCCGCCCTCACCACCCACCTGAGACCCCCCGTACCCCTCCTTGTCGTGGGCTTTGGTTCAAACCTGGGCTGCCGGCGCGTGCCAGGGAGCGCCCGTGCCAAAGCAGGGTGCTCCGCTGAGCTGGCAGGGCTCCAGCGCGCAGCTCTGCAGAAGCTCCCAGCCTGGTTTCTTTAATTAGCGTTTTGCTTGGCGTTTTGGTGTAAAATTGGTGAAGAACAGAGCTCAGGGCTGTTATGGAGGGCTCAAGGGGGACAAGCAGGACATAGGGTCCCCGGGGAGAATCTGGCATGCGGCATCCCCGGAGCCCCATCCAGGAGGTCCCGCCTGGGTCAAGCCCTGGCCGGGGGCTGCCCGGTGACACCGAACTGCAAGGATTTGGTGCAGGCACGGTGGTTACTCAGTGGCTTTGCCGGAGAAGCCTGGGTGATGGCTTCAGCGGCATTTGCAGATTAACCTGCAATTGCACTTAACTCCCAAAGCCGTTTCCCCGTAACTTGCACTGAGGGTTTAGGAGACTGAAATAATCCCGTGCTTATCCGCTAGCGACGCGGCACTTGCAGTGCCATTATGCAGATGCCGTTTGGCAATTACCGTGTGAGAAAATGGGCAGCGGTTGACACAGCATCGAGGAGCAGCTACCCAGCGCCCGCCTCCCCTTCAGCGCGAACCGGCGAGTGCTTTTGCAGGCTCGTTTGCAAGAGACGGGGCAATGTTTTGCCCTGAAATCCCTTGACATCTTCACCTCCTTGTTTTCTTTATTGGTATTTATTCTGAAAGGCTCTAGAAATATCAGCGCTATTTACACAGACGGGGTGCTTGGTTTAACGTGGACCGGAGGAGGAGGAAGAGAGGATTAGGTGAAGAAGGCAAGCATGGTTTAAAAAGCAAGTATTAGGGAGAGGAAATTGTAGGGCCTCTTGTTGCCTCTCAGGAGATTCCCTGGCATCTCCCTAGAGGGTCTCCGAGGGCTCTGTCCCTCCTTCCTGGCATAAATTCCCACCAGCTCCATTGGCCTCTGGATGCTGGGGACACGGATGCCCTGCCAGCTCCCGTGGGCTCCCCCGCACCCCACAAGCCCCGCAGCATCAGCGGGATCGTGGCGAGGAGAGCGGAGCCTGGCATCAGGGCATGTCCTGGGGCCCGGGCTGCGGTGACACTGGCCGTCCCACACGTGCCATTTCGTGTCTGCAAACCTCAGCGGTGGCGTGAGGGGGGCCGGGATCTCACCCAGCTGCTCCTGGGGTCTGTCAGGGCTTGAAAAAGTGCATGGCAAGGGCTCTGTGATCCTTAGGGAAAGTGGTGGGAGAGGTGTCCTTCCAGGAGGTCTGCGCCCTGTGCCGTGCCGTGCCGTGCCATGCCATGGGAGCGCTGGGGCGGGTGAAAGCGGGACCAGGGGACCAGCTCTCCTCCCTGAGCATCACCTCGCCACTGCGGGAGCGGGGCCACCACGTGTCGGAGGGGATTTGAGCTTTTCGGAGGAGCCGATGGAAGATAAAATGAATAACAAAGCACCTTCTGGATGGCTGTTTTTAGTCACACTCACTTCTGATTAAAGATCATTAAACATGAAATTAGCTCGTTTGTGTTACGGGTCTCCCGGGGGTTCCTTTAATTAGGAAGTGCAGATGGCCGCGGACCCGGGGAGACGGCAGCAGCGGCGAGGGGCAGGGGCGCGCGCGGGGCCGGGAGCAGCGCGGGGAGGGCATCCGAAGAGAAATTAATTTTTTTTTTCCCTTTTCTTGTTGTTGTAAACCCCTCAGCATTTCACAACAAATCACAGATAATTAATAAGTACATTCCCTTAATGACTAGGCGTTTTAATAGCAGAAATTGGAAGATGCTGCGTCGATTTTTTTTCACTTTCCCCTCTCGGTGCTGTCTTATCGCCATGATTAAAGCCGCAGAGCCCACGGGAGGGACCGGCCCCTCTGCCCAGAAGGATGCTGAAACTGCCCTTTGCAACCCCTATCCCGGGGGGACATCGGCCGCGCAGCCTGCCAGGGTCCCCCCGCCACCGGTGCCCCCGAGAGAGCAGCATCATTGCTCCAGGGGCTTTCCCACCTCTCGGTGGTCTTGTGTCCTGCCAGCCTGGGGAAGCAGCAGCAAACCGCTCTAGGGAGCAGGTTTGTGGCTAGAGGATAGTGCCGGCGAGGGGCGAGTGACTGCCAGCTCCCACTGGGGCCGGGACGGTGGAGCGGGTGGTGCCAGCTGCCTGGCAGGGACCTGCTGGGTCCTGCTGCTGGGACCTGCCGGTCCCTTTCCCCGGCAGGAGCCTGTGACCGGGCTGGGCTGGGTGTCACGGTGCCACTGGCCCTGGCACGAGGCCGTGGCCAGGTTGGACTGGGTGTCATGGTGCCACCAGCCCTGGCACAAGGCCGTGGCCAGGTTGGGCTGGGTGTTACAGTGCCACCAGCACAAGCCCATGGCTGGGTGTCACGGTGCCACCGGCTCTGGCACGAGGCCGTGGCCGGGCTGGGTGCCGCCGAGGCAGCAGCAGAGCAAGAGCAGGGAGGTCAGGGATGCACTCAGCGCCGTTAAGGTTTGGGCTTGGTTTCTGTTCTGGGCCCAGATCGCTTTCCTTATTAAATAATAACGGCAATAATCATCCCAAAGCGCTGCCTGTGCGTGCGGGGAGGAAGGCTGGTTTGCGCGGCGGCTGCTGATGGCTGGTTGAGCGGCAGACGTGTTAGTGCCGCGACGGCTGCCGGTGCGCCTGCATCGCGCTCGCGTCCCGGCACGCAGAGAAGAGTCTCCAAGTGCCCTTTAATTACCCCTTCTGATGGCACACGTAACGCTGTTGTGACAGCATTGCTGCTCTCCGAATTGCCTCGTTAGGAATTTTACCAGCTGCCTCGCGTCCTGACGCGTGGGGAAGAGGAATCTGAGCAGACCTTTCTGCCTAAATAGGCTCTAAATACCCCAAATTAATGACGTGTGTTTCTCCGTGGAAGCAAGGACGCTTTTCTCCCTGTTTCTGCGGGGCGAGGAGCTCTGCCGGCTGCGGGGCCACCGCCTGCCACACTGCCTGTGCCCACCTCTCCTGCGGCTCCCGATGCTTGTGATGGGACCAAAGCATCCCGGGCGCGGGGACACGGTGCAGCCTCGTACCCGGTGGCAGCGCAGAGGCCGCGGTCACGCTGGTGGCACCGTCGCGGGGCTGTTTGGCTGTGGTGGAGGCTGTGCGTGGCCCTGCACTGCTGCGGCTCGGTGGTAGCCATGAGCGGAGGGAAGCGCGGCAGGCGATGGCTGGTCCTTGGACGGCGCACGACCATGTCCCAGTGACAGTGTGGGGTGGGCAGGGTTCAGTCCCAGGGATGCGGTGGCTGCCAGCAGCGTGACAGAGGGACCCCTCTGCCATCCCCGTCCCTGCCCAGCACTAACTCAGCTCTCCCTTTTCTCTGCAGGAGGAAGACATCGAGTACTACGACTCCAAGGCCGACACTGAATACGTGAGTACCGTCCCTGCTGCACCGCCGGCACGGTCACCACCCCGGCAAGGCGCTGAGCCCCTTGCCAGGGCTGTCCCAGCACCGTACCGGGGGGGCATGGCACAGCATTCATTACAGCCGGCATAACAAGACTCTGCGGTGGGCAGCGAGTGCCCGGTGCGCAGCCGTGTTCCCCCCAGCTGAGCCGTGGTGGCATCTGTCCGCCGGCGCCGAGCCCGGCAGCAGGCAGGTGGGCAGGTCGCTCCGCTGCCTGCAAAAGTTTCTAAAATTAAAGCTGGCGTCTGAAATTCAAATGAGGAGCAAACCTTTAATTAGAGACTGAATCTAATTCTCTGCCCCCCTCCCGGCACAGCCGTCCTGTGATTTCTGGCAATCAGTGTTTTAAATACAGACCCGACAGCTCCGCTCTCCCGGCGCTCCCGAGGGGGCTGGCATTTGCCAGCTCCTCCGCACGGTGACGGTGACAGCCCTCAGGTGCCGCGCTGCGGGCGCAGGATGCTCCGCCGGCAGTGGCTGCTCCCCCCCGGCACCCCGCTTTGCTGGCAGGTGACAGGTCACCCGGCTCCTACGTTGTGCCGTGCCGTGGGATCCTTCCAAAATAGGGGCTCGCTGGGTCAGTGATGCTCTCGGCACGGGGCCGCTGGGGAGCGGGTGCGTCGCAGTGTCCTGGAGCTGGCCAGGAGCCCCGAGCAGACTCGGGTGGGGGCTTGGGGGCAGCCCCAGCCAGCACCGGTGCCCGGGACCCCTCCTTGCACCCAGACAGAGCCGGCAGCAGATGTGCCATCAGGGAACGGTACGGCAGCGAGAGGGGAGGAGCGGCAGCACGTGGCGTTGGCAACAAAGCTCTTGCAAACCACACGGCCTTGTCCGAAAATAACATTCGGGTGACCCCGCGAGCCTTCAGAGGGCCCCGTGCAGAAGGGAGGGGAGGATCCGGGCTTGATGGGTTCCCACCAGCTCGGGCGATGCACCCTGCACTGAGCTCCAGCGCTGCTCTCACCCTGCTTTGGAGGTGATGGCCCAGAGCAGAGCCGGGGCGGGCTGGAGCAGAGGATGGAGGCCTTCAAAGCAGAAGTGGTTACTGTCAAACCACCGGTGCCATTGTCCCCAGGCGGTGACAGCAGGAGGGGTCCTTGGCAGGGGAAGCCGGAGCCACAGTCTGGGAGGTGGAAGGGAGAGGTCGGGCAGATGCTGTGACCGAACGGAGGGCGCTTACTCTCCCGAGCAGGTCTCCCTGCTCACGGTCCTGCTCATTCAGAGCAGGGGATGTCTCCTGTCCCTCCCCAGCCTGGGGGAAGCTGCCAAAGGAGGGAGGGGAAGGTCCTGCTCTCCATGGCCACTCCGGAGAGGACGGAGCTAATGGGCTTAAAATGCATTAAAACAGATTTTGGATAGAAGCAGAGGAAAAACTCGCTGGCGGGAGGAGACAGCCCAGGGAGCAGGGCAGCTCCCTGCCCGGGGGCCGAGGAGCAGGACTGATGCATCCATCAGGCTGGGCAGGGCTTTTGCCATCACTGCCACGGGGCAGGGGACAGGGGAGCTGGCTGTCCCCATGCCCGGTGTTACCCTGACCAGTCCCGGCTGCCCATACCCAACCGGTGTTGGCAGCGGCAATCTGAGCTGGCAAGTCCTGGCTGTTAGCTTTGGGATTAGCCATTTCTGCAGGCAGGACTAGGAAACAGGAGGCATCTCAACCTCGGAGCTGTGCCCACTGAGCCCTCCTGGCACACGGGGCACCGGGGAGAAACCGTGCACCGTGGCGTGGCACAGTGTCCCAGGGGACCGTGGGGCTCAGCTCCCTGGACCCCGGCCCTTCCCCAAGGGAGGTGGCGAGTCATCGGGGAGGAACAGCCTTGCAAATCCATCATCGGCCACACCGACTTCAGCCTCCTCTGGGGAAAAATCAAGCAAAATTGGGGCTGTCCTCTTGCCGAGATTTGTGGGTTCAGCAGGGAGGACGCTTCCCTATCAATGCCATTGCTGCTTCCTGGTGAAATCCCAGCAAATTTAATTCCAGCAAAAATAATGGAGAGAAAAGGTGATGCTGAAATAAAAAAGGAGGCAGATGATACCCGAAGGTCTGAATGGAACTAAATAGCGCTCTCTCCGTCTTTATTTAGCTTCAGTTTTTATATTTAAATTGAGCAGGATCTAGCTGAAATGGAGTTAGTTCTGATGGACAATGCCTATTCAATGTAACTGGGACTTATTCACAAGCCTTACGCCGGCTTTAACTACGGTGAGAAAGAAATGAGCTTCCTATTCATTTTGCTTGCACCTCAGCTCCACTATCTTCCTAAACAGATTTTGGATTTCCAAGTGGTTTTTAACAAATGGGAACATCAGAAAATTTTCCGGGGGGTCCCCAAGGCTCTCAAAATGTTTGCGGAAGCAAAGTTTTCACCTCTCCTCGCTAGCAAGGGCTATGGGATTTATCCAGGGAGAAGCGTTCAGATCAGCAGACGCTCTCGGTTGGCTATCACAGGCAGAACAACCCAGAAATAAAGTGGTTTTCCATCTTTAGCACTGTGTTTATGGCAGAGGACAATGCTTAAGTCACAACTGAGGCCAAAATCCCCTGGGATGTGCCATTCCCTGGTGGGGCTGATGGAGCCGTGCCCAGGTCCCGGCTGGAGGACCACGTTACGGGCTTCATTTTGTGCTTCACATCAGCCGGGAGCTTTTGGTTCCCAGGCTGTAAAGTGACAGACAAGAGGTTTTGCTGTCGCTGCTCCTCCCATGGATGGAGAGATGTATCCATGGCAATACAGCGTCCATCAGGGCCTGGCATCCACCCCTGGGGACATCCATGCAAGCCCTGGTCCTTGTCCCCGTCCTCGCTGCAGGACGCAGGGCTGAGGCCATGAGGAGAAGTGGGATCGTGTCATTTTGTCCCCCTCCGAACCAAACCGAACCAAACGTCATCGCTTCTCCCCCGCAGGCAGGCAGTTTGCAGGTGAAGGTACTGCTCACCCCCAGGTCAGCCCTCCGGCCCCCACCCGCCTGCTCCGGGACCCTGGGGAGGGGTGAGAGCAACGGGGCGGGTGGGGGGGGCCGTGCTCCAGCCTCCGGCGCGGGGCAGGCAGGGGGGAGCGCGGCGCCGGGCCCGGCTGCGGGCAGGGGCTGCTGGTTGCAGGCAGGGGCTGCTGGCTGCGGGCAGGGGCTGTCGGCTGCGGGCAGGGGCTGCTGGCTGCGGGCAGGGGCTGCCCGCTCATGGCTCACCCCGCTCAGGAGATGCAGTGAGGAGAGGGAGCAGGGAAGAAAAAACCCCTAAATGTCAGCAGCAGATGAAGGGTGTTGGAAAATTTAATCTTCCAACTTTCTCAACTAAAGTGACATTTGGATTTCCTCCCGATAAGCTATCAGCCCCAGAAGTTTCTTTCTTTTGCCTTTTTTCTTTTTTTTTTTTCCTTCTTCTCCCTACTTCTCTCCTCTGGCTGGTAATTTAAAAATAAATGGTCTAGAAAGATCTCTAAACAGTACCTTTGGCAAAGATTAAAAAAAGCGAAGGGGGATAGGGGAGCAGGCTGGCGGGAGAGGCTGATTGTTATTTATAACCTGGGCTGCTATAAAAGCAGGAACGTGGCTAGAGAACACACAGTCTCCCTCTCTGGCATTAAATTGCCAAATTTCAGGAAAAGCTGAGATATGTAAGAAGGAGAAAGGCCCTTTTGCATGGCCTTGGAGGTTCTCAGCCATGTGCCTCGGAGCCTGCGGGGGGGCAGAGGGCAGGACCGCAGCCCCGGGGATGGGCTCAGCCCCTCTGCTCAGCCTTGCCCCGCTTGCCCCGAGAGCTGGCGCAGGGCAGTGGTGGGTTTGCGGTTAAAGGAAGGAAAACTCCTTCTGAATTTGGGAAAGAAAAAAAGGCTTTTGACGTTTCCTCGGATACCCCAAATGGAGTGAAGTGCTTTGGATGGTTTCAAAATGTTTCCCTCTCAGAAGGTGGGAGCAGGCTCCCCCAGGACAGCTTGCGCAGGGAGAGCGAGAACGCGTGCTGCTCAGATCCGAGAGCTGGCCCTTTCTTGCAAAAAAAGTGGCATTTTCTAGCAACAACAACAACAAAACACTTCTGCCGAGGAGCCCCCGGGTCCCGCCGCAAGGCGACGCTGCCGGTGGGTGCTGTGCGGGTGCAGCCGGGGGCTTTGCCGGGCAGGAAGGCGCTTCCCCCCCCCGAGCCCCGGCAGGCGGACGAGCACGTGCTGTCACCCCTCTTCTCGCCGGCTGCTCGTGTGACCGTGGGGAAACGGTCCCGTGCCCTGGGACGCATTTCCCCTCGCCTGCAGAGGACAGCAATGAACCCCCCCGCCTTTGCAAAGGCTTTGAGGCTTGCAGGTGAATTGAGCCACACATCCCATTTATATTCATTATCAGTAGTAATCACAGCATGTTGATATGAATATTTCGCTGGCTTTTCCAGACTTAACAGGGATGGGTGCCCCTGGGAAATTCAAAAGGATGTGTTGGGATCTCAGTGTGACATGTTCGTGATCGGGTGTGTGAGGGGCAGGACGTGGGATGCAGGGATGCTGTCGGGGTGATGCAGCTCACAGGAGCTCTGCTGGTGCCGAGGGTACCAGGAGGAGCACCGGGGGGGAAGACTGCGGCTACTCGGCATGTCCAGAGCTGTGAAGCCCCCGCCAGCATCCCGGAGCGGCCGCCTGCACCGCTAGCCAGATCAGCCCTGCATTTGTCATCGGTGCTGCCATTTAAGCAGTCATCATTAGCTGTGATGGCTCGTTCCCATGGAGATGAGCAATGAACGGGGGTGCCTGCATCTGCGGGAGCTGCCTGGCCCAGGCATCGCTGCTGCGCCAGGTCACATCCCCGGCTCTATCCACAGCTCCAAACCCCGTCGCTGGTGGGTACCCAATAATCCTCGTGCCCGTGGACAGGCTGGCTGTCCTCAGCCAGCACCAGCCTGGACGTGATGGAGGGCAGGTACGTGCCGAGAGCGTGACAGCCTCCAGTAAAGCTATTGGGCAGTGCCACTGGTGCTCACTGGGTGTTGGGGCATCTCTGGGCTTTGCCCCCATCCATCATTTTGGGAGACTCAAGAGAAAATGTTGTGACTGGCAACCCAGCTGCTAAAGCACTGAAGATGGCAAAAGCTCTCGGCGCGTGATGACTTCTTGCTGAAGCAATAAATATGTCTAATATTGATGTATTGCCATGGAGTCGATTTCTAATGGTGTGTAGCAAATAATATATTCAAACTGTAGCATCTATTTGTGTTACGTTGTACATATTGTAACAGATAAATTGATGTTTCCAAGTTCTTTTGAAATGTAATGATGAGAAATGCTGCAAAATCTGGCTGGGGGCCTGCTGAGATGCTCGCAGTTAAACCGGTGTAAATCCGGGAGACCTTGAATCATCTCCTTTGCTGTAATATAAATTTAATGCAAAATTTCTTCCCCTGACCTTCCCAAGGTGGGTCCCTGTAGCCCCAGCCTGGCACCAAGATGCTCCCATCCCTGCCTGGGCTGGTGACAGCTTTGCCTGCCTTCATCCGGGTGGAAATTACCCCATTTCAGGGGCCAAATTCAGCCTGGCTTAAACAGGAATAACTCGGTTGAGGTCAGGAGATTTATGGATAGAGGATAAACGTAGCTTGGATAACATCAGCTCTTTCCGTGGGTCTGTTTGCCATATAGGTGTCAGTGATGCATGAAGTGTCCTACGTATAGATAGCTGTATATTTGTCTCCGAGATCTCTACATATGGCTCTTTACAGCTACATGAATGAGAGCAGCCAGACAGCGCCGAACCTGGCAGAATACAAATTAGCCCCTCAGAAGTGGGTGATATAGCGGAATAATGATAAACAGAGGAGCAGTAATTACATACAGTAGTTCCAGCTCCGGTGGAGTGGGGAATAACCATGCCAGCGTGGGGGAAATAGGGCGGGTTGGATTTTCGCGGGGGCGGTGAGGGGCAGCGGATGGGTGGGCTGCGGGCAGGGTGCCCCGCCGCTCTGAGGCGGGGAGGGACGGGGAGGTGTCACCAGGACTTTGCTGGGCTCAGGGTCGAAAAGGTTTTAGTGTCAACGCAGAGTTTTTGGTGCTGCAGGTGCCCTCGGGGCCAAGGTGTTATCCTGTTTTTAGCAGGCACCAATAAATCACTGTCCGGTGCTTGGAGAGGGGCGAATATTGTGTGTGCAGCCGCTTTCCCCCGGAGACCTGAGCCCCGCGTTGATGGCCGGCTCGGGGCCGGATCCGCTCTCCGGATATGGCATTGCGGCTTTGCAGGGGGTCCGGCAGGCGGTTTTGTGCCTTTTCTCTGAATTTACATGAAATTGAGAGCGTAATCTGGATCTTGGTGAGATGGCTGAGGGGAGGTGGGGACGGCCCCTGCCCACCTCCCACTTTGCCACTGCGGCTGTAATTGAGTTCAGCATCTTTCTGGACGGCTGGAGCCCCAGCGCCGGGGTCGGCTCAGCGGTGTGTTTACACTCGCTGTCCATCGGCTGGAATTAAAGCCCAAACCTCGCGTATCAATCCTGTTACTCTCCCGAGCTGTGGCGAATGGTTTGGCCACCCCTCGCAATGTCAGGGGAATGTCACTGCCTCGGTGGCCGGCCGGAGCTGGCGCAGGGGGATGGCATCGCTCTGCGTCGTCTGCGAAGGGGAAACAGGGAGGAGGCCAGGAAGGGTGTTAAACAAGCTTCATAGTTTATTTCCCAAACACATTATTTTCCTTTAAATATATGGCTTTTCCCATGAGAAATTCCCATCTTTTGTCCCCCGGGTTTTGTCGAGAGGAGCCTGGCAGTGGGAGAGCTGCTTGCGCCGGGCCATCGCGGACAGCAGGACGGGACTGTCCCCTACCCCCTGTCCCCACTGGTGCCGGGGTGCTTTGCCGCAGGACGACGTGGGGCATCCCTCTGGGCGGCCGTCCCCAGCACGGCACCGCACGAGCCCTGTCTGGAGCTGCTCACGCTTCCAGTCACGTCCCCTGTCGTTTCGCCGGGGCTGATCTCTGCTGCCGCAATCAGACGGCCTTACACGGGCTCCGAGACTGGCACTTCACTGGGGGGAGGCACAAAGGGAGCGGCACTGAGCTGCTTCTCGAGGGGAATTCGCTCCCTCACCAGGCGGCTCAGTGGCCGGATCCGCTCCTGCTCTCCTGCAGCCCCCTGCCCCTTCCACTCCCGCAGCCGGGGCCGTGGGAAGGCGGCCGGAGCCATCCTGCGCCCCAGCTGGGGCTGGGCCGGTCCCTGCCCCTGTGGTGCCTGTCCGTGCCCGCGGATGGGGCAGGCGGCTCGGCCCCTCCTCAGCGGGGATGTAGCTCTGGGGGCACAAAGGACAGATCCTCCTCTCCTGCTCCCCACCCTGAGCGTCTCACAGCCGGTTGCGAACAGCCTTCCCCGGCCGCTGGGCTCGTGGCAGGGACACGGCAGCCTGGAGCTAGAACCTTCTCCCGCATTTCTTTGCTCCCGGCGGGATGGCGAAGGCGATTTCCCCAGCTCTGTAGCAAGGCCACCCCTTTTCTCCCACTTCCCCGCGTGGCCTTGGCTCCGACCCTGTCCCGGTGCCTGTGGCCACCAGCCGTCCTGCCTGCGCCGGCCCAGCCCGGCCCTGCCTTGCCGGAGGGGATTTGTCCCGGGGCCGTAGTGGCAGCAGGGCCCCGGGAAGGGAGAGGAGGGCTGGGAAGGCGAGGGAGCACGCTCCAGCACCGGCAGTGGGGAATTCACCGTCTCTCCACCATAATTAAATATTGTTTGCATTGCTTATTGACAGAGCGCTAAGCTGAGCTCCGTTTTAATTTGTTCTTTGATAGTTGCCTTTTGCTGCTAATTGATTTTCAAGGCTTTTTTTTGGTTTGGGTTTTTTTTTTTTTGTCCGATTTAATACCTGCCGCGCTACCGAAGCCGGAGAGGCAGGGGTAACCAGAGCTCACCTTCGCGCCCACCCGCTCCCCCGTGGTGCTGGCACGGGCTGCGGGCCAAATCCGGCACGAGAGCTGGCACTGCCGGTCTCCGCGGGGGGGACATTTGGTAATGGGCTTTGGGCAGCGGCGTTCCCGGCGTGTGTCCGGGGCTGGCACCCCTGGGTGACTGCGTCTGCTCTGCTCCTTCCCCAGGAGGATCCCGATGGAGAAGAGATCGAGAGGGAGAAGTCCAACTCCTTGAAGCTGGAGTTCACCGATGATGCCAACTTCAAGACCAAGGTTAACTATTCGTACGCTGCCGTGCAGATCCCCACGGACATCTACAAAGGCTGTGAGTGCCCCTCCTCACCCGCTCCGCTCCACTCTGCGCTGCCAGGCCAGGCTCAGCCTCCACCTCCCCTGCTCAGGGTGCCACAGCCCCGGGGACCGTCACCCCGGGGTGCCCCGGCTGGGTCTCGGTGCCGGGGCAGGCTGGCACCCAGCCGGGTGGGCACTGAGCAGAGGCAGTCACTGAGTCAGGACAAAGGTGACAACGTGTCCCTCCCCACGGACCCTCAAGACCTTAGCACGGGCCGAAGAGGCAAATTGGGGGTTAGGGGTTATTAGGAAGGGATGGAGAGCAAAGGAGAAATGGTAATTACGGCACAGGGAAAAGCGTGGCTGTGCCCACGTGGCTGTGATCCTCCCTGGAGGAGAGCTCGGGAAAGCTCCAGGAGGTTCCAAGCGGGAGCTGCAGCCCATCAGAGGGACCGAGCAGCTCTGTGTAATTATGGAGACGGCAACTCCCTCCTCCTAGAAGGGAGCGAGACAGGGCTGGGCAGTGGGAGAGGGCGAAGCAGGGATGCTTCCTCACTGGCTTCGGGCTGCTTGGGGCTGAGGTTATGAAAAGGGAGAAGGAGCAGCTGAAATCCTGCAGGAAGGCAGCCAGGGCGATGGCAGGACAGTGCGATGCCGCCCCGGGGCAGCCCCCGCTGCCGGGAGCACACAGGGGGTGTCAGCCCCGTGGCTGTGCCCCTGCCACTGCCAGAGGGCACGGGCTGCTCCAGAACGGGGGACCGGGTTGGTGGGCAGGGAGGGATGGACGGATGGATGGGGACGGACAGATGGGATAGGACGTGCCACACCAGTTTGCAGTCCCTGCCGGGAGGTGACACAGTCCCTGAGCTTCCAGAGCTCTCTCCTACCTTGCCCTCCTGCAGTGGCACATGGTGACAGTCGGTCTCCATTTCCCTCTAGTGGCTGCTCTGCACCAAGCTGGGGACCGCTCCCAGATGGAGATCATCCATGGGCCACATCCTGCACCCAGCCCCAGACCCTGCTGTTGGGGGGCACCCCTCATCTCCCTGCACCACTGAGGGCACCACTGTCCCCACACCCCCTTGTCTCGGTGGCACTTGCCAAGGGCTCCCAGGTGGTCACGGCGGTGACAGGGGCTGAGCTCATGTTCCTGCCCTGAGCAGCGCTTTCCTGGTACACGGCCTCGTTACCGGCCCGACTGTGCTCAGAACCGCATCAGTGTGATGGTTTCACCACGGCGGCGGCAGTGGATTAGAAATTTGCAATTAGTTTTATTACTCAGCTAGCACAGGCCAGGCAGCTAATGAAGCACATCATGCGCGCGGCGGGCGGGCGAGCGGGGTGGGCTGCGCAGAATGAAATACTCATTACTCCTCACCCCTGCTTACCAGCCAACACCACGGCTGGTGCCCTGCCACGGCCACATAAATCACCCCGCCTGGCTGTGGGACGAGGGCAAATTGGAGATTAACATGCTCTGGGGACTCGCAGCTGCTCAGAGAGGGGTGCTGGAGAGGGGAGGGGGCGGTGGGGGGTCCTGGTGGGGAAAGGGGCCGCAGCCACGGGCACAGCAGTGCATGGGCACGGGGATCAGACTCTGCCCGGCCACGCCGGGGTGCTCTGAAAAGCCAGGGTGCAGGGCAGGGTGCTCAGCTGCTGCACCCCAGAGAGCAGGTTTGGGGTGCGGGCCCAGGGCCACTTGTGTGCCCCCTCCTGTGGGGACACCGACAAGCGTGGCCGGTCCCTGCAGAGCCGCAGGCAGGGAGCATCTCCCCTGTGGGACCCGGCGGAGAGGCACTATCGCTGCCTGGCACACTAATTAAACCACTGCGGAGACGCCCTCCACCGTCACCCCTCGCTACACACACAAATTACATCCTATATGTGTTTTATTTACTGTGCCATTTTTAATTAAATCTGCAATCGCTCACTGGCAGGGCGGGGCTGGGCTCACCCTGATGGGGACAGGGACAAGATGGGGACAGGGACGAGATGGGGACAGGGATGGGGATGTCAGCGGGGGGGCTGGCAGCTCTGGCCTCGACCAAGGGGGACAGGAGCCATCCTGACCATGGACAGAGCCTCCCATCCGATGAGCGATAAGCTCATCACTCTGCGCACGAGGAGAGTGTAGGGGCTGTGTTTGTGCGCAGGCATGGTATAGGGGCTGCATTCACGCACAGGGACGGTATAGGCGCTGTGTTCACATGCAAGGATGGTATAGGGACTGCAGTGATGTGCAAGGATGGTTATAGCGGCTGCATTCATCTGCAGAGGTGGTATAGGGGCTGTCGTATGTTTACAGGGAGGTTACAGGGGCCGCTTTCATGCACAGGGATGTATAGGGGCTGTATTTGTTTGCAGGGATGGTATATAGGGGCTGTATGTGTTCACAGGGATGATGTGGGGGCTGCATTCATGCACAGGGAGGATATAGGGGCTCCATTTGTGCTCAGGGATGATATAGGGGCTGTGTTTGTGCCTAGGGAGGGTATAGGGGCTGCATTTGGCACAAGCCTAGTGTGGCTGACAGGCCCCGAGGGGCTGGAGGGGCAGGTGCTGCCGAGGCTGTCGGGGACGTGTTGGTGCCCAGCCCGGTGCCCAGCCGGGGCCGGTGGCACTGCCTGGGTCCGCTCCCGGCAGGCAGGAGCTTGGCAGCCTGCTTGCAGCCCCTTCTCCCAGGAAAAACCACGTCTTGTGACAGAGCCAAACAAGAAATCATCCTAAATGCCCAGATAACAGCACTGTGTGCGGGCACGGCGCTGACAAACGGCTGGGGAGATACGGACGGAGTAAATCGTGGTTTGAAGGCACAGCTGCCTGAGGGACGGAGAAGTCGTCTTCAGCGGTGGTACTGGGATGGAGGGGTCCGGGATTCACCCTGGGTGAAACCTGCCCACGTCCTGCCAGCGCTTTGGGGCCGTGGCGAAGGTTTGAACGGGTGATGACGGTGTTTCGAGGAGGGACAAGTGTGGGAGGAAGCCTTAGGAGAGCTAAATATACTCCTCAAACGCACGCCGGCTCCCCTGCAGCACCGCACTGGTTGTTCTGCCCAATGCCGAGGAGAGGGGCTGCTCCTGGGAGCTCTTGCACCCCAAAAATGCATTGAGGGTCCCCCAGGAGGGAGCAGCGCCTGGCCTCGGGGTGCTGCCAGCTGCCCGCTCCTGCCCGCAGCGGCACGGCTGGCTCCTCCACGCTGCGCTCCCAGGGCGGCCCAGCACGGGCTGCTGGGGGATGCTGGGGGCACCCAACCCTGCCCAGGGCTCGGGGCGCCCACAGTGTTTGGGGTGCCCTGAAAGGCCCTGCGAGCGCCAGGAGGTCATGCTGTCCCCGAGGCAGCTTCTCCGCTGGCCGGCCAGCCCCGTACCTGCCTCACCATGCCGGCCCCGCCATGCTCCGCCAGCCCCCCTTGATTAATGACAGGCTGGGGCTGCCAGCAGCTTATCTTTTGCTTTAATAGCTGAATAATTTAAAACCGCTGTTTGCCAGCATCTTAATTGCTTTTGCGTCAGGTGCGGAGGCCAGCGGGAATGCAGAGATGGGCCCGGGAGGCTCCGCGCGGCCCCGCGGGGACACAACCCCTTGGTTTCCCAGCTGGTGGCTGTCCCCCGGCAGCGGGGCTGGCACGGTGGCGGGAGGAGCAGGACGTTTTGCCGGGAAGAGGGTGCGATGGCAAGCCGGCTGTCCCCAGCAGTGTCTGTCCCTGCCCTAGAGCCGGGGGGGGACGGTGAGCGCTCGGGGGAGCCCTGGAGGGTGGCTCCGGTCTCTGGGGACAAGGGACAGCAGGAGGCCGGAGCCCTGTGGGAGCGAGGGGGCCATGGGAGCGGCTGCAAAGCCCCTGTGGGCTCCTCCATGGGAAGGGGAGAGGGGACACACCGCCTCTCCCTCCCTGCCAGCAGCACGGGGACACCGTGGTCCCTGTCACCCCCCAGCCCGTCCCAGGCTCCCCCGCACCCACCCGCCCGCCCCTGGCTCTGTCTCCCACAGCCACCGTCATCCTCAACGAGCTGAACTGGACGCAGGCGCTGGAGGACGTCTTCATCGAGAACCGGAAGGAGGATCCCTCCCTGCTCTGGCAGGTGTTCGGCAGCGCCACCGGCGTCACCCGCTACTACCCCGGTGCGTGGCGGGGGGCAGCGGGGGGCGGTGGCCGGCCGGGGGGACTGACGAGGGCAGCCTGGGCCCTTCTTGCTGCGAGATGTGGGCGAGCATCTCCCAGCACCGGCCCTGGGGGCTGCCTGGCACTCGTAACCGTACTGTGCCGGTGGCGGAGCCTGCCACTACCTCAGCCCTGGGCATCCCTCTGCCCCGTCCCCCGCACCCCCTCGTCCCCTGCCCCAGGACAGCCCCACCTCGCTCACCGCCTGCCTTCCCCCCGCAGCCACCCCCTGGAGAGCTCCCAATAAGATCGACCTCTACGACGTGCGCAGGCGGCCCTGGTAAGGGGGTGCCGGGTGGGGAGGGGGGTCCCTTTGCCGGCCCTTCCCGGCCGGGAGCAGCCAGCTCCCTCCGCTTTTCATTTCACATATGCTTGTCACTGGCAAATGGACACCATAACATGGGCAGGGGCATCTGAGCTGCGGCTCTCAGCTCCTGCTCCCCTCCCCTCTTCCCAGGAAGGCAGAGCGGGATGGAGAGAGAAATCCCTGGATACAGATCAAGCGTGGAGAGCCGCCCCTCACCCTGTGCCCCCCCCCCACAGCTGCGGCTGCCGGCGCTCAGTCCTGGCCAGCATTCCCATCCAAACGGGAAAACAACCAGCTCTTGGAAACCTTGAGCTGGGAGGATGGAGAGAGAAATGGGCCGGCAGCGCCGGGCTGTGGTTAAGCGATAGCTGCAAGCAGCCATTTAGCCACGCACGGAGTGAGGCAGGACTGGATCCCTTCCCCTTAGCCCAGGTAGAGGTGCCGGCTCGGCGGCACTAGTTATCATGCTGCCCACAGGGCCGGGGGAGCCGCGGCCCCGTCCTGCCCACAGTTGCTGCCTAAAACTGTGGGCATGGAGAGGAAAGCAAGCGTGGGCCTCCGGCACGTGCCCAGGGAGCCCTCTGCCCCGGGGGAGCACCCCCTGCCCGTCCCCCCACCTGCCCCGGGAGCTGCCCCCTCTCCTTGTCGGAAAATTAATGGCCTTGCTCCTATGGTTAATTGTCTTTGATTGCTCCACATTAATTATTAACTGTTCTCCGCCAGGGCGTCCGTGCGGGTTACTGGCAGAGGGGGGACTGGCAGGCCATTTCGGAGGGGCTGCTGATGTGAATGGGGGCTACTGAGCCTGGCTAGCCCAGCTGCCTGCCCACTAGCCAGGCTGGCTGCGCACTCACCCACCCAGCCATGGAGGAGCAGCAGCACCCTTTGTGCTGGGGGGACAGCACACCCCCGGGGACACCCCTTCGGGGTCCTCTCCTGCCCTCGCACCAGGGTCCAGTGTGGCACACAGCCCTCACTGCTCCGTTGCCGGGCCCGGCAGGGGCTACATCCTGCCCGCAGCCTCGGCGGGGCCACCAGCGCCACTCGCCTGCCTTCCCCTCCCTTGATGAATGGTGCTATTAACCACAGCCTTCTCCCGCGGAGCCCGGGGTGTTCATCTGAGCGGGGCAGCCGGAGATGGATGCGCTGCCACAACCCATTATGGGCAGCATCTTAGTTGGGCTCCGTGCTGCGCCGGCAGCCTGGTCCCAGGGAGCGGGGCAGGCACCGAGCCCCCCGGCCCCCGCCAGCCGGCAGGAAACCTGCGGGCAGCTGCCCACCCGTCCTGCACCCCAGCATGGGGGGTGGTGTTGGGGGCACACGGCACCTGCACCGGGAGGGCCCCACGTGCCAGCATCCCACATTCCACCCGGGTAATCACTTGTAATTAGGGAACATCAGGACCTGGGATTAACAATCAGAGCTTGCCCCTTCCCCAGTCGTCCCCAGTAATGGTGAGTAATTGATACTAACAACACACTAATTAATTTGCATCAGGCCTGATCCTGATCAAGCCAATAATGAGGCTCCCTTGGACTTCAGCCATGGGAGGATCAGGCTCCACACGATGGGACAGGGAGGCTGGTCCGTGCCTGGCCAAGGCTGGGATGGGTGCTGAGCACTGCACCAGCCCCCTCCCACGCAGGATGGCACAGCAGGGCTGGGAGCAGGACCAGGTGCTTCAAGGGGCGCAAGGAAGGGTTCCCTAATTGTTTTCAGGGGGGAGGATTTACGTAGTAGTATTATTTTTCCTCCTTGTAGCTAAAAATAACCTAATCAGCCTGGCCTTTGAAGCTACCAGGGGGGTAAATAGCATCTTAATATGGATGTGTGTGTCAGCATAATCAGCGCACAGAAAAGGGCCTGTGATGATGGAAGAGTTTAGCATTTAGAGCTCATTAGGCTGATACGGTACCAAGCGGTGGGTTGCTGGTGGTCTGCCGTGCCGTGCTGCATCCTCGCCTCCGCCTGCCCGCCGCCACCTTGTCCCTGCTCCTCGCCGCTGGGTCACCGCAGCCGTGGGTGCGTGGGCGCTCTCGGTGCAGCTCCCCAGCCACCCGTGCCCTGGCAGAGCTTAGCTCTTGGGCTGCACCCACCAGGGTCGGGGTCCTCCCCAAAATGAGTCAACCCCGCTGACCCCCCTCTGCGCCCCGCAGGTACATCCAAGGCGCCTCCTCCCCAAAGGACATGGTCATCATCGTGGACGTGTGAGTACACGGGTGGGGGCCGTGGCCGGGCTGAGCCAGGCAGGACGGTGACACAGCTCGCCGGGGTGCCACTGTCCTGCCGGTGGCCGCGGGGAAGGCGCGTGGGACAGTGCTGGCGGGGAGCCCCGTGTCCCCTCGCTGCTGAGCCCCCAGCACCCCTTTCTCCTGCCAGGAGCGGCAGCGTGAGCGGCCTCACCCTCAAGCTGATGAAGACCTCGGTCTGTGAGATGCTGGACACCCTCTCGGATGACGATTATGTCAACGTGGCCTCGGTGAGTGGCACGGGGCGGGCGGCAGGGCTGTGCCCCCAAGGCAGCTCCCAGCTCCCCACAGCGGGAGCCCTTTGCCCCCAGACCCGCCTGGCCAGGGGCTCTGCAGAGAGAGAAATGCCATTTTTTTTTCTTCTTAACCACCCACCTGCACATAAGCAAGGAAATGGCTGCTCGGGGCTCAGCTGTATGTGGTGGCGAATGAAAGCTGCCCCCATCACAGGGCGTTTGGCAGAGATGCTCCCGGGGCAATCCCAACCAGCCGCCTCCTGTCTGTCACCAGCCAGTGACGTGGCGATGTCACCAGCCCGTGACCTCACGCAGCACAGTGGCCGTGCCACCGCATCTGGGCATCGCTGGGTGCCCAGCCCATGGCGGCCCTCCCCTGTCTGGCCACAAGCGCGCCGGCGCTAATTAACATGTCTGGCCCGGCTCCGTTAGCTGGATCGCTGCTCCCCTAATGAATGGGCCCTATTGCCAGCAAATGAAGCCGTAAGCGAGAGGCAGCACCTGCTCCTGCTGTCAGCACAGCACAGCACGGCAGAGCGCGGCACGGCACGGGACGCCTGTTTGCATGAGCCTGGGGGGTCCCGCAGAAGCAAGGGTGCAGGCGAGCCCTGCGCTGGCAGCACCCATGCTGGGCAGCTCGGTGCTGGATTTGGCCCAAGCTAAGCCCCGGTCTCAGCATCAGCCATCCCCGGGACGGGGGACGCGGAATGTTCCGACCACCTCCCACCCATGGGAGCTGAGCATGGTGGGTGGTTTGTGCCCGCCGGGTGCTGCCTTTGGGTCCCCGTCCCCTTTCTGTGACCCGCTCCCCGCCCTTTCGCCTCCCAGTTCAACGAGAAGGCGAAGCCGGTGTCGTGCTTCAAGCACCTGGTGCAGGCCAACATCCGGAACAAGAAGGTCTTCAAGGAGGACGTGCAGGGGATGGTGGCCAAGGGCACGACCGACTACAAGGCTGGCTTTGAGTACGCCTTCGACCAGCTGCAGAATGTGAGCTGGGGGCCGGGCTGCGGGCTGGGGGGCGCAGAGTGCACCCCTGGGTGCTGGGGGCGATGGGAGAGCTCCGAGCACCCGGCTGCTGCCCCGCACCTAGGGCGTCGGCATGCAGAGGGGCTCCTTGTCCTCCTTTGCAATGCCGGGGGGACATCCCCCCCACCGGCACACTGTAGCCAAGGTTTTGCTGGAGCCGCTGCTCCTCTGGGTTATTAAAATTTAGCAGGGCTGGGCAGAGGGGGCCAGATCCAGCCAGACACCATGCCAGAGGCAAAATAAAGATGAATGGTGCTATTAGGTGCCGAGCGGCAATAGCCACATAATTTCCAAGCAGACAGCATCCTTCCTCCTGCCCGTTCACCCCGGCCACCCTCACCCAGGAGAAACAGGCCGGGAAAAGAAATGGCTCGGGGCCGGCCCTCCTGGCCGCATCCAGCCCCGTGCCTGGCACTGCTTGCTCTGGGTCCGGCCTCAGGCGGCGTCTCTCTGCCCCGCAGTCCAACATCACACGTGCCAACTGCAACAAGATGATCATGATGTTCACAGACGGCGGCGAGGACCGGGTGCAGGACGTCTTTGAGAAGTACAACTGGCCCAATAAGACGGTGAGGGGCTGGGGCCGCTTGCCGGGCAGGGAGACAGCTGCTGCTGCTCCATTGCCGGCTTCTGCCTCATTTGCCACGAGCAATGTCGCCATCCTCTCTCCCGACAGCCTGCTCCTGCGCCGACACACTGCCCTGGTAATGGGGTGGCTGATGCGCTGGTGGCGTTTATAGCCGGCTCCCACCTTGGCGTGCGGGAGGCACGGGGCCCGGCGCCCCGCGGGCTGCCGGGGGGGATGGGGCTGGCCTGGGGGGAGCACACCCAGACGTGGGGGACAGGGCTGCTTGCAGGCAGGAGGGTCCCCATCGCCACCCAGCTCCCCAGGACCTGGAGACCCATGTGGTGGGGGGATCCTAGGCCATGCAGGACCCTTGGAGAGCACAGACCCCTTCCTGTGCAGCGATGCCCCAGCGCAAGGACCTCCGGTCCCGCTGGGGTAGGTGGCTTCAGCCAATGGGGACAGGACTGGGAGCTCCAGGCAGGGCGAGAGGGGCTCCCTTCCTGCCCGCCAGCACAGCCAGTGTTTGCAGGAGCTGCCTTCTGCCTTCCTGCGCTTGGCCACGGGCAGCACGGCCTGCGTGGCAGAGGGCGATGCCACACTGTCCCCAGGGAGGTTGCCGTCAGCTGGGAGCACCCCACCCCACTATGGAAGACTGAGGTGCCCAGCGGAGGGTCCTCACCACTGCACTGTGTTGCAGGTGCGGGTCTTCACCTTCTCCGTTGGGCAGCACAACTACGATGTGACCCCGCTGCAGTGGATGGCCTGCGCCAACAAAGGTGAGCGGGGCTGGCACCTGCCGGCACGGGAGGCTGCGGGGTACTGGGCTCACCCCTCGCACGGGGGCTGGCACCGGTGCCCTGGTGCATGCCACGGCCGGCACGGTGCTGGCTGCAACCCTGGAGGGCTGGACAGCAGGACAACCAGACTGCCGGACAGGCAGACAGCCAGCTCTCCAGCTGCCTTTCTCTTTCTTTTCCAAGGTTACTACTTCGAAATCCCCTCCATCGGCGCCATCCGCATCAACACGCAGGTACGGCAGGGTGCCGGCAGGAAGGGTGCCGGCAGGCAGGGTGCCGGCAGGCGGGCAGAGCTGCCCTCCCAGGGGTGCCGTGCCTGGGGCGCGCTCAGGCAGCCCCAGCCCCGCTGCAGGGAGCCCGAAGGCTGGCAGCGAGCGTGGCAGCAAGCTGGGGAGCCGAGCTGAGCCCTCGGCCAGGCCTCACGCTATTGAAATAAGCAATTCATCTTCTGCAGCTCCCCATGGACCTGCCACCTTTTGAGTGACTAATTATGAAACATCAGGCGTTAATCAGTACAGAGCAGAGCCAAGCGCGGGCAGGGAGGGAGGGAGTGCAGGCAGGGAGCAAGCTCAGGCAGGGCCAGCCGCAGCAGAGACAGGCGTGTCCGCCCCACGCCCCTTTTTTGCCCCTTTTCTTTATCGGATGCGCACAAGGTGCCATGGTGGGCAGGTGATGGGGGGTCCCCGAGCGGGGCAGCCCCTCGGGCCACAGGGGCTGTCCCCGCCCAGAGGTCTGCCTTGGCAAGGTGAGCCAGGATAAGGGAAACCTGCCCTGGGAGGAGATCCCAAAAGGCCAGCTGTGGCAGTCAGAGAGACAGCAGCAACGTGGTCCAGGTGTGATGGAGTGAGCCCAGCCCCGGGGACAGCTGGGAGCCGGGGGGCTCTGGCTAGCACTGCCCGGGGAGCCCCTGCCCTGCCTGTGCCTGGCCGATGGCGAGCAGCGCCTTGTTTGCATCTCGAGAGGCCTGTTGGGTTCCCAGCTGGAGCCATTACCCTCGGGTTTGGTAGTTGCCAAGCCCCCTCCCCTAGCTCAGCCTGCAGCTGGGGGCCAGCACCGAGCATCCTATTAATAATCCGTGGGGTGTGCGTGGGGACAGGGGTGTCACCGGGTTGGAGCAGGGAGGCATCTGGCTCCCATGTCATGCCTCCCCCTGCCCTGTGTCCCTGCAGGAGTACCTGGACGTGCTGGGCAGACCCATGGTCCTGGCCGGGAACCGAGCCAAGCAGGTTCAGTGGACCAATGTCTACCAGGATGCCCTGGTAAGGACCCCAGCCCCGGGGTGCGGGTGGGGACACTGGCCCCGGGGTCCAACACAGTCCCGGGGTGCAGGTGGGGACCCCCAGCCCCAGGGTCCTGCACAGCACATGCCCCCATCTCCCTTGCCAGGGGGATAACCCCCCGCTGCTGCCCACCCCCAGCTCTGGGTCCTGGGGCTGGCGCGGGGCCATGGGACACCCTTCTGTGCTTGTGCAGGGGCTGGGCCTGGTGGTGACGGGCACACTGCCGGTGTTCAACCTGACGGAGGACAGCAGTGACAGGAAGGTAGGAGACTGTGGCTGCCACTGCCTTGGCTGCAGCGGGACCCCCGGGTGTGGGGCTGTGGTGGGGTGGGGAGGGTACCCTGACGCTGGGTGCATGTCTGCAGGGGTGGGCAGTGGCCCCCCTGGGGTGCTGCCTGCTCTGCACCCCCTCCCTGAGGTGAGACCAGGGGTGACTGCCATCCCCGGGACCCAAAATGGCCTTGGCTAGCTCTCCCGGTTCAGTGGGGACAGCTGGCAGCTGCAAGTCCCTGGGAGGTGCAGTGTCCCATGGAGCACTGCTGGGGGGCTGGCACGTCCCACCCTGTGCCCCTGCGGTGTCCGGATCTGACCCACACGTCCCCGGAGGGAGCAGAGGTCCATCCCCCTGTTTCCCCGTCCCTGTGCAGGCGGTGGCCCTGCTCCCACCCACCTCCCTCCCTGCGCTTCCTTCCAGAACCAGCTCATCCTGGGCGTGATGGGGATCGACGTGGCTCTCAACGACATCAAGAGGCTGACGCCGCGATACAACGTGCGTGGGGGCCCCTTCCCCTCCGTCCCTGCCCTGCGCTGCCCGAGCCCGGCGTGGGAGCCCCGAGCTGCCCCCCCAGCACCCCATAGCACCTCCAGCAGCGCTGGCGGTAGCAGGGTGCAGAAGCCATGATTGCAGGCAGGGACCGGGGCAGGCAGGTGGGCAGGGATCAGAGCTGGGTGATGCTCTGGGACCCAGAGCAGAGACAAAACCCTTGCAGAGTCAGCGGGGAATAAACATTACCAGCCTGGGGAAAGGGGCAGCGGGCAAAATCCAGAGCCAGGGTGAGAGATGCTGTGGCCTGAGAGTGGAAATGGATAGAAAAGGCTGAGCTCCGGGGGTGGCGTGGGGTGAGCTCTGCCTGCAGAGGTGAGGGTGATCACGCCAGCATGCCGCAGAGCTGCTTGGCCGCCCTCAGCCCTCTTCCTGTCCTCCCGCAGCTGGGGGCAAACGGTTACGTCTTCGCCATCGACCTGAACGGCTACGTCCTGCTGCACCCCAACCTGCAGCCCCAGGTGAGGAGGGGCCCGTCGGGGCGGCAGCAGCGGGGGTTAGCCAGGCCCTGTGGGGCACACGGCTTCGCGGGCTCGTTAGGAGCTAATAGCAGGAAATGTGATGAGTTTGTCTGGACTCAGGGGCAGCTGCGGGAGCCCTGAGCCCTTCCCGGCTCTCCCTTTCTGCCTGCAGATCATCAATTTCCGCGAGCCGGTGACACTGGACTTCCTGGACGCTGAGCTGGAGGACGAGAACAAGGAGGAGGTGGGCAGACCTGGGGGCAGCTTTTGGGGTACAGGCTGGCCCCCCGATCCGCAGTTGCAAAGGGCACTCAGCCCCTCCAGCCTGCCCTGGGGAGCGTCTTGTCCTAAAGGCCCTGGCACAGCTCCCGTAGGGACACGGCGGGGACGGGAGCTGCATCACTGTCCCCTGGGTGCCAGCATGATGACCCCCCCAGGCTGCTCACCCCTGCACCCCATGGGTCCCCAGAGCGACCCCACTGGGGTGGGTGCCCGTGGGCATGTGGCCAGGCTCTGTGGCCCTCAGTCGCCTCCTCCGTGTCCCCCAGATCCGGAGAAGCATGATTGATGGGAATGACGGGCAGAGGTTCATCAAGACCCTCATCAAGTCGCTGGACGAGGTAACACTGCAGGGGAAGGGGGTCACAGCCAAAACTACCACCGTGCTGACCGCCCAACCCCGGCGGTGGGGAGCGAGGGGCTGTGTCCGGCACTGGGCTTGGAGCCGGGGTCCCGTGTCACCGCGCCAGCAGGGTCCTGGCACCGCGGAGGCCTGACCAGCTCCCTCTGACCCGCAGCAATACATCGATGAGGTGTTCAGGACCTACACGTGGGCCCCCATCAAAAGCACCAACTACAGGTAAGCAGCGCTGCCGGTGCACCCGTGCTTGCCCAGCATCGGCTGCACCCACTCCAGCACAGGGCTGTGGTCTTGTGCCTGCAGCTCAGGAGGTCCCCGAGGCCACCAGGAACATGTCCCATGGGCTGCGGGGTTGCAAACATGCCATCACATCATTGCACACAGCTAGTGATGCTCTAGAGGGCACTCCCAAAAGTGCTGCCTACCAGTATTTGGCACTGCTGAGCCAGGCCGCAGTCCCCAGGGCTCGGGACCGGCGCTGCAGGGCTGGCGTGCAAGGTGCCGGACAAGGGACACCCCTGCCACCGCCTGCCTGCACAGCCAGGGGCTCAGGCAGGTCTCTGCCTGCTCCAGGGTGGGTGACAGTGACATGCGCCCACCCTGCAGCACAGGCAGTGGCTTCAGAGGCGGAGGAGAGCACAGCTCCCCTCTTCATTTATCACCCAGTTTGCACAGGTTTGGACCAGCGAATGTGTAAAAAAAGACCCCGGCATCATCATGTCCGTGCTGCCTTTGTCCTGTGAGGAGTCATGTGGTCCCCCTGCCGCCCAGTGTACCCTCCTCCTCCTCGCCACTCAGCTCAGGAGGGGCTGGCAAGGGTCACAGCCACCTCCCAGCGCTGCCGGGTGTCCGTCGCGCAGCCCCGGTCCTGTCCCCCACGGTGGCACCCCTCCGGAGCCAAGCAGCACTGTCAAGGAGGGGACAATGACGTGGGGTGACACAGCTGTGGCCAGGGCTGTGGGTTGATCTGTAGGGTGAAAGGTGCTGCCGGGCACCCTGTGCTCCCGTGGCTCTGCGCCGTGGCAGGGGTGTTCCCCAGGGTTCCCTGGGACACCGTTGGCACAGGGTGGCACCAGCACTGCATAGAAAAGTCACCACCCTCCTTTTGCTACCTGTGGGTTGGGGTGCCACCACCCAACTGCCCTCTACGGTGGGGTGCCACCACCTCTGCCATGCTTGCTGGGGTGCCCAGTCCGTGCTGCCAGGTGCAAACAGGACTAGCTGGAGGGGTGGTTTGCGGGGCTGGTGCAGGTCCCGGTGGCTCAGGTGCAGGTGTGACATCCGACGAGAGTCAGGAACATGGCCCTCGCCCGCCAGTACTCGCTTATCCTGGGCAGCACCTGGCACAAACACTGTCACCGAAGGCCACCGGCTGCTGCAGCCGGCACCCAGGAGCCCAGCTCCCTCCGGCAGCGTGTCCCATGGCTTCAGCAGCCCAGGCACCACCTCCTGCCACCTTCTTTCCCATCCCCATCCCGCACCCTGCGTGCTGGACTCCTGGCTGGGGGATCCGTCTCCTTCCTGGCTCACCAGTAGCCAGTGTCTGTGTAATGGTTGTCTTTGGTCTCTCGTTGCTGGGAAGGTTTTGTCCCTTCTTTTGAGGGCTGTGTCTCTTCCCACTTTCCTCCTTTAGGGGGATGTCGAGTCCCTCTTCTGCATGCTCTCCCTTGGTTCTCAGGCAGGCATCTCCTGCCCATCTCAGCCCTGGCTGGACAGGTTTGCCACCTCCTGTGCTCAGGAGTGCCACCAGGATGGCCCTGGGTGCCACAGGATGGCCATGTGCAACCCAGGATGACTCTGGATGTTCTAGGGACAAATCTGGGTGCTCCAAGACAGCAGTAGGTGCACTGGGGGTGACCCTGGTTGCCACCAGAATGGCCCTATGTGCTCCAAGGGTGGCCCTGGGTGCCACCAGGATGGCCATGTGCAACCCAGGATGATCCTGGGTGCTCTAGGAACAAATCAGAGTGCCCCGGGATGGTAGTAGGTGTGCTGGGGGTGACCCTGGGTGCTACCAGAATGGCCGTGTGTGCTCTAAGGGTGGCCCTGGGTGCCCCAGAATGACCCTGGGTGCTCTGAGGATGGTCCCGGTTGCTCCAAGGATGGCCCTGGGTGCTTTGGGGACAACCCTGGGTGCCACCAGGATGGCCCTGGGTGCTCTGGGGAAGACCTTGGATGCTCTAGGGATGATCCTGGCTGCCCCCAGGACAGCGTTCGGTGCAGTCCCTGGAGAGGACACAGCAGGGTGTGCTGCCTGCCTTCGGCCAGGGCCGGGTGCTGCCGGGGGGTGCCGCTGGGGGGTGCCAGGCAGGGGCTGGGGGCCAGCCAAGGGCTCTGGGTGGGTGTAAAGCCTTACACCGCCTGTCTGCTCTCCCCCTCTGCAGCCTGGGGCTGGTTCTGCCTCCCTACAGCACCTACTACATCCAGGCCAACCTCAGCGACCAGATCCTGCAAGTGAAGTGTAAGTAGCCCCGGCTTTCCCTGTCGCCCTCTCGCACTCCCGCTCGCCCCCACGCCGGCCCGCGGCTGTCGGGGGGAGAAACACCAAGCAAAAACTTGCGAAAAGAGATAGGGATCACTGTGAGAGGCAAAAAAAAAAAAAG